>OZ007592.1:389608920-390208920 GCA_963931845.1 Maratus michaelseni | reverse complement strand
ATTCTTCAAAATTTTTAAAAGTTGCATAAATATTTTATATTTTTTCATTATTTTTCTTATTTTGTTACTATACTTAAAAGTGCAAAAACAATACCAAAATTACAGTTTATTTTTAAAAAATGGCTTTTTAAATAGTCGGATAGCAATAAATATTAACATAACGACTTACATTAGTAAACTCGAAAATGCTCCTAAAATAGTCGTTGGGGGCCACCGTAATACTTACCCATCATGGATATGCATAATGTAAAATATTAAAATAAAAAATGTGTAAACTACTTATAAAATGCATTGCAATGCATTCGAATAAAATCGTGGCTTGATGACGTCATAAACTTTGAAGGATCGATTACGGAATTGCTTAAAAGAAACATCCTTATAACTCCAAAAACAATAATCCTATTAACTAGCGGTTTATTGCATCTGATTAAGCGTCTCATTTCCAATTAAAATATATCTTTGAATTGAAATTTGGATGAAATAAAGGTCACGAAAAATCGAAGAGTGTGGGAAATAAGATTACAAATATCTCGGCAACTCATTATCCGATCGATTTCATACTTTATGCAAAATTTATGTTTTTTTATTGTCTTTTATATTCACTCCTTAAAATAAACAATTTCGAAAATTTTTATGTACCTTTTATCAGAACGAATATTTCGAGAGTCCGAAAAAAATAGTTCCGGGTAATCGAGGTTACTGAAATTCAATAGGCTTCTTTCCATTATTACATACAAAGTACATACCAAATTTCAAGTCTATATCTCAATTTGTTCGGGTGATAGAGCGTTTACAGACACACAGACACACAGACATACAGACACACAGATGGACGGCAAATTTTTGTTTTCTAAAAATATGTTTTTCGGACTCTCCAGTGTCTGAAACGTGTAAATCCGTCAAAAAAATGTTTCGATTTTCAAAACGATTACAAAACTTACCCTATACTACGTATGATGGGTAAGTAAAATATAGAAATATGTGTAAAATAGGCAAGTAGAAGGCTATAGTTATAAATTTAGTTGTTTTTAAAGTGTTTATTTAATTAAAAAAGTTCTTTTAAACTCGTATGAAAACCTTAAACGCGTTTTCTGAAAAATTCGATTTTCATCGGAAAAGGTTAAAAAGTTGACTATTGCTCTAACTTAAAATTTTATCATCCTATAACCAGGCAATTTTTTGTGTAGCTTTTTGATGATGTCTAGAGTGTAACGAACTAAAGAATTAGCTCTAAGTGACTTATTTTTTTACATATAGCTAAATTTATGAAGAATTACACGTAAAATTACTGAAATTTTCTATGTAATTGTATATAATCAGCTATATCTCTTTTAGATTTCCGTATATTGACTAGTTTTTAGTTCATTACGCTCAAGAGTGTCTAATGTGCATATGTTAAAAAAATATTTGTGTTATATACATTTTTTTTGTTTTTAGAGCCGAGCCGTTTTTATAAAAAAATGCTAAAAAATGACTAAAATTCTTCAAAATTTCTAAAGGTTGCATAAATATTTTATATTTTTTCATTATTTCTTTATTCTGTGTTAGATTACACTGAAAAATACCAAAAAATGTGTCAAAAATAAAGTTTTTTTAAAAAAATGTCTCCGTACGTAGTCGGATACCTTAAATAAATCTATTCAGCAGCTACGGGTTACTAGTGTTTCAAAAGTTAAGATTTTATTAACGGTTTTTTGTTAATGCTTGTTTGTTTCAACTGAAAGCATCAAGTGTCCGGTGTATTTAACAATGAATTATTCTATCTTCTCGAAAGTGGAACTCTGTTTCAGTAATATTTTTTAGCCATTTCTGAGGAAGAGCGAATAAGTGATTGAATTTTTTGGATCCCCGTTTAGTATAGGAAAAAGCTTGCCACATCCCTCGCACCTCATAGTTTAAATAAACATCTTTTGAAACCTAAACTCTGATCTCGCCGGGAAAGGCCTCAACACGCGCGTTATCAGTACACTTATGCTTCATGTTTTTGAAGCTAAACCTTCCAAACTCTTAAGCCTCGCGTTCCTTCTTTTTCTAACTTATCGCCGTCGATGTCCTTTTACTACAGATCTGATTCGTGAATTTGGCACAGCCTGTGGATTTTTACATTTCGTGGAGTTGATACTTTTGGTATGAACGTAGCTGTTCATTCCCACATTCATAATTGAAATTATGTATTTATTCAAGATTAGATTGCTCAACAAATGTGCTTGTTATCGGGAAGAGACTTTTGTTTAGACTTGATATTATAAATAACTTTAAATATTAATTGCATTTAGTGATTTTCAAGAAGTTACTTTAACTAATTGTTGATGTCGATTTTATCTTAAAAAATAATTACAATTTATGATTTAATGATATTTCGATATATTTCCTAAAGGTAGGGCACCTGTTCGTAAGAGAAGTAGCTGAGCACTTAAATTAAACTTTTTCGGAGGAATATTTCCATGAAATACTTGTTTTAGAATAATTTTCTTATTTAGAGTATTAAATATACGCTGACATGTAGTTTAACCATTTTTAGTATTCGCTATAATATCATATGATTAACATTATTGTTATTTTTAGTTTATATTTTGTAGCTACAAAACGCTAAGAACACTTATCGATGGGGGAGACATTGGCTCTGATTCAGATATTGAATTTGATATTTTTGAAGAGTAGGATATTCAGATATTGAATTTGACATTTTTGAAGAGTAGGTGTGTTTCGGAAATTGATTATTATAAGAATGTAAATGTGAATATTCTAATGGATCGTTAGCATAATTTGTTACACATTAGGATACCGTAGAGTAGAAAAAAATTGCCTGCTTTTATATTGTTGGAATACAACGTTCATTTTCTCCTCTCCGCACATATGGCTCATGCGCGTACAGTTACGATGATGATGCTCCGGAAGCGAGAGCAGTTGTTTACTTTAAGAATTATGTCGGCGCTCAGTCGCATACGAGCTGTATATATTTTGTCTTCGTTTAATTGTAAATAAATGTCTTAGGTCGTGCTATTCTGCAAACTCTGCTTGCCTCATACACCTACAAATGGTTATGGGCCCAGCACGCTTCCACTGCGCTATAATTAGCAGAAATTATTTTTAATTCGAACATTCGGATTTGGAACTCTTAAGCCTAATCGAAAGTAAGAATTGTTCTTCATTCTGTTTATCATTTGCATTATTTCTGGCTGTGAGAGACTCTGCATAATTATGTCTCATGTAACGACAATTGAAAAGCTCGGAAAATATAATTTTGATAGCTGGAAGCTTCAAATCGAAGCTGTATTAATCAAAAATGATCATTGGGATTACGTAATTGGTAAAGAAATTAAACCGGCTGAAGGAACCGCCGAAGAAAAGAAGTGGCTCCAAGCTGATCAAAAAGCTCGTGCAGATATAATTCTTTCTATAAATCCTAGTGAACTGAGTCATATAAAGCATTGTACGACTTCAAGTGCCGTATGGAATAAGCTGAAAGATGTTTATGAATCGAGGGGACCCGCAAAGAAATCAACTTTGTTAAAACAACTTCTGTTTAGAAAAATGTCCATAAATGAAACGATGGCTGATCATTTAAATATTTTCTTCGAAATAGTTGATAAACTGAAAAATAGGGAAATAGAAATCGCGGATAATTTATTATCAATTCTACTTCTATATAGTGTTCCTGAGAACTTCGAAAATTTTAGATGCGCTATAGAATCCAGAGATGAGTTACCAAAACCAGAATCTTTGAAAATTAAAATGCTGGAAGAATGGGATGCAAGAAAAGGAAAATCCACTCAGGATTCACAAAACGCATATTATATACAAAATAAAAGCAACAATCAAGAACAGAAGAAGAATGAAAAATGGAAAATGAATCCAAACAAAAAATTTTCCTCGGAAAGGTGTTACCGAAATTTCAAGTGCAATTATTGTTCAAAAATGGGGCACAAAGCTTCCGAATGTAGAAAGAAAATAGCTGATAAAACCCAGCTAAAAATGAACTGCAGAAAATCTGCAAAAAAAAATGCAGTTGAGAAACTGCGGTGATTTGGCCGATTCGACTACAGTTTTTTTTAAGTCGATACAACTGCTAAATTACTGCAGTAATTTTGCAGTTGAATAGACTTCAAAAATTCTGCAGTAATTTTGTAGTTGTATCAACCTCAAAAATTCTGTAGTGGAATCGGCCAAATCACCGCAGTTTCCCAACTGCATTTTTTCTGCAGATTTTCTGTAGTTTCCCAACAGCATTTTTTCTGCAGATTCTCTGTAGTTTCCCCAACTGCATTTTTTTTTTTTTTGCAAACTTTCCGTAGTTCATTAAAATAGAGAACCTCTTGTTTCTTTTTGGTGACCTGAATAATTCTACTGTTCTTACAGACACACTTGGTGTAATCAATGTTTACTAGGGGCTCAGCCCCCTACTTGCTAACGCTTGCCAACCCCCTGTGAATTGCAGAGCAATTCACATTGAGACAGCTACGCGGTCCAAGCTCGCTCGCCCCTTTTTATTTTTCCAGTAATTCTAGCCGGAATAAGTACTACAATAAATCATTTGAACATATGAAATTGAAAAATTTTTTAATGTAAAAAAGTAAGCAATAATAATAAGTAAGTTTTTAATGTAAAAAAGTATTTACTGCAGTAAATGTGTAGTTATGTTGACTTAAAAAAAACTGCAATGATTTGTGACAAATCACTGCGGTCTTTCAACTGCATTTTTTTTGCAGTTTCACTGCAGCCTTTTAAAAATTTATTACAAAATATGTATATATATAAAATATTAATTTTTCTGTATGAAAAAATCAGCACTAAAATCTAATTAAATATTTTTTTTCATATCTCAATTTATATGCAATCTGTGCATAAAATATATCATGCATACAACGATTAATCATCACTGAAAAATATTTTTTTGATCATGGCTGACTTATTCAATTATTATGGTTACATTTTGAAAAATGAAAGAATTCAAGAAATTGTATGAACGACTTTACTCAAGTAATAATATTGAAAGATGAGTGAAGTATTCATAATAATCATAGTATTCAATCTTCAAGCAATGATTTTTTTATGGTATTGAATTGTTTTTATTTTTTTCAATAGTTTCATTACTGGGCAATTTCTTTGAAATCAAGGACACATGGTTATTGGCTAAAAATTAAAATCTTACTTTTAAAATTTTGTAATAAAAAGTGCAATTTTATAAATAAATTCAATGTGAAGAAGAAAATTGATAATGTGTATTTAGTAATTCCATTGCAACAATAAAAATTGCAATTAAAAATAATTGTATATGAATTTTAAAAAAATAAATTATAATTCTATATATAATGGCATATCTTTTCAATCCTCTACAGAAATTTCAAATTGATAAAGCAAATAAATGCACAAGAATTTAAATCAGAGTGGACATAACTTTTTCTTTGTCCATTGTAATTTTGTTACCCAAGCATTTAAACATTTTTATAAAATATCCTTGTTTTTTTAATTGCTGTAACTGTTTGATTATTCAATATGTACTTACTGCTTCCCCTCCCCCCCAAAAAAAATGATTTTCTTTGTAGCTTGTGAGAATATATATATTGTGCGAAAGGGATTACAAATTTTTAATCTCATAAGCAATTCATAATGAAGTCTATTGTGGCAGATTTAGATGATAATTTTAAATATTAAATGTAGGGGAGACTGCTACACAGTGGACCACTTTTTCAGTTAAAATTTTTTTTCTCTTTAATGGATAAACCGATCTGCATAAAAATATTTTTGAATATTCCTTAAACCTTTATACATTTATCATAACATAGTTTTCAATATATTTTTCAAAAATTTTTTATATGCATCCGTAAAGTGGACTACAGTGGACCGCTATTAGGTATTATCTGAAATATACAATATAAGTCTATTTTTCATTAATCTAAGTCTTTTTTATTTTTCCTTTACCCACAAAATAACATAGTAATACAAATTTACGAGTAACATTTTGGAACAAAAACAAAATGAATTATATTTTGAAAATAATAACAGATTAATACAGGAACAATTGCAATTTAGCTGAAGTTATTACTTAAGTACAAAACAATCAGCGCACATTAAAATTGGCAAATGAAATTCCAAAATACTTATGAGTATGATTGAGCCTGGAACTTTCCTGAAATACTTTTGGGTCTGGGAGCAATATTATGAAATCATTGACATCAACAATAGATTCATCTACAGTTTCGGGAAAAATAAACTGATTTCCATTCAATTTGCATCTCATGAATCTTACTTGAATAGAATAATCACCAATTTAGACTACAGTTACATTTATCAAAGGCAGTAAATACAAAACAAAATATTTCTTACTATATTAAATAAATTGTCATTTTTCTTTGTTTACTTTATTTTACAGTTAAATAACTACTTTTAAACAATATTTCTTTATAGTAAATAAGCAATTATTAAACATTTTGAACATTCTGCATTACAGGAGCAGAGTGGATTGTGGACCACTGTGCCCCAGGAGTGGGTGGTCCACTGTGACCCATGTTGAAGTTCAATAAATAATCGTATTAATATTGTTTATAGCTTCCTTTTAAACATATTAACTTTAAAGTTAAATAAAAACAAGTATCTTAGCTTTACAAAAAAGCTGTTTTATCTTATTTATCTACAACCTTTAATTACTAAAAAAATTGAAATATGATGAAAAATTTTACTTTTAGAAGCTCAAAACAACCAATCAGGATAAAATAGTTCAATCTGAGCTAAAGATATTTTCTGAAGGCTATAAATAATCAGTGCAGTGCAGTTGTCTATTAGGATATAAGAGAAGCTTTTAAAAAGTTTAAATAAATAAAATATTAGGGGGTGGTCCACTGCGCCCATAGGTCCAGTGTGTACCGGTCTACCCTACACGAAATTTAAATGCAAAAATTAATTTTAATTGCAACTAATTTTTCCACAATGTGAATTTCAAATTTGAATATTTTTGCATCTCTTAAAGAAAGTATCTATAGGAGCATTAAATATTTATATAATTTTGAATATATAAAATAAATATGAAAGGATACACATATATATATATATGTAAATTTCTAAATTATATACCATTTACTATGAAATAAAATGTATTACATATGTTACAGCTAATAAAAAATAACTGCATAAAATTCATATTAAAAGCAAAACAAATATATGCTTTTCTGTTTTTCTAAAAAAAATGCTAAAATTTACAAAAATTACTCTTACCTGCGTCCTGATTTGTCCTTCCAATTTTATCATGTATACAATTATGGTGCAAATAAGGTTTAAATTTAAAAAAAACCATTTTATTAACATTTGATGTTTATGCTTTATAATTTACATCGTATTTAAATACCAAATGTATTTACAAATTCTTCTCACATTTCACAGCCTTTGTTGCAGAATTTAGCTTCTTTCGAATAGTGGCACGTACAAGTGATACATTTACAACAAACTTGCAGGCAACATGGCCCTGAATATCCATTATCAGAGGAGACCGCGAAAACACTTATATAAGCGGGGTATGCAATTATCCGTTACCGGATTAAGCAGGTACATTAACCGAACATTAACTCCGCATACATTAACTGAAAAAAAAATCCTGGATGCATGAAACTCACCATGCAGCAATCTCTAGAATGCATAAAATTCATTCAAACAGCAGTTAGTAACATATATATGTATGCTTTGCATACATTAACTGAAAAAAAAACGTGGATGCATGAAACTCACCATGCAGCAATCTTGAGAATGCATGAAATTCATTCAAACAGCAGTTAGTAACATATATATATATATGTAGGCTTCGTCAACAATAATTCCCCCCCCCAAAAAAAAACACTCCTGGATGCACGAAACTCACAATGCAGCAATCTCTAGAATGCATGAAATTCCTTCAAATAGCGGTTAGTAACTTATATATATACTAGCTTACCCGCCCGGCGTTGCCCGTGCCAACACAACCTTAAATGTACCTGAAATCAGTGTTGAACATTTTTTTATTATTAAACAAATCTAATGTTGGGGGCCCCACTACCTTAGACAGCAAACACTGGGCGTGCCATACACACTCCCATATATTACTGTAAGTCGAGTCGAAAGAGCCATACCCCTTCATGATCCAGCCCATAGAACCAGAGATAGAAAAGCACCCCTGGTGGTGAAAATCGAAAAGCTCTATCTATGTAGAGTCGAATGAGCCATACCCCGTCGTGATCCAGCCTATAGAACCAGATATAGGAAAGCACCCCTTGTGGTGAAAATCCGAACTAAAATCAGTCAGCTCTATCGATGTCAAGTGGAAAGAGCCATACCCCATTGTGATCCATCCCATAGAAACAGAGATAGGAAAGCACCCCTTGGTGGTGAAATTCAGAACTAAAATAGGTAAGCTCTATTGATGTTGTGTCGAATGAGCCAAACCGTGTCGTGATGTGACCCATAGAACCCGAGTTAGCTGCAAAATCCTTTAGTTACACCTTCCACCGCCAGGGAGCACAATATGTTCTATACGAACATAACTGAATTCATTAAGGTTATCGATGTCGAGTCGAATGAGGCATACCCCGTCATGATCCAGCCCATAGAAACGAAAGCGCCCCCCTGTGGTGAAAATCCAAACTAAAATCAGTAAGCTCTATTGATGTCGGGTGGAAAGAGCCATACCCATACATTGTGATCCAGCCCATAGAAACAGAGATAGCAAAGCACCCCCTGGTGGTGAGAGGAAGTTGATGTAGAATAAATGTGATATTTAATAAAAAGTCGTTCCCACCCCACCCCCTTTATCTCGCCATTTTCGCTAATTATTACAAATATACAAATGTTTCTTAATTACATCTAATGTCCCGATCTGATAATGGGGTTTCCCTATCTACCTATCCTAATCCACTTTTCCCTATCATAATAGAAAAAAGCATATTTTATCAAAGAATCGCTGGCAAACGCAAATTTCGTCAAAGGTTCGCAAGAAAAACACGAATTTTATCAAATAATCGCTGAAAAAACATGAATTTCGTAAAAGGATCGCTAAAAAAACACGAATCTCGTCAAAAGGCACACAGAAAAAAATAAAACCTAAAATGGGTAAAAAAAAAAGCCCAATTTGGGTTGAAAGATTCTTAGGTCTGGGGTAACCCATTTTGGGTCCATACCAAATTGGGTCATGACACATGCCTGTTTTGGTTGCCACTGTGTATCCATTTTGGACACTGTTAAGGACCCATTTTGGACACTGTTAAGGACCCATTTTGGGTATCTTAAGACCCATTTTGGGCATCACTGAGAATCCATTTTAGGCAGTATTTAATACCCATTTTGGACACTGTTAAGTACCCATTTTGGGTATCTTAAGACCCATTCTGGGCCTCACTGAAAATCCATTTTAGGCAGTATTTAATACCCATTTTGGACATCACTGAGAATCCATATTAGGCAGTATTTAATACCCATTTTCGATATCTTAAGACCCTTTCTGGACACTACTGGAGAATCCATTTTAGGCAGTATTTAATATCTAATTTAGATATACACCCAATATGAATACCACTAATTACCTATTTTGGAGAATATTTAATACCCATTTTGGCCATGCTAACACCTATTTTGCACAATCTTAAATATCTATTTTAGAATACATGAATACCCAATTTGGGTGCCTTTAAATACCTGTTTTAGGATGAATTCAACATCGAATTTAGATAAATTTAAATACCTTTCTTGACACATTTAATACCTATTATTTTTAACATTGCACAATCATCCCAAATGCTGGATACAGTATTTATGAATTTATTTTAAATGTTTATTAGTGTACAGCTTCATAACTTAGTGCTTTTATTAAAACATTACAGTAAAATTTTAAAGTTAAAATAGTACCTTCAAAAATTATTCATATTTGAAATATAAGGCAATTAGCTCAATTTCGATGAGATTCCAATAATGAATAGCTGAATAATTTTCTCAATATTTAGAAACCTTCTTCTCGGGATCTTGATTTGAAACAAAATTATGACTTTCTTATGGGATACACTATCAAATTAAATGTGTTATGCCACCAGCTTTTATATGATTTCTTTCATTTGTCACATTAAAATATAATTAAGATACTGATTTGTACTAATTTTTGAAATTTCTTAGAATATTGATAGAATATTATTCTCACCACAAGCAGTAGATTTACTTTTAACATTAGAAAGACCAATTGGGGTTATTTTGACTGTCGAATAGTGAAATCATAATTGTTATTTATCACAATACATAGTTTTGTGATATTTTATATATGAATATAATATTCAGGCCTTGTGTCGACGTTTAAAATGGAACTCAGTTAGAGTTGATCATACTATTAAAGACTATAGTACCCCACGTTTACTCTAATATTATTTTCAAATAATTATATGTTTTATTCTTGCTGATGATCACATTTAATCTTCAAATCTTTGTTTAAAAAACAGCTTTGAATAATGTAATAATTATTCTTAAAAAATAGAAAAAAAATACAGTCAAATATATTATTAGGTACATTAGGAAATTTTATTGTCCAGACATTTATATTCAGCTATTGTGTATTTACCACAGCTTAAAAAAAATAATAATAATAATAAATAAATAAAAAATAAATAAAAAAATGGTGGACTCATGCAAGAATTTTGCACTGCAATCTAAATTTTTTAGCAATATAATATTTTTTATTTATAGATTTAAACTTCTAATGAAACAAAACCATAGTGGTACAGATGTCACAGATGCACCGGGGTTTCTTTTTGGCACCAAAATGGTGATTTTTTGCTTGGTGTGGTAACCTGGTGACTTTTGCATCATATGGCAAACTTGGTATTTTATAACAAAATGAAATGTGTATGTAAATAAATTAAAAATAAAATAATATAAAAATAATTACTAAATAAAATTAAATACATGTGTATTAAAAATAATGCGTGTTTTAAATAAAACTATGTGTAATTATAAAATTAAATGTGTGTGTTTTTAAAATAAAATTATAACACAATTTTAATATAAAATAAAACTAACATGTTTGTACAAGCTAGGCCGCCTAACAGGTATTCGAAAATGAGATTTTCTCGCTAAAATAGCAAAAAAAAAAAAAAAAAAAAAAAAAAAAAAAAATCGGCAAACCCTGCGATATCTATTTCATAAGATTAGTCAAGCCAGAATATCAACTCATTCATCCCATCAAACTTACAAAAAGGCACGCGCGAGAAAAAACCAAAATAACAATCGTATTTTAACTGCATTAGAGGAAGACATCATTCCCTTAAGAAAGGGGGAAAAAAAAAAAAACATGGACAACCTATTGTATTTTTTTCTCCTAAACATTGAAATTCGAATTTTGCTTTTTTATCATAAATATAAAATAAACACATGCAGAGATATCACACTTTATCTTTTTTGTACTATTTATTTTTTTATAATCATTGTGAGCGTGATATAATCCAGAATTTAATTTTTGTGGTAAGACAATTTGAAGAAAACGTATCATTTCATTTATGAAAACAATGCCAATTTAATTTTTAATTAACAGCAATCTTTAATCAAGAAAGATGTTTTAGGAAAATGTAAGTGTATATGTCAGAAGCCGCTTTAAAAACCTTTTAAATGATACTTCATTCGTTATTCTGCGCTTCGTAAATTCATAGAAAAAGGGATGTTGACAATAGAAATTATATATATGATTGCCATGGATCACCACTTTGCTAAATTTACCTGTGATGATGCTTAAATTAAACTTAGGAAGTTTTAATGGTCATACAATATTAAATTTGGTGCCACTTAATCGGACATTTTTCAAGACAAACAAATATTAACACAGCTTTATAACTGTTACTTTTAAATATAAAATGTTGTGTTTTATATTTAATTATTTAAAGGGAGTGGAGAAAAATTTAACTTGATAATGGCAATGAAAAAAAGTAATATGAAATCGTAAATAGCTGCTTAACTCCGCAGTACATAATACAACAATTAACACATAAGGTTTAAAAACTACATGATGATTAAAAATTTGATTAAAAAAAATATTTTAAAACTTACTTCAATTTTCTTGACTTGTAGTTCTTGGCGCAGTACAGACAATGTTCGAAACAAAAAACATAAAAGCAAATATGGTGCTCATAATTTGCTTTATGCCGCACAAATGTAGGAATGCTGTTAACAGCTAAATTATACTCTTAAAACTGTATCTCTGATATAAAAGGTACATTTGGAAAATTTGCGTCCCTGAATATTCAGAGACACATGGGGCCCTTGAAATTAAGAGGCACAGAATGCCTTTGAGATTAAGAGGCATAATGTGCCTTTCAATTTATATGATAGTGCTTCTTACGTAAAAATATATTCTGTGCCTCTAAAGATACTGGTACATGTTTTTTTTTTTTTTTTTTTTTTTTTTTTTGTGCATCTCATTACTTCTGGAACAAAACCGTCTCACACATTCTACGGGAGCAGGGCGCCCCATTTATCTTTCTCATTAGATCTTCATCCGACAACAACTTGGAATAAACTTCTCCACCCCCTCACATCCATCCTAGCCGATCATTATAAATTCGTATAGATATCATAGTAGGCTTTCCATTCCCGGAGTCACTACCATAATATTTTCATTTTCAAGCCCCTGTTCCCATTATTAAACTTTTTAAATATTTTTAATCTTTTATCAAAATTTCTCAATTATCAAGAGTAGCATTTCTCCATAAAGGGAATTCAATTCCCCACCCATTATTCCTGGAACAAAACTGTTTCACCCATTCTGAGCGCGTAGGGCGCCCCATTCATCTTTCTCAAGTAATCTTCTTTCAACAACAACACGGAATAAACATCTCCACTCCCTTTCATCCAATTTTACCGTACATAATAAATTTGTTAGATCTCAAAGTAGGCTTTCCATTCCGGAGCCACTCACTTAAAATTTTCATGTTTTGGACCCTGGTCAAAATTTTAATTTTTTTTAATAATTTTAAACTTTTCTCAAATTCTCTCAACCATCAAGTGTAGCATATCTCCATAAAGGAAATTCAATTCCCCATCCATTAATCCTGGACTCCATAAAGGTGTTAAATTTCTACATCTAATCTCAAATTCAATTCTTATCCCACCCACTCCGAGGGCGTAGGGCGCCACATTTAATTTTCATAGTTTTCCAGGCTTCAACCTGAAATACACTCCCTCGCTCCTTTGCACATGTTCCCGCATCTCCTCACAATAGCGTCATTTTTATGGCCTTTCAATTTATACAATCAGCCTTGCACAGTATATCTCCCTCGGGTGCAGCTGCACTCGCTTTTTGCTGGACACTTATCTCTTCATGGGCTGGTCTCACATGGTTCTCCCAAAATTCACCCATTTTACTCTATCTAGTATTATCTTCATTATCTCTATTCATTTTTTTTTTATTCTCATAATTCTCTTTGCCGGAGAGAGTATCCCACATAACCTTTATCGCTAACGTAAATAAAGTTCTTAACTCAGAAATATAAGAAGAAAAAATATATATATATATTCCAAGAAGAATAAATCAATCACAAAGTGAAAGCTCAAACTCATAACTCGAAGACAAGAACAACCCGAGATATACAAAATCGACCAACAGTCAACACACAAAAACAAGAAACTCACAACAAATAAAAATGATAACCCCATCAAATCAATCAGACAAAGGACCGCCACTCCAACAATTATATGATATAGAAACAGGTAAAAGAAAAAACCTTAACGTTCACGAAATCCTCGCACAAGCAATCGGCCACTACAGAAGACACAAAGGAAGAAACAATGAAGGAGCAGACAAATACCTACAGTGGCTGCAAGTAGAAATAACAAAAAACATCGCATACATCAAAAGAAATGCATCACAAACACAAGATTCAACCCAACAAACAAAAATAACAAACACACTGGAAATATTCAAAGATGTAGATCAAGACTTCATTGCCTACTTGCATAGGGACACCAACCGACAAAACGTGAAAGATTTCCTGGATACTAAGCCCACATTCAGAGCATCTTTTAGACAAATGTGCAAACACCTCAAACAACACTCACCAGCAGGCACTGAAGGAGCTAACACCTTGCAAGAAAGAATAGTAACTCATCTCAAAGATATGCACCAAATCAAAGAAGAACTAGAACAAATCAAGGAAGGTGAGGTCCAAACAGACAACATAGAAGAAGAATCCAACCACAACACACATCACCAAATACAAGAAAACAACACGGCATCCCTAGAACACAGAATCCAATCCCTGGAAGAAGACACAGAACGACTACAAACCAACACACTGGAAAGAGAAAACAAACAGCAAGCAGACAGAAAACAACTGGAGGAAAGAATTGAACACCAACAAGCCACCATAAAAGAAAGAGAGGACAACATAGAAAAATTAACAGCAGAACACAAAAAAACCCTCGCAGATCTCTACTCCAAGATGGATCTCCTCACTCAAGACAATCAAAGACAAAAAGAAGAAATAAACCAACTGCATAAGCAGCAAGAAAAGCAACAAAACTGCCAGATCCCGAATGAAGACGAAATTGAGCGGATGACCAAAGAAGGAGTTCAACAACTCCTGATAAAAATAAAGAACCAACTCCCACACGTCCAGAACACCAGAATGCTGAAAGAAGCTATAATAAAACAAAACACCACAAACACAGAAAAAATATTTCAAAAAATAGCAGATCTGGAATCAAAAGTCTCAGCACTTATCAAGAAACACAAAACACCAGCAATAGAAACACCAGAAGATAACAGCATACACGACTCATACGCAGAAAAACTGAAACAATCAGAAACAGGCAGACCATCACAACCACAAACAAGATTAACAGCATCTTCAACAGCCAGGCGATACTCCAAAGGGGCAATTTTACTATCTAGAAAATCAAACACGTCTCTAACGATGTTCTCAATCAGAGAACAAATACACAAAGCCCTTAAAAAACACAAGAACGTCCCACCTATACATTGTACAATAGCAAGAAATAAAACAACATTAATAGTGAGATCAGAAACACAAGAAAATGTCGACACCCTGTCGGATATAATACACCAATCAGAAGACATATCGCGTCTGGTATCCCAAGAATTTGTAACAGAAAAAAGGAAAAAGCTGATAATACTAGGCATCCCGAAGTCGATCACACATGACGAAGTATTACAAGAAATCAACAAAAAGACAAACGAAGACATCGAACAACATTTACACATACATAAAGAAATATCAAAAGAAAATTCACGAACATACCAATTAGTAATAGACCTCCCAGAAGACCAAGCCTTGTTACTCCACAAAGTGGGTCGACTATCGCTCAGCCTCATAACATGCAAAATAAGGACATACTCCCCAATAATTCGTTGTCAAAACTGCCAAGTCTTCGGGCACTCCTCTACCAACTGTAAGAGAAAAACGGCTTGTGCATATTGCATGGCAGAACATGAATCTGAAAGATGTCCGAAGAAAAACCACCTGCGACAACACAGATGCTTAAATTGCACCTACACGCAAGATCAAGATGGATACCCCTACCCAAATAACCATAGCGCCAACTCAGCCGGATGCCAAGTCTTTCAGGACCTCTTCCATAATCGCCATCGTGCACAGAACCTAACAGCAGAGAGTTCGCGATGGTAACAACCCCAAACCCAACAACCACACCAACTAGCAATAGAACAACAACACCAAAATTCAAAATAGCACAAATAAACCTTCAAAGAACAAAATCAGCAACAGCAGACCTCATAAATCACTTAATAGAAGAGGATTACTCAATAGCCTGTCTCCAGGATTGCGCAGTCACCAATAGAAGACCGCACGGATTACCATTATCCCTGCCTTCATATGCCTCGCAATCCAACAACTGCCACACAATCATACTGGACAACAACCTACAACATATACGAACACAGCAACACCAAAATTCAGTATTCATTAACGTTACACTCCAAGATATAATTATAACAATCGGCAATCAATACTCCCCGCCGTCAGCAGATCTAAAGGAAGACCTTCAAGCCTGGACAAACAAGAGAGGCATGAGCAAACACCTGATACACCTGGGAGACTTCAATGCTCATAGCCAACTCTGGGGGTATCCATCGGACGACGACAGAGGACACCATCTCATCACACATATGAGCCAACACCACTTAATCTCGGCAAACGACCCACACAGCCCACCCACGTTTCAGACAGAAATATCACAAGGATGGCCGGACGTCTCTCTTTTCTCGTTCCCCGTATTCTCTAGATTAGAAGAGTGGACTGTGGAAAAAGACATGAATTACGGGGACCACCGCTTGATCACCATATATCTAAACATAACAACCCCAACTCTCCCGAGAAGAAGATACAGAACGAAGAACATATCGTTTAAAAAATTCAATCAACACTTAACCTCAAGACTAATAGAAAGAAACATTAACTTCCAGCAAATAAAAAGTAAAGAAAACTTCGATACACACTACAATGAATTAATACAAATCATACAAGAAACAAGTGAACACACTCTCAAGAAGAAAAGTAGCACACACAAACCCTCGATCAACTGGTGGTCTCCGGAGCTCCGAAAAACAAGAAACTACGTCCGGGCACTCCGAAGACAAACAAACTCTCCAACATCCACACAAGCCCACAAACAGAAATACAAACAGGAGCGAGCCAGATACAAGCTTCAAATCCAAAAAGCCAAACGAGAAGCATGGCTGAGATTCTGTCAGGCAACAACAGATCCCTATGGGAAAATGAAGAAAATTGCCTTCCAGGACTTTCACAAGAAAGAAACATATGCACTGGCACACTCAACAACAATCACACACACCAAGAAATCATTTTACAAGGACCTCACAGAACACATATATGGAAATTCACAGATTACAGACACCAGAACACCAACACCAGACAAGACGGCCCCTCCATTCACCGTAAACGAGTTAAAAACGGCAATATACAGCTTCAACAAAAACAAGGCCCCAGGAATAGACAACATAGACCATCCCATCACAAGACAAATATTCAAACATCACCCACAACTACTACAAGACATTTACAACACACTCCTCAAGCTTAACTACTTCCCGACAGCATGGAAGCAGGGGGAACTAGTCTTCTTCTTGAAAAATGGAAAGCCTCCAACAGAAGCGGACTCGTATCGTCCGATTTCCCTGCTGCCAATCCTGGGCAAAATCTTTGAGAAGCTAATACTAAAGCGTATCCTACATGAACTACACAACACACCAAAACTAGCACCGTCCCAACATGGATTCGTCCCAGGAAAATCGACGGAAACGGCAATCCAAGAAGTGCTGTCCATCATAAATCTAAGCAAACAAGAAGACAACTACACATATCTCATCTCTCTAGACTTCCACCATGCCTTCGACAATCTACCTTGGGATGCAACAGTGGAAGAGCTCGAAACCTTAGAACTGAGCAGACCATACATAAACACGACAAGATCCTTCCTATCGCTCAGATCTGCGTACACCAACTGGCTCTCTGGAGACCTTCACTGGTTCAAAAAGGGCTGTCCCCAGGGGTCGTGCTACGGCCCGTTTCTCTGGAGAATATTCATCAATAAGATCCTGATAATCCTCAGAGAAAAGGGATTCAAAGTGGTGGCGTACGCAGATGATATACTTCTAATCATAACAGGTCGCACCAGGAAGATCATAGAAGACAAAGGCAACGCAGCTCTCCAACTGATTCAAAACTGGGCGGATTGTCATTCCATTCAAATAACACACGAAAAATCAACAGTTCTGCAAATAAAGAATCGTAAATATCTCAAGCGTCCACCCACACTAAAAATTAATAACAGATCCATCAAACATAACCGCACACTAAAATATCTCGGCTTAGTTCTGGACAGCACACTTTCCTTCCTACCACATCTACATGCCAAGAGATCAGAAATCAACACAGCAGTCCAAAACCTCCTGAAGTTTGCAGCCTCACAACGCAGTATCTCAAAAGCAATACTAAAAATATGGAACAACACAATCTTAGAAAAGAAAATAACTTACGCTGCAGCAACATGGTTCCCCAAACTACAAAAATCCCACGGGCTGCGACTCCTCTCAGCAATTCAGGCACAGTGTCTGCTTTTGATCTCCCGTGCATACAAGAAGACAGCAACCTCAGCTCTCTGCGTCCTCACGGGAACAATGCCACTCTCACTAAGAACAGAGAAAACAGCAGCCCAAGGAGCAATCCTTAGGCTAGGCATCCCCATGGTTGGAATACAACCAGATATGTATCAACCGAAATTTATACCAACAGAAATTATACCATACAAAACATATTTTGAATGGGCAGAGAATGCAGAGGAGCAGCCAAATTTGCAAGTATACACGGATGGATCGAAGACTGACGCTGGTGTAGGATACGCTTTCTGCATCTACAACAAAGAAGACACAATAACAGAACATCAAATACACCTGGACACCTCAAACTCCGTTTACCAAGCGGAGCTGCTCGCAATTTCCGACGCAATTTCCTGGCTGCAAACATCCACACACGACAAAGCAACAATAAATTCAGACAGCCTTTCCAGCTTAGTGGCACTTACAGACATGAATACAGAAAATTATCTAATAGGTCAAATAATAAAGAAACTGCAAAACACAACAAAAAAGATCCTCTTCAACTGGGTAAAAGGCCACTCAGGAATTGCGGGCAACGAACACGCTGACAGACTCGCCAAGGGAGCCACACAACCGGACACATCAATAAAACACATCTTCCACCCAGCACCTCCATCCTACCTCAGAGGACAACTAAAACACAAATACACATCTAAATGGCAAGACCAATGGACAGCGGAGCACAGGGGACGAAAAGCCTACAGCCTCTGTCCAAAAGTCACCGAGGACTTCCTGGTCCCACACCGAAACATCTACCTGTACATAACCAACCACGGCCCGTTCCCATCATATCTCTCCCTCTTCAATAAAGCCCCATCTCCATTCTGCACATGTGGAAAAAGAGGAGATGCCACCCACTACACACTCAACTGCCCGCTAACGTCAGCATATCACATAAGGAAACCGGCATTACTGAGGACCTCAGTTTGGTTCCACCACGTCCTCCATACACCAAATCTACAACAAAAAATAATAGACTGTGTCCATCTCCTAGAACACAATCAGCAACTCTTTCAAATGCCTCCAGCACACCTTCTAGGAAATGTCCTGCCCTCAGACGATGATGAAGAAGAATAACCCTCATCATTGACCACAAAAATAGCGGAAACACAGTAGTGTAAATAATTCCATTCCCTCAGTAAAAGCCTAATGGCCTATTGGCCTCATCTGTATTTTTTTTTTTTTTTTTTTTTTTTTTTTTTTTTTTTTTTTTTTTAAATAAACTTGCCAAGCAGGGCTTGTAGAGCTTAAGCCGTATGGTAGGCCACCCTGCTTGGTTGAATTTGAATCTGAATCTGAATCTGTGCATCTCATTTCCAATATAACCCAAGTCAATAAATTAATACTTATACAGGGTGTCCCTCTTATTTTTTTTAATTAATTAATTTTTTTTTTTTATGACAAAACTAACAGAATTGGGATACTTTGAATTTTATGAATATTCAGTGTTTTCAGGTTCTAAAAACAAAAAGACTCTTGTATAGAAAAATATTGAAAATTAAAAGAAATCAAGGTATAATAAGTCAGTAAGATTTTGCCGTAACGGAAAGGACTTTTTTTTTTTTTTTTTTTTTTTTTTTTGTACTTGTAAGGAAATGCAGGAAAATTTTCTACATATAACTCTAAAATGCAGGGAACACACAAATAATTTAAATTTTTAATGTTTACAAAAAAAAAAAAAAAAAAAAAAAAAAAAAAAAAAAAAATGTAAACAGTTTTTAATATGATAAAGAACATTTTGAAACATTTTTGCAATTAGAAATATAATACTTATAAAGCCGCTTAGGAACTTGGTATGGGACAACAATAAGAGGAACAGCTGAAATAAAAGAAATTAGATGCATAAATAACAAAAGTAAGAAATCTTATGATGTACGTTTATTTTCACAACTTAACATTTATAAAACTTTTTTTCTTTTACATAAAAATATAAAGTCTTTAATTTACAAATTAATGTTTTCCAGTTTAAGATTTAATCAAAAAATGAGTTTAAGAGCTTATATCTTAACATCTTATTTTTACTCTTCTATCGTAAAAAATCCCTTTATATCAACCATCTACTTAAATTAAATAATTTTCATACCTCATTTATTAACTCTCTCTCTTTCAGTTGGAAATATTCATTATACGTGTAAATAATTACATTTTATATTTATACATTTACAGTAAACTCTGTCTACCGCAGAAAGATTTTCAAGTCCCAGTTAATTTATAGACATAGAGTAAACTTTGCTGAAGGTAAAATAGTACGACGGTAATTTTTAGACCCAATCAATTTCACATTAGACAGAAGAGAGGTTACAGCATTTAATACTATTTCTCCCGCCGTCAAATTATAACATTTAAAGATTTGATTTGTTTATTTTATACATTATTTTTAAAGCAAGAAGCATAAAAACAATTCTGCAATATATTAAAAATGATTTGTGGTTGATTTAACCTAAAAAAAGGGGGTGGGGGAACAGTGAACTGGTGTATCAGAGGTCACATTTACTCATTTGATCAAATTATGCTGGATGTCAAATAGTTTTTTTTTATATATATACTCCCAGCATTTTATGTTTATTTTACCATTTTCTCCCATATTTTCTTTTATCCCTCAAAAATTACATCAAAAGAGAGAACATAAAAATTCTTGTCATTACTGATGCCTAAGAGCTTAAATGCTTTAAAAGAAATAAAACACAATAGATGGGAAAACAAAAATATGACATATAAATAAAATATACTTTATTTATTAAATTTACTGTAGATGCAATAAAATTTTAAATGTAACATAAAATCTAATAAAATAGTTGCACAGTCTAATTAAAAATTATATTATACAAGTTGGTCAAAACAGAAGTTGCCATTTCAAAAAACTTGGAACAGGTCTCTTCTGTTGAGAAGTAGTATATTCACCCTAGAGAGAAATTTAAAAGAAAATAATTAATATTTAAATATTTAATATTTGATCATATCTACAAATTCAAACAAATTCTAATACCTGTTTTTAAAAAAAAATTCTAATATTACAGTAGATTCCTGACTAAAATGTGTTCAGGTTGAGAGTTAAACTTGAAACCTTTCACTTAAATTGACAACGCTCTGCCTATTGAGCTACCTGGACAGACAACTGTTGGCAATAACAACTGTTCTGTCATGTAGACAGCTCAACAGAATAAACCACAAGTAATGGAACTTAATTAAAAATGGATGCTAACATAATCGCCAATCAGGTTATCTAAGTGAAATGTGTCTGCTGGCTATCGGCCCAGGTAGCTCAACAGACAGACAATTTATCCAAAGGTCTTGATTTCGACTTTCGGTCTGGACGTATTTTCATTCAGTTAGAAAAATGTCAATTCATATATAATATTTTTATCAACCAGTTTGAGTTAAAAATAATAATACATAATAATGTACTGCTATAGTTTTTGATGTATTATTGTTAGAAAATACATATTACAGCTTGATTTGAACGAACCTTTAAGAAAAGTATCCAATTTCTATGAACTTCCATTAACATAAACATGTGAGCTAATTTAATAAGTACTCACAATCGAGAAATGTTAAAAAGTCAATTTTAATTTTGCAATACTACAATTCTTTACGTTATGTATGTTACCATATTTAAGATTAGTTTAATCTTTATAAATTTGATATATAAGCTATTGTAATACAATTTGATTACTTTAAACTTAATTTTTTTGAAATTATTTAGTTCAGGGTCGGCAAGTTTTTGCCGCAGGTGGAAAAAACCTCGGTAAAAACTGTCCTGGCAAAAATGGCAAAAACTGAATTTTTACATATAAATGCACATTTTATTTCTTTTACTTATCTTAAATTAACAAGCACAGAATAGTAGTACAATGCATTATGATGATAACTTAATATACTCATCTTAATTACTGAGAAATTATTAATTTCATCATAAAAAAAAAATTAATTGAAAAAAAGCCATTGTTAGTCTGATTTTTATGCTGCAATAAATTAACAATATTGCAAAATCTACAGAAATTATAAACACTTCCAGTTTTAAAATAAAATGTATCAACCTATCAATCAGCATAATGCAATAATTCAGAGATGTAAAATATAAGCAATAGTAGTAAGTACATGTATTAATATATTGTGTTCAAATAAGTGAAATCTTAAATTTCTTTTAAAAAATTAAATATTTTAATAACAATAACATAAAAAATTAAACATCCAACATTAAGCGGCACTTTCATCACCATCATCATTGCAAAATAATTTTTTTTTTCAGCATTCCATAACAAAAAACAAGTTTGGAAACATTACTTATTGTCAAACTATTTCGAATTTTTGAGTGGACAAAAGAGAAGTTGGAAATTATTCTCTCGATTGCAGCACTACTGGCTGGGCGTGCTTGCAGGTGTGCTATTAACCTACAAAATTCTTTGGAAATTTCACATGACTTTGCGACACTTCTTCACCACTTATTGGAATCAACTGTCATAATTACTTGTTCTGAAAACAATGTACTTTGGAAAGGTTTTTCTTTTAGTTCAAAGTTCACGGCATATGATAGGAAAGATGGATTTATTTTTCGTAGCCATTCTCTGGCCTGTTCTTTTTGTTCGTAATTAAGGTGCTCACCCTTATATTTTGGGTGTAACAAATAGGCAAGAAGATGCCAGGGCAAAATTCCTTTTTCAAACCTTTTTTTAACTTTTACAAAATGGAGTTTCAAATTATCATCTTTCAGCAAATTGCACCATATATGGCGAGCATCTGCTATTGTTGTTGAATCAGCCTACAAGATATCTAAAGCTGTTGAGACTGGTTTTAATTGCTTAATGAGATCTTTTATTTGTTGCAATTTAGTTTAAGTGAAAAGTTATTAATTGCCAATCGCACAGTTTTCTTCATTTTGAAATACATCATGAGGTAACACAGTTTTATTTTCCAATCCACTGTGCACTTGCATAATTCCACTGATGTCTGTGTCTATATTTATCAAAAGCTGTCTGAGGAATTCTAATTTTTGAAAAGTTTCTTAGAATTATTCAATGTTATTTCTTTTTTCAGCATTTTTTGCAAGTCTCATTTTTAAAAATTTGTCTCTATCTTGCTGGGAAAAAAAGCCTCACCCATTTTGTGCTTTGTACATGAATCTCAATTTTGCCCACACTAGTTGAGGGAACATCTAAAAATTTTTATCACAGTATGAAAGGGATACTTCTATAAGTAAATAATGCTTTTGATCTTCGTGAAATTTTCCATTTTGAAAAATTGCTGTGATAAACCAGCTTACTGCTTTCCCTATATATAAAAATATTAATATTTAATGAGTATTAATATTAAAATGTGATTATAGTGCCTAATTAGAATTATGAAGGTAGTGCCATGTAATGTAACAACATGAAATATGTAATATTATAGCAACACTACACAAATATTTAACACATATATGCAAATCAATTTAAAAATACCAATTGTTATTGCACTCCATGTAGCTCTTTCCGGCTCCATCAGTTTCTCTAGTTACGAAGAACTAAATATGCAGAATTTCCTTCTCATTGGAGTAACTTTAACTTTCATAACATCCAACTGAAAAAGATTAGATAATTTATCATTAGTTTATAAAATAGTAAAGACACATGCTGAGCTATAAAGCCAAAGAAAAAAAAACACTGCAATCTAATTTATGTTAAAATCTAATGCCTTATCTAATTTATGTAAAAAAAAAAGAGGTTGTGTGGCCATTATTCAATGACTGATCATAAGTTACCTAGATTTTTAATGATTCTAAATGTTTGTTTTTGTACATATGAAACACAAATGTTCTCTGAGTAATTAAATGAATTATAATATGAAACTAATATAATTAAACATTCTTTAAATCAATAACTTAAAAGAAGATGGTTTGTTATTTTAAATATTTACATATCTAATATCTTCATTTTATTATGTTAAATTCATTTCAATCATTTAGAACAATGCTTATGTTAAATTTTATTTTTATAAATTATAAAAAAGTCCCCGCACCCCTTCTTTTTTTAGCATATTATTTCACGTTTGTAGCTTAAGTCTAGCCTTAATCCTTAGTTTGTATAATGTGCATTTGCAAGCAAAGAACAGGTAGCCTTTTTACGGTACTTTTGGGTTAGCTGGGTACCAGTGATACATATACATGTATATAATACACACACACACACATATATATATACTAGAGATGAGACTGGCTCAGCCCGAGCCCAAGCCCAGGACCGACATGGACTCGGGCTCAATTTTTATATCAGTCTTCGGGCCCGGGCGGGCTCAGGCTCATTCTTTCTGAAACTGACAATTTTATACTCATACAGAAAAAAAAATCTTTTTTCCCTCTTAAAAAATTACATATTCCATTTTAATGCTATTTTGATCAGAATGAATAAAAGGGGAAGCAGGAATCTCATTTTTCTTTTCCAGTTCTAGAATACTACTTTAAAAGAAAATTTGCAAGTTTATGTGCGGCATTGATGCGACGACGACCGGATGATATGGCGCGAATAATTTCGGTTTTTGTTTGTAAAAGTATGATATTTTTCAATAGGAACATTTATTTATTTATTTTTAGATATCAAAAGCAAAGTGAATACTTTTTTTGTTTGTAGTTAATCAGCATTAGCTTAAGATTTGGAAATTTTTAGTCTTCTATTGTGTGCGAGTCATAATGGCTCTTTATATGAAAATAATGTTAGTGATTCTATTTTTCATGGCTCTGAACATTTACAAAGTCAGTCCCATTCGTAAGTCATAATAATTGTCATACATTGTTATTCTGATAAGAAGGCAATCGAAAAGTGTTTCCGCACTTTGCCTATAAAAGCATAGGATCTTTCATATAACGGTGCCAAATTTTAAACTTAAGCTGATTTTCAGGAACAAGAAATATTGCTTTAATTAAGGAATCGATTACAATTTACGAAATTCACCTATTATACAAAATAGAAAAATGACTTAGGAATAGTAATTACTGTAAATTTCATGCATTTATTCATAAAATGTACTTCATTAATGTGTCCATCAGGTTTGCTTGTTGGGTGAGAAAATTATGAGAATCTTTTAAGAAAGTATATTTTTATTTCATACAAAACTTCTCTTTTGAAAAAAATTAATGTAAATTCGCATAAAGTTTAATTAAGTGCTGGATATTAACAATTATTTTCATGTAAGACATTTTTTAAATATGAGATATTACTTTTAAAACATTTTTTAAATATTATGATTTTTTTTCAATATCGGGTTCGGGCTCTGATGACACAAAATGTTTCGGGCTTGGGGGAATGGGGGGGGGGGGGGGCTCGGATTTTAAAATTGTCTGGCTCGGGCTCTGAAAAGAGAGCCCGAACTCATCTCTAATATATACAAATATATATATATAAATACATACACATATATATATATATATACACTTATATGTATGAATATTTATATATATATATATATATATATATATATATATACCTACACTTACATATATATATATAAATTTATATATGTACATTATATCACTGGCACCCGGCTAACCGAAAAGTACCCATTTTTTTTTTGTTTGGATTCTATTAAGCTGTACCTGCAATGGTAGGTGGGAAGGCTTAAAAAACCAATATAACAAGTTAATTCGTACAACTCATGGAGTGTTTGCATTCCAGTTTCCAGTCCATACAGTTCAGCATCAATTGTGCAGATATTTTCAAATTTTGGACTTATCCACTCCAAATTGCAAAACAAACTTGAAGAACAGAAAGCATACAAACTAGTGTTTTACTACATGTTCCACGGAAAAAAAGACTTAGAATGGGACTAACATTAAAACAATATAAAAATCTGTATATTATTTATATAGGGTAATTTTATACAATAAATCATACAAATATTTTCACAATGTACTTTCATTTTTAAAAATTAAAGTATTTAATAGTAGTTAGAAAGGGTCTATTTATATAAACCAATCCCCTATAATCTCCAAAGTTTAATCAAATCAAAAGTCGTGTGAATTATAAAATTTTGAAGATTATTGTTAATTACTTGTTATTATTTCTCTTTTGCACATGCAAAATGAGTGATTATTAATATATAAATGAATGTTTAATGACAATAAGA
The DNA here is from genome assembly GCA_963931845.1 of Maratus michaelseni. Classification (NCBI taxonomy): domain Eukaryota; kingdom Metazoa; phylum Arthropoda; class Arachnida; order Araneae; family Salticidae; genus Maratus; species Maratus michaelseni. Next base: position 390,182,681 of record OZ007592.1, on the reverse strand, counting down.
TATTTCAAATATGTTTTGCTATAAAATATCTACTCAATATAAAAAAAAGCTCACCAATTTCATACAAATAAACAATGTAAGCATAATCAAATATACAGCATTTAAATAAGCATATGTGTTACATTTAAATACACAAATCAAAATACACATTGACCAATGATTAGTTTTTATTTTATGAAACATTGATGTAATTGTTGTTTATTTCAATACTTTAGATTTCTGTTTGGAAATTGTATCTTGCAAGTAATGAAAATATGTTCAGAAATGAAAGACTGCTTCGATAAAATTGAATACAGTAGACTCCCTAAAATCCACAAATTTCTAAAATCTGCACATCATTACAGAAGAAAACAATGAAACTTACAGTTGAGATGTAGGGGAAAAATTCAGGATTTTTTAAATTATTATATCATTCCATGTACATTTTAATATGTAATTCTTATTAATATGGCTGAACATGCTTTCTCATCAAGGAAGTATAACTTTATTTCTGAAAAAAAGACAGTGCTGTTCTCAGTGTTGATTGTGATCTTTTTACCAAATAAATTAATGTATTAATCAAGCATTTTTGGATATTACGTTTGGCTAAGCATGAAATAAAACTTTTGTTTTATGATTCTTTTGTAAAATATTAGTGTAACTTTATGAGGCAAGTTTCAGAGAATAATTAAAAGAAAAAAAAAATCTCATCATTATTATGCCAATTTTTAGTTATGTATTATTGTGTACTTTACCTTTACCTTAAAAATTTTAATCATGCTTTAAATTTTCTTATTTTACTTAATTATTTTAATATTTTACTTTATTGTAAGCATTCATTACAATTTACAGTGCATTATTACATTCAAATTACTGTTTAAAAAATGTAAACAAAACAGTGACCAGAAATCCATAATTCTAAAATATGCACAATCTCTGGTTTCAAGCTATGCAGATTTGAGGGACTCTAAAATATATATATTTTTAAACTGTTGATTTAATTATCTTTTAATTTATGGTTCAGGGAGAAGCAAGGATTAAACTGAAATTTTCACTGAATTAATGTTTAAAGAAATAGAGCAGTAACTTTCTGTAAAAAATGGTTAAAAAAGTTTCTTGCTGCCTTTTTTGTTTCAATATCTTTACTTTCAATTTTATTGTTTACATTTGAATATACATTTGATTTTTTGATTTTAATTATATTAAAACAAATATATTATTCCAAGAGATTCCTGTATTTATGAAGTTTAAGATATGTTTAGTTTTGAAATTTTAAATAATAACAGGCTATAATAATACGTTTAACAAATATTATTTGTTTCTTATTATGCTAAATAAAAAATGAGCACCCATTGCTGAAAAAAAGCAATGAACATTTTAATTTAGTTTTCAAAAACACATTTGTGCAACAAGATGTTTTCATTTGTTACAGCAAAAATAAAAAATAATAATAATAATAATAACAACTTGAAATAAAGACCACTTTCTGTTTTTCTGCAACATCATGGGAGCCAAAACCAATCAGATTATTTGAAACAAGCCAGAGCAAATATTACACTAAATATGCAATACTTAAATAAGCTTCAATTAAATTGTAATAAGTAAACAAATTTTATTACAATTAAATAAACTTTAAAGATTTATGTTGCGGTTAAATAAGAATTTATAATTTTGTTAGATATTAAACAGATGCATTTTATTTCTTAAAAAATGGCAGTTCTCTGACCGTTATAGTTCACAAGCACTATTTTATGTTCTGCAAAATATCATCATAGTGATCCGCAGAACTAAAAATTGTAAATTTACTGGTCTGTGAGATTTCAAAAGGTTGGCGACTACTGATTTTACATTTTTAGATGACTGATTATTACTTAATAAAAAATTAAAGAATTTTAAACTTTGTGTGCTGGGGGGGGGGGGGGGGGCGGCTAGATTTTCTTTAAAAAAACAGACATCTGTAGATATGAGAAAGATTCAGAATCCTGAACCTGAAAGGTATGTGTAGTAGTAGTTTGCTACAAAATATATACTTTTTCCCCAACCAGTGACCATAAGAAATAATGACAATCTGTGGCCAGGCCTGCAACACAGGTATTATAGTATTATTATTTGATGGTTTTTACCATTGTTTGAAAAAACTATAATGTTTCATTCAAAAATGCTTAGTTTAATAAAAAACTAATTAAATTTTTGTCAAAAATATTTGTGTATTATCATTACTTTGAAAAATATTTTAGAGTTGGTAATACCAATTAGAGTCCTGCATCGGGTCGGTTTACCCACTTTTACCCGCACCCAACTCACGGTTCATTTTTAAAAATATAGTGCCGACACGACCTATGGTTCAGGTCGGTTTGACTTCTAATTTTTTTTTTTTGCAGGTCGGGTTGCGGGTTCGGATTGACCCGCTTTTCCAAAAGAATGTACATAATATTTTTGCAGGTTAAAAATATGTATACAATAAGACCTCCATAACGGACACACTCGAAAACCAACCTTTTATGTGACTTGGAAAGGAATAAAAAATGCCATTCATCTGATCACTTGATCATAACTCGTTTTTTTTTTTTTTTTTTTTTTTTTTTTTTTTTTTTTTTACAAACTGTGTTCTGTGCAATAATTTGCAAATGTCAGCGACAAATCTCAGTTGCAGTGTCAGATTTTTTCATTGACTCTTGCTGATAAAACAAAACAAATTGCTAACTCACGAAAAAAATTAATTTTCTTGCGGTTATACTAACGTATTATTGTATCTAATATTTTAATACTGGGTATCTTCTTTGTGGACTACTTTTTCATAATTGTATTGAAATATGCATTAATTTTCTGTTCCTTCAGTTTCAGGTTAGTTCGGGTATTAATATTTTGGGGTTCGGGTCAGTTTCGAGTTGACTTTAAGCAAAATTTTCAAGTTCGGGTCGGAAACACAACCCGACCCATGAAGAATTATAATTCCTTGTCCTCAATTTCAAGTGTTGATTGAATCTTTCAACAAAATCTAAAAGTAGCGAAATAGTGGACAACTTTTGAAAAGTAGTTTGTAGTCGCTACTTTTTAAAACAAGTAGTTATAGTTGTAGTTTAACTACATTTTTGATAAAGTAGTTGTAGTTCGCTATTAAAATAAAGTAGTTTTTCAGACCCCTAACTTATTCGCATTCAAATTAATTTTCATAGTTCTGTTCAAACTCTTTGTGAAAATCCCAACAATCGGACATGCTAAAACCTAAATATGAGCCATAATAATTATTCAAGGTTGAACTTGACTCGCAGAAAGAAAATAAGTCATACCGACCCGAAAAAATAAATAAAAGCAACCAGATCCGCTGCAGGATTCTATTCAACGATCTTGAGGTGTCCGCTATTGCGAGGTTTCACTATATTTGAATATTAAAGAATATAGATTTGTCCATTTTTCTATATAAAATATAAAATTGGTATTAGAGATATTATACATTATTTTTCATTATAGCAATAAAACATGATTTATTGTTCTTTCATTGTGGGTGCGGGTCGGGTGCAACCCGACCCATACAGGACTCTAATACCAATAACAAAATGATAAGTATTGTTTTATCATAATTAACAGAAAGTTAATTATTAATTTCATTTCTTTTACTACTTCTTTGAGAAAAAAAAATTTTTGCTAAAGATTATATACCATATTTTTTAAACAATCAATATAGTTTTAAGGAACTTTTACTTGAAATATGCAAATAATTTTTTAGAGTTCAAAATCAGTTGGATATGATAAATTGGTATATTTTTTATTTAAAAAGAAAGGCACTGTAGCTTTAAAATTTACAAGGTACTGCCCACACACACACAAAATTCTGGCTATGCTTTTGCAAATACTAAATAAATATTGATTAGTACAGAATGATTTACAATATAATATGTACTAATTGCACTCTTTTAAGCAAAATAAACTTGAGTCATGAAAAGCAACACTCAATTGAATCAATATTCACCTCTGTACTTTAATAATTATTTAAAAACAACACAAAATGTCACAAAACATGTATGCATCATTTAATAAAAGCATTTACTTAAGGTGTTTTTTAAAAACATACAAAACTGTATTTCACATATGATAAAACCTAGCGGTTTAGCTCTTTTAAGATTGCGTATTAAAAAAAAACTTAGCAGCACACACAGAATACACAGATATATAAAATATATATACATGGATGTATGCAGGAGAGTTCATTGTAGTGCTGTCCTCCCCTAGTTTTGCGTGTCTCTATGTATTAAGAGTTAATTTTTATTTTATCATTCTCAGAAAATAATAGTAAATCAAATATACTACTTACTTATTATTCCAGAGGCCAGACTCATTGTTCACTTCATCTTGTTATCGTCGTCAGTATTCTTGTTATTGTGGCCGTATCCATATTTTCCGCTTCGGCTCTTTCATTGAGAAGATAATAAAGATTAATTTATACAAAGTTTGGGTGGCTGGTTACGTTTAAATCGTAACAATCTGAACATCAATCTGCTTTAAAAATACGAAAACTTAAACAAAAATAAAATCTAACGTCCATGCGCCGAATCATGAGGAACAAAACAAACATCAATTCGCCCCAATGCATGACGGTTAGTCGGCTGTTACGCATGCGCGTGTTTCAGTGTGCTGTGCTGCTGAACTTGACAGGCGGATTTGAGCTAGGCTGTAGCCCAATTTGGGTTTCACCCTATCCCATACTAGGTATCGTATAGATGTGGCTATGAATAGGTAACCGTTTTCTTCCACTTTGGGGAGTATTGAGACCCGTTATGGGTCTGATACCCTGAAATAGGTATATTACAACCCATATTGGAGTTTGAAAAGCTAATGTGGGTGTTATTTCATTTTGGGTAGCATCCTAAAATAGGTTTCCTTTTTTACTGTGCAGCAGAGAAAACACGAATATTGTCAAACGATCATTAAAAAAGCAAATTTCATCAAAGGATCACGGAAAATGCGAATTTCATCAAAGGATTGCGGAGAAAACGCAAATTTTGCCAAAGGATCACAGGAAAAATGCGAATTTCGTCAAAGGATCGCTGAAAAAAAAAACACGAATTACGTCGTAGGATCACTGAAAAAACATGAATCTCGACATAAGTATGTGGAAAAACACGAATTTCGTTAAAGGATCACAAAAAAAGCAAATTTCGTCAAATGATTGCAGGAAAAACTTGAATTTCATCGAAGGATTGCAGAAAAAATACGAAATTCGTCAAAGGATTGTGGAAAAAATGCAGATTTTGTAAAAGGTTCACAGAAAAAACTTTCGTGAAATGGTCGCGGGAAAAATGCAACTGTCTTTATTAAAAACAGCATACACACAAACCTCTACACAAACAAACCTATTCTGTCTTCCACAATTTAATTTGTAAATATGAAGTTAATAAAAAAAAATCCCTGGTTTCTCACATATTATGAGTTTTATCAGCAAGTTAAAACATTAAGTAAATATGAATGATTTGCGGAGCTGTTTCTATCAAAAATTCAATAACATCGCCCAAAAACCCTCAACAAAAATAATTATAAAGAGTGCGATGACAACATAAATTTGCATGTCCGTTCTTGGGCGATTCTTATAAAACACAAAATTTGTCACAAATGGTGATTTTTTACAACATGCTTACAAATTAAAATGGTTTATAATTATTTAAAAAAAAAACTCGGCCAGAAATAATATTGATTTTACATTTTTAAAGACTTATTCTTTATAATTATTTTGAAACAGCTCCGCAAATCATTCATATTTATTTATTGTTTTACTTTCTGATGAAACTCATAATGTGAGAAAACGGAAAATCACAAAATTGATCAATCAATAGTTGAAAAAAATCTCAAAAATCATGGCCTCGGGGGGGGGGGGGGGAATGCAAATATCGGCAAATAGCTTTAAAAAAAATCACAATTTGTCAAATGATTTAAGGGGGGGGGGTAATTGTGAAATGTACCAAATGGTTTTGAAAATAATCAAACGACAGCAGGGGTAAAAAATCTTTTTTCAATCAATCATCACAATTGGCGAGTGTGACTATTAAGATGGCCAGTGGTGGCAAAACAGTCAATCGACAAATTTTTAGTATTACTTGCAGATTGGTGAGTGCTAATTTTGTCCTATATGTGAGTGATTCTTATGAAACTCATGTCACAAAATGCACATCATAAATATTTCACGGACTGGGAATTTATAATCAGTTCATCAAAACAATTTAATAATTACCGTGAAATCTCGTTAATCCGCCCCCCTAAATGCGACGGAAAATCGTAAAATAACCAGGGGGGGGGCGCTTGCACGGTATTAGAATTCTATTATATGATATTTATGGATGGTGGTGGTGGTTGGATGCTACCGGCCGATCGTCGCAAAGTATGCATTCTATAAAGTGACAAAAGAAACAAATTTAAAAAAAAAAATCCGTTCTCAGGTGATTAAGATTTAATAATTATTTACTGAATGTTTTCATTTTATTCAAAGTAAAGTTCAAGAAAAACATTAGATTCTTGGATGACTAAAAAAGTTCTTAAATCATAAACATCACTCAAAAACGCCCCAACAAAAAAATCATGAATATATAGAAACAGCTCAGAAAATCTGTTTCATTAAGAATATTTTTCTTGGGCGACTAAAAAAGTTCTTAAATGAAACTTCTTAAATGGAGTTAAAAATGGTTCTTAAATGGAGTTCAATAACAAATGTTAATGAGAACATACATCTTAACAATTTATCGCATGTTATGAATTCATCAATCTCGGGAACTAAAAATGTAGTCCAAAACAATTACAGGAAAAAAATTGTAAACAATAAATTACTCAAAAATTTAAATGTAAATTGTTTGTTTCCATCAAAAATATTTAATTTGTAAGTATGAGGTAAAAAAAAAATCACAATGGATTCCTAACCGCCCAAGAACTCAAATTATTTACTGAATATTTTCATACTAAAAATGCTAAAAAAATGAAACAAACTAACTAAAAATACAGTCAAAAACAGTTTTTTTAAATATTATAAGCGTTGCACAAATTATTTACTGAATATTTCCATACTAAAAATGTTAAAAAATGAAACAAACTAACTAAAAATACAGTCAAGAATAGTTTTTTTAAATATTATAAGCGTTGCAGATACATGAAGATATACTTTCTGTTCAGTGAAGTGTAAGATGAAATAGGCCTAACCCCAGTGACAAAACTAACTATCGGGAACTTAATATCATATATATTGCATATTTCAAACTATTTTTGAAATATTATTAGCGTTGCAGACACACGAAGATAGTTCTGTCACTGGGTTTAGGCCAATTTCATCTTACACTTCACTGAACAGAAAGTAAATAAATCGTCGCTGGTAGCTAGATCCAAAGAGTAATGGAATATCTTTAATCTGTGGCTAGATCCTGGGTGCTGCACCTGCTCTCATTGGCTGGCTGCTTCGTTGCCACGGATGGTGTTGCCGAGGCTATTTCATGGGAGGAGCTTGAAATAGCCTCGAACCCAAAATTCCATATACACGTTTTAATTTAAAAAAAAAAAATCTAAATTAAAATTTAAAAATCCGACCGTGAGGTATACTGTCCGGTGATAACATCTACACATGACAAAAATTTCTGAGTCCTAGGTGGTATAATTACGGAGAAATCCGCGGGCAGGCAGACAGACACTTACTCTTTTATAGAGAAAGAGATGTACACTTCACGCACATTAACCGAAAAAAAAAACCCACAAATTGAATTTCGGAAGAAAAATTGCAAATTTCACCATTCAAGAGTGCAAAAATCCTGAATTTCATAGATAGTGCGTGTAAAATCATGAATTTTCTCAATCGTGTGCGTAAAAATAATGAAGTTTATCGATCGTGCTCAGAAAAAGTAATGAATTTTGTCGATCGGCTACGTAAAAAAACTTCGCCATTCAGGAGTGTAAAAATCCTGAATTTCATCGATCAAATGCATAAAAATCACGAATCTCGTCGATCGGGCGTGTAAAAATCACGATTTTTAGCGACCCAGTGCATAAAAATCCTGAATTTTATCGATCAGTGTGTAAAAATCATGTATTTTGTCGATTGGCTACGTAAAAATCAAATTTCGTCATTCGAGAGTGTAAAAATCTTTAATTTCGATGATCGATAGCGTAAAAAAATTGAATTTTGTCAATCGAATTCGTAAAAATCATGAATTTCGTCGATCAAATGCATAAAAATTATGAATTTTATCGATCAGCATGTAAAAATCATGTATTTCGTCGATTGGCTACGTAAAAATCAAATTTCGTCATTCGAGAGTGTAAAAATCTTGAATTTCGCCGATCGTGTGCATAAAAATAATGAATTTTGTCGATCGGCCGGAGAGAAATAATGAATTTTGCTACGTAAAAATCAAATTTCGTCATTCGGCAATGTAAAAATCCTGAATTTTGTCGATCAAACGCATAAAAATCATGAATTTTATGGATCGCCGCGTAAAAATCATGAATTTCTTCGATTATGCACGGAAAATCACAAATTTCTTCAAAGGAGCGCGTAAAAGCTATGAATTTCTTTGAACGGACGCATAAAAATTATGAATTTTGTCGAATGGATGCTGAAAAATCTTGAAATTCAGGAGAAAATGGTAATTGGGAAATCCTGCATTTGGCTTGTGCTTTCCACATTTTTAATCGCCAGTTTTTAAAGTTTAATCAACAACTGGCGACTCTGCTTATTTTCACCTTTAGGGGGGGGGGGGATCATGAAATTCTTCACCCGTTTGTGGGGGGGGGGATCGCAAAATTAGTCGCTCAAGGATTGCCATGGAATGTGTTACCTGAAAGCAGAGGTGGTAAACAATGACAATGTTTTAATTGCCGTTTTACAACTTTAATCGCTATGTGGTGAATATAGCCACTGCTAATTTTCACCTATAGCTAAACTCTAAACCTGTTTACGTTTTACATGCGACTCTCGGCATTGAGCAATAAGTGACAGCGTTCGTCCATTATTTTCCGTAATTCTCTAACTTTGTTAATATAATAATTAACACCTTAATTCATTTTTTAAATGTTTATACATAGCCATAAGATAGCTAAAAATATGTACTGACAGACACTTCTTCAAAACTGGTTTCTCTTAAAAAAAATTAGATAGATTCAACGTATTTATAAAAGCCTTACTAGAAAAAATATTTCATAGGATATTTGTATTTTGAAAGTTTTGCTCATATTATCTTATTTTAAACTTTTCTTTAATAGTGATGGAGTTAATTTAGAGTTTGTTATTGTGAATTCAAATAACTCATATTTATTACAAAATTAAATTAAATATTTGAGCCGTTTATCGTTACAATGAAATTTATAATATTGTTTGGGTTGATCTTGACTGTACTTAGCCTGTGTGTCAATATTAGTGTCAATCCAATTAATGGTTTCTCAAGGTTTTTACATATATTTTCAATTGCCTTTAATCAAAGTTTACAAATAATATACCAGGAGGAAAATAACTTTCTAAAAATTATAATTTAAAGTAATGCTATTTTAAATATTGTCCTCTTGAATGATGATATGTTACATGAAATGTGATTAAAAGCTTTTTCCAAGATAGTTTGCCAAATTGGTATGTTACAGGTGTCAGTTAACATTTTTCAATTAATAACAAAATATTTGTTGCTATATTTTTATACTTGACAGCAGGGGTGTAAAAATCCAGTCGCCAATAGGTAGATTACTACCACTAAATTTTTAATATTCTTCGACTAATAAGAATACTGATAAAATTTACGTGAAGTATAATAATAAAATTTAACTGAAGAATACTAATAAAATTTAGTGGTGAGAATTGGCCCATTGACTCCTAGATTTTTACACCCCAGCTTGATAGCTTATTTTAAAATTTTGGATGCTGTTACTTGTTTGTAATAATAAAAACTTTGGATTTAAAGAAAATAATTTTTTTTAAACTTATTTATCCATTGAACACCATAAAACACACTTCAGGATTCATTTTTTGCGTTTTTCATTACAAAATAATGTAAAATTAATATAAGAAAAAACATCTAGTGACCAAAATTTATCAAATTATAAAGCATATATGACATTATAATAATACTATATGTGTTCAACATTTCGTGATTTATGTGGCCGAAAGTTATAGTCATATGATGCAAATAATACATATAAAATGACGTATATAGCATTAATATGAGTGTTTGGTGTGTAATATATATATATATTCATATATACGATGCATATGTAAGCTTGGCGATGATTTTGATAAAATCATAGCTGCAACCTTGGCATAATCGTAAATTGTAGGGGCAACAAACTTTAAATTAACTCCATCGCCATTACAGTATTAAAAAAAAAAGTCTAAAATAACATAATATGGACGACACATTGACAATACAAATCTCCTCCGAAATAATTTTTTTTGGCAAGACAACGTGGTACTTTATAAATACGTTGAATGTATCTAATTTTTTAATCGATCTAGATTTGTAGAAGTGTCTGTCGGTACATATTTTTAGCCATTTTATGGCTATATATAAACATTTAAAAAATTGCGGCATTAATTATTATATTAACAAAGCTAGCGAATTACAGAAAATAATATACAAACGCTTGCATTTACCGCTTACCGCCGTGTCGTCGCCGTCAAAATGTAAACAGAACGATCAGAATCGGAGTTGAGTTGAGATGTAGCGTTTCTTCACATAGTCAGTTACGAAAAAAAAAAATCAAATGTTCAAAAGGAGATTTATATTTTTCACTTGTTTTTTGAAGTAAAATTTTCTTAAAAACTGGAAGTCATCATGCCTGTAGTTAATAAGTGGAAAGGCAATTTCCTCCTCCCTCGATTTTGAAATTTAAATAACTAAATAATTAAAATAACTAAAATAAATAATAATAATGATAAAAAAAACTTAAAATAAAAGAACTAAGAATTTTTCGTTGTGTGTAGGGTGTGTGCGGGGGGGGGGTCTTCAATTACTACTTTCTTCCTGAATTTTAAAGTTTAAGTAACTAAAATTACGTTTTCTCCGATTTTGAACAGCATAATAAAATTGGTTCTTTTCTAGTAACTTAAAAGAGGAACTAAGAATTTTCCGTTGGAGGGGGGGGGGGCGTCATTAACCCTCCCTGGATTTTGAAATTTTATTTAATTTTTTATTTTGACCGATTTTGTAAAACAGTAAATTTATTCTTTTTTCGAGTAATTTAAAGTAATTAAACACTAAGAGAAAGTACAAATTTTCCATTGGGGGGGGGAAGGACGGACTTTTCCCCCTTAAATTCCCCATGAAAGTTATTTATTATTTTTATATTTATGTGTTAAAAATTAATCTCAAAAGGTGTGGTTCAAAGCAGTGTCCGCTGCTTAACTCACTGTTCCTCGCTTAACTTAAAAGAGGAACTAAGAATTTTCCGTTGAAGGGGGGGGGGGTGCGTCATTAACCCTCCCTGGATTTTGAAATTTTATTTTATTTTTTATTTTGACCGATTTTGTAAAACAGTAAATTTATTCTTTTTTCGAGTAATTTAAAGTAATTAAACACTAAGAGAAAGTACAAATTTCCCGTTGGGGGGAAGGGCGGACTTTCCCCCTTAAATTCCCCATGAAAGTTTTTTTATATATATTTATGTGTTAAAAATTTATCTCAAAATAGGTGGTTCAAAGCAGTGTTCGCCCCCCCCCCCCACCCGAGGATTTTGAATTTTGTTCAATTTAGTCCCATTAAACTAAAAGTCTTGAAAACAGTGTTAATTATTAATAACAAAGTAAATACGCAATATTGTCAAAAACTGAAAGACTTTAATATTGCTTGGCTTTTAAAACTGCAGATAAATTGCAGAAAATATCTCACAAACTTACTAAAATTAAGTTCTGTAAAATTACCTTAAAGTAACTGCAGTTATACTGCAGATACATCAGAAAATATAATACTGAAATAATGACTGCAAAAATATTTCAAATTTACTACAGTTTTACTACAGATGTAAAGTCTCATTATTTTTTTAATTTATGATTATAACATAAATTCACGTAAACTGCAGTATTTTTGCAGATAAAAGCTCACAGTATTTTTGAAAAAAATTACTGCAAAATTACTTCACATTAACTGCAAAATAACTGAAGTATTTTTACAGTCAAGATTGTACTACAGAAAATCTACAGTTGCCTGTAGAAAAACTTTAAAAATACTTCACTTCTGTAGAAAAACTGCAGTTCATTTTTAGCTGGGAAAGCTTGCATCTTTAAATAAAGGAAATCAAGGATCGATGATAGCCACTAATTATGAAAAACCGACTAGTATGGCATTTAATGACGCATATCAAGAGCCTTCTGCATGGTGTTTAGACAGTGGATGTACATCCCACATGTGTAAAGATAGAAATTTATTTACAGAATTTCATCCTCGTACGAATTCTACTACACAGCTTGCAGTTGATCAAACAGCGAAAATTACAGGAATAGGAACAGTTTTCATTACAGTACCTAACGGGGGTGGAATTACTAATCTCACACTCAAGAACGTTCTGTGTGTTCCAGAATTAAAGTGTAATTTGCTCTCAACATCTAAAGCAACAGTCAATAATCGTTCAGTGATTTTTAAAGAACGATTTGCTAAAATCATCGAACCAAATGGTTCTACATTAGTACATGCTGTCCGTCATGGGGATTTATATTACGTATACCCAAGCATCGAGAGAGCTGCGATAGCAGGGGTAAGTGAATTTCTAAAATGGCATCTTAAATTAGGTCATTTAAATGAGTCTGATTTAAAAAGACTTAAATCAAAGAATATGGTTAGAAATCTAAATTTCAGTGATAATGAGTCTCTTAAAGACTGTAAAATTTGTATTCAAGGTAAACAAACTGTGCGTTCTTTTCCTAAAGAATCAAACTTTAAAAGTGACGATTTATTTACTCTTATACATTCAGATTTGTGTGGTCCTATGAGAGTTCCATCCCACGGAGGATCGCGATATTTCGTTACCTTTATTGACGATAAATCACGTTACATTGAAGTCAGTTTTCTTAAAACCAAAGATGAGGTTAAAAATGCATTTGTTAAATACAAAGCAGCAGTTGAAAACCGTGTAGGAAAGAAAATAAAAATTCTTCGTACGGATAATGGTAAAGAATATTTCGGAGAAGAATTTAATAAATATATCGAAGAAAGTGGTATAAAACGAGAATTTTCCTCACCACTAATTCCGCAACAGAATGGTACGTCAGAGAGAGCCAATAGAACTTTAGCTGAAATGGCGAGGTGTTTACTATTACAAAGCAATCTCCCACAATCTTTTTGTGCCGAAGCCATTAATTGTGCGGTATACATACGTAATCGCTGTCCTTCGCGACGTTTAAGCGATAACAAAACACCCTACGAAGTATTTTTTGGCATCAAGCCAACTTTATCATATTTTAAAATATTTGGGCAAAAATGTTTTGTACTAAATAAAAGACAAAGTAAAGGAAAATTTGATCCTAGATCAGAAGAGCATATTTTTGTTGGATATTCAAATGAATCAAAAGCGTACAGGCTGTGGAATAAGAATTCCAGAAAAATTGTTATAAGTCGAGACGTCCGATTTATTAACGAATTTGAAAACGATTTACCTTCAAACAGTGAAATAAAATTAATTTTTCCCTTCTCTCAAAATAATGAAAATAAAACAATTACGCAAGAATTAGAAACATCTCCTCCCGTCAAAAATGAGCCAGACAGCTGTGGCGACAGTGATGTTGATACGCAATCGGATGAAATTTCCGACCCCCTTTCTTGCCCTACAAGTGCGCGCGGGCGGCCAAGAAAAATAAAAACTGGTAAAAAGGGTAGACCCCGAAAAGAATTTAAAATGATAATTCCAAAAGAAGAAAAATCCCAAGTTGTAATGGAAAATTTATTTTCTGACTCATGTCCGGAATTTTCTGAGGCTTTAAAAGGGCCTTTTAAACATGAATGGATAGATGCAATGGAATTAGAATTCAATTCTTTAATGCAAGAAAATGCATGGCAAATAGTTGATAGGCCAAAACATAAGAGAATTATAGGAAGTAAATGGGTTTTAAAAACTAAATATAAACAAGACGGGTCAATCGAAAAGTTTAAGGCGAGAATAGTCACAAAAGGATGTTTTCAAAAACCTGGAATTGATTTCGAAGAAAATTTTTCGCCTGTAGCCAGATTAAGTTCGATCAGAACTGCGATCGCTTATGGTATTCAAAATGGTTTTACAGCTTATCAATTAGATTTTATTATGGCTTATGTAAATGGTGATTTAACCGAAGAAGTATACATGGAGTTACCTCATGGTTTTAAATATGAATCTAATGTTGACAAAGTTTGTTTATTAAAAAAATCCCTCTACGGATTAAAACAATCAGGTCGACAATGGTTCAATAAATTAGATGAAAAATTAAAACAAATGAAGTTTAAATCACTAAATGCTGATAAATGTGTTTATTTTTCTAAATCTCCAATTGAAACAATTATCATTGTTTATGTTGATGATCTCATAATTCTTACTAAATGTAAACAAGATTATGAATATATTAGAGATGAATTATCCAAATCTTTTAAAATGAAAGATTTAGGTTTGTTACACTATTGTTTGGGCATAGAATTTATGCAAAACGGGGACAGTATTAAAATTACTCAAAAGAAGTATATTGAAGATATTCTGAGCAAATTTAATATGCAAGAATCAAAATCAATATCTAAACCTTTTGATAACAATGTGAAGCTTACTAAAGATATGTGTCCCAAAACTGAAGAAGAAAAGTCTGAAATGAATAATATTCCTTATCGTCAACTAATTGGTTCTCTTATGTATTTATCAGTAGCAACTAGACCTGATATAACTCATGCTGTGAATTTTCTAAGTCAATTCAACAACAATCCAGGCAAACCTCATTGGATAGCTGCAAAAAGAGTTTTAAGATATCTAAGAGGTACTCAAGATCAAGGACTGATTTTTAAACGTGATACTAAGTCCTTAGTTGCATTTGTTGATGCTGATTGGGCTTCAGATGTCAATGATAGAAAGTCCTATACTGGATACATTTTTAAATATGCCGGTGGTGCTATATCTTGGGAATCGAGAAAACAACGAACAGTTGCATTATCCACGACTGAAGCAGAATATATGGCTTTATCAGAAGTTGCTAAAGAGACTTTACATCTCAGACGGTTCTTAAATGAACTTTCTCCTGAAATAGTGTCTGCACCTACTTTAATATTCTGCGGTAACCAGTCTGCTCAAAAATTAGTAAGAAATCCAATTTATCATTCTCGCACAAAACATATTGACATTCGCCATCACTTTGTGCGCGAAATATATGAGAATGGAGATATAGAAGTTAAATATCTAGAAACTGAAAATATGGCAGCTGACATTTTAACAAAAGCTTTAAGTGCCTATAAACATAAGAAATGTTGTGATTTAATAGGACTAAGTGTTTAAAAACATTCAATGTTATTCTGTATCCTTTTTCCATATAAGTTTAAAGTATATACTGTTTGTATTTGTAATTTTATATCTTGTTTCTCTGTAATTTGCATATAATATTTGCATAATAGGAGAGTAATTAATGCCTTGTTAAGAAAATGCACGTTGTAAGGGGGGAATTGTTGGAATACAACGTTCATTTTCTCCTCTCCGCACATATGGCGCTTGCGCGTACAGTTACGATAATGATGCTCCGGAAGCGAGAGCAGTTGTTTACTTTAAGAAAGATGTCGGCGCTCAGTCGCATACGAGCTGTATATATTTTGTCTTCGTTTAATTGTAAATAAATGTCTTATGTCGTGCTATTCTGCAAACTCTGCTTGCCTCATTCACCTACATATATATATATATATATATATATATATATATATATATATATATATATATATATATATATATATATATATATATATATATATATATTCATTTATGAAGAATTACATTTGCCAAGGCCGTATTTAGTAAAATATTTGAAGGATCCGTCAGAGAAAGTCCCTAAAAATGTCCAAAAATTAAAACTACATAATTCAGTGGAAAAAATATAACTTAAGAATTCAAATACAGAATTTAAATCTCCTGTTTCTTCCGCTAAGAGCATATCTTCTAACACCATTCCAATGTTTTTCTAAGTATTCTTCTTCGTGTTACTTCTGGATTCGCTGATAAAACTTATAATTTTATATAGCCTTTCAATCGTAGGGAATGTCTTCGAAACAAATGAAGGCGAAATAAGATGTGTATTGCGCATTACTTACTAATGGACATATTTCTGTTTTCTCAACAACATATACTTTGGGAACCATTCACTTCAGCAAATTTAATCGACACTTCAGATGTTACATCTTGTTTTCTGAAAAGAGCAATACAGGTATAAATTAGAAGGGTGCAACCATAATACAGATATTTTTTAGGAAGGCGCAAAGCGTACTTGTGAATATATGGTGAAAGGAACTGCATTTAATCATTTCATACTAAATCTATATATAAATAAGGATTTCACGATTATATATATTAAAACTAAATCACTTCAGATTAATTTATGTAATATTCAAAGAAGGATTTTTAAGTCCATACGAAATAAAACCTTAAAAAGTTTTATCCATTGAGACCTATTTTAATTATAACAGCACAGATAAAAAAGTTAAAAATTAAGCTAAAGGCCTATTACCTTATTAGAATTTACGTCAGGTACATGGGATTTGCTTATTGTAGTTTTAATTGAATATGCTTTAAGGAAGATACCTGATATGTGTGGCCAACGGTCTAACACATGGATACTACAGGGTTAAAAGTTAAATTAATATGATTTTGCACGCGTCATAAAATCAGTTTCTTATGATAGTGAGTGGATTTTATTTCACAGGTTCTTATTTTTAATACTGTAATTAATACAAAATGATAGCAGAAACCGTTGTATTAATCGTAATTGATATATAGGCGCAGACTATTTGATTTTTTTTTACTTTTAACTATTAAAGATTAATTAATTTTTAATTACAATTTAATTGAATTTAAAATACAAAACGTTAATAAATTAAAACAAATAAAAATATTCAATCGCATTTTTTTTTTCATATTTGAATAATACTACAACAAAAATTGCAAAAATTAAAGAATCGTTCAATGAGCATTAAAAATATAATGTAATATTTATTCTATGAATAAAAGAAAATAAAGTTATCTCGATTATTCATGTTTCACAAAAACCTATATAAAATTGAACATACATTAAAATAACCCATAATAGGCATATCATTTATTCCAAGACTTAATACGAACAAGGGTCATTGAAACAATAACCTATATTCTTAAAATAAAAGAAAAAAATAATAGTTGTAGTTTAATTCTTTTCACATACAATAAGTGTATGAAAAACATA
This sequence comes from Maratus michaelseni, assembly GCA_963931845.1. Lineage (NCBI taxonomy): Eukaryota > Metazoa > Arthropoda > Arachnida > Araneae > Salticidae > Maratus > Maratus michaelseni. The sequence continues at coordinate 390,165,334 of OZ007592.1, read as the reverse complement.
TTTTAGTACAATATTTTGTGTAATCGAAGTCTTAAGTAATAAAATAACTTCGGTTTTATTATTATTATTATTAAATTGATATACTGGCTATTGTAGGTGTGGTACCTGACAATGTTGAGGTTTACCTGACCGTGAAAAAAAATTGACATAAAATAGCTCTCAAAATTGTATTCTGTAAAATATTACATAATGAAATATACTCTGCTAATAACAATCATTAATTATATAATCAACTTACGTGCACTGAATTAAACATATGTTTTTTCTTTGCATATTGTAATCAATCATTAATATAATGAAATTTTCATTTGGAAATTTGCTTTAAATATTATATAGCTATCTTTCATATATCATCTTAAACATAAGGATAGATGATCCCCACCATAATTGTAGATATCCAGTAAACTCTGTTATTCAGCGTTAATTGACTCCCCCTTAATACTGAAACAAAATAAACATATTATCATAGAAGTAATGCGATTCAATAATTTTTAAATGCTTTAGAATATTTCACAAAAAATATAATTTTACTGTGTACTTTCTATTCATAAATTTAAAAAATATATACTCACTAAGATGATATTTTGTGACTTATTTTATGTCTTTTGTAGCTTACACAAAACATTTTATGAAAAGAGGATGGATGATAACCAGTTGTCAAAATTAAAGCAAAAAAACTGTATAAAGGATAGATACTAATAACATGAAAAATTCATGAATCTAGAAGAAGGTCTTCTGAAGCAATTCGTTCAGGATTTTATCTATAAATATAATTTTCATTCAACCCATTGCTTTGGAAATGCAGTACCATGTGAACAAAATGTAATAGTTGTCTTTTAGGAATCCGGTTTGTAATCAAAACGAATTTAATTATAAATGAAACAATATAAATTATTTTTTGTTATTGTTTAGGCGTATTCTTAAGCAGAGAAATAATATATAAATCCGTGCTCTCGTTTTAGTCTTTTGTTTGCATAATAAATTATTTTTTCTTAGGCTATTGGGAAAATATTTTGCAAAATATTAAGCATTTCTGAAATATATGTTTGTTACATGGTAAATTTGTAATAAATAAATAAATAAATAAATAAATACAATTTCTAAAGTATTTTTCAAAATTAAAAATATAAATTGTAAAATTGTAACCTGTGGAGTTATAAACGTAAAATAAAATTATAGAAGCTTCAAATATATGAATTTAAAATTGCAGCTCATTCCGCCAAGTAGTGTTTAATTTATGCTTAATTATCTATCTGAATTGCAATCTGTTTTTCAACAAATATAAATCCATTTCAACATTTGAAGTTTCAATTTCATATCTTGAAAAATTCGTAAACTACTTTGTCTAATATCTCCCCGTTTGGAAACTGGAAGTAAAATTTACTGAAGAATTCAAATGTGGTATCAAAAATTGGTATTTATGTTGAAAATTTAAACTTTTTGTTAAAATTTGTATATGTAGATGACCGAGTAAGCGAAATTTAAGTATTGCATTAATAAGTGGACGTTATTTCTAATCGATAGGTGCTAGTAACATATTTATACAATGAGTTCTTACAGAGATAGTTGAGGAAATTAACTGTGTCGTCATTCAATCCCACATTAGTGTCAATGGTTTCAACCACATACGTGGCCGTAGTCAAAGGTTTAAATGCGGCAGTTATATTTATTTGTAAAATATTTCTTAATAAATGATGTATATAGTTGAATGTTGAACAGCCGAATCTGACATGTTTGTGTAATGTATTTTCCCGTATATATAATGTAATTGTAACTCGGTTGTGAATATACATAATGAAATATCTGAGTCAATTTAATTTTGAATAAAATATATTACATTTTCCAGCTTAAATTAAAAAATACTTTAAAATATCTGCCACTTTATGAAGTAAATTTCTGTGCTGTGCCTTTCGTAATATCATTCGAAAATTCTAAAAATTTTGTATTTAATTATTCTGAGACAACATTTAAAATAAATTAAATATATTTATTCGTAACATATTTTTTTCTACATTAAAAGTATTTTTGTTTTTGAGATTTCTATAATTAAAGAATGCTTTTCGGAATCAAGGGAAACTCAAAAGTCATTAATGTTAATTTTCGTTCGTGGTTACATTGTATTTTCATAGATTAAGAAACATTTGTGTTTTTTTAAAGTGTACGAAGATTATGTACTGACGATATTATCAGTTTAGAATAGAGAATATGTTTGTGGAAATTAGAAAACTCAAAAACATTAATGAGGATAATTAAAATAATCAATAAATGATACTTGATTATTTCATTAAATATAAGGAAATTTAATCTTTCACATAAATTAATACAGGGTACAAAAATGCAAACATGCACGGAAAATTTTTCTTTAATTTGAATAAATTTCTATTTTAGCTATCTTTCATTTTATATTACAAGGTTAAAAGCGAAAAAGTAGTTTTCGAAGTATGTAAATTTTTATGGAAAAAATGTTTCAAGTGTAATGTGTCGCAGATAATTTGAATAAGAAAATCCAGATGCTTTCACAACTGAAAAAAAAAACATTTTCAAGATTTTTTTTAAACTGTTTTCTTCCTGAATAATGTACTAAAAATAAAACTCACAAGGCGCACATTAAACCAATTTACTTTTAAAATTATGTATTTTTAAATAAAATTACACGGCATAAGGAAAACAAATTAATGCATAATAAAAATGCAAAGTCAGACATATCTAAAAATAATATTATATTTTACTTTAATAAAACATTTTATGCGTATCTAAATTTTCTAAATATTCACATAAATAAAAATATTTTTATTTCTTAAAATAGTAGGACAAATTATTTTATTTTCTTCAAATAGACACTGAATATTACAAATTAATGAAGCTAATGCTTCGACATAATTTGGAATATAACAATTATCGTGTTCTTTGTTTGTTAACGATGTTTGTTCATAAAAATCTTTCATTCAGTATACTGAAATAATCTCCTGTCAAAGTCGATTTGTCAACGGAGGGAAATTCTGAAAATATGATTCATCAAGCTACATATTGTTCATTTTATTTATTAATAACAATGGTAAAATTAAAGTGAAATAAAAATTAATATATACATGTTACATTTAATAGTAAAGTTAACTGTAAAATGAATTTAAATTTCACGCTTTGTTAATTTTGGAAACATTTTGGAAACACTAACAAGGAGACCGCCAAACATGATGCGCACAGATTTTGATGATTTTAAAGTATGCTGTAGGGGTCATACCCTTAACTATTCAGGTCAAAGGTTTCCTTCAAATGGACTTTAGTTGTCTTGAAATTTCGGGTTAAAGTTCAGTATGCATTTCAAATACCCATCAGTTCACAATCTCGAGCAAGGTCTCCGTGGTGCGGAGCTAGCGCTCTGGATTTGAGAACCGGAGATGAGGGTTCTGTCCTCTCATATGACTTTTACCTTTTTTTAATAAATTTTACATATTTGTCGCGATATAAGTTTAATGCAGAATTATGAATTCTGCATCTTTGAACTTTTTGATATTTTCCTAACAAAATCCTTTTACATTTTCGAATTTTCGTGAAAATTTATAGTTTTTGTGCAATTTATATTCTAATATTTCTGTTGACGAAAATCCAAACTAAATTATGTCTTGATATCTCGTCTTTTTAAAATGATTATTGTTCACATTTATGTATATTTACTTATTTATTTATCGTATTTATGAAATAATGCATTTTTTTATTTGCATTTTCTATTTAAAAAAAATAATAAATGATTAAGAAAAAATTGACAAAATAATATATCCTTTTAATATTTGATTTGTTCTAAATATATTGAAGTATGTTAACAGCTGAAATACAAAAATATTTATCATCACCGACATCGACATTTTTAGTTCATTAAATATGGAACTAATTGTGTGATACATATCGCAAAAATATTTTAAACAAATTCCGCATTAAAAATCGCCTTTAAATATATTTTTTTTATGTAAATTGTTTTAACAATATTAGAAGAATATATAAATAGTATATTATATATTCTTTAAATACTTAAATTGTAATAAATATATTTAAAAAATGCATCACATTTGAAAAAGAAATTATTTCAAACGTGATAATTGACTGCAAAGGAAGCTAAACGAAATGGATAAAAAGAAAATTTTATTTATTCTGATATTACCGTTATGGTCATAGCAGACGATTTTTTTCTGATATTTTTATATGTATTGTAATTTCAAACGATTTTTCATTTCTAGTTGAATTTTTCTGTATGGCATCGATTTGTTAGAATGAAAAAAAAAATATTGTAATGTTATTTTTTATTTGTGCAAATCAAAAATGATGTTGAGTTTGAACTTTACAGTTAAATGTATTTAAAATAACACACATATATATATATATATATATATATATATACAGGGTCTGTTCTGAAATTAGTAGGACTGATTTTTTCCGCGTACGATCGGTGGAGGGTGATATTCGGAATGCTGGAAAAAATCGGCATTCGGCTCTCGGCCGTTGAAGGGAGCAGGTCGCTTGTACTGTGAACCCCTGTCGAAACGCCTCGTCACGGAGAATCATGGAGCGTTTTCTGAAGCAGCGATAGGCGATCAAATTTTTTGTAAAGCTATGTAAAACGGACAAAGTGACTCACGACATGATTAAAGAGAACTACGGTGATGCTGCCATGGGTAGATCGGGTGTTTTTGGGTGGCACAAGCTTTTCCAAGAAGGTAGGGAAGAGTGGAAGACGACGACCGCTCCGGGCGCCCTTCCACCAACAAGACCAAAGAAAATGTGCCGCAAGTGAAAAATATATTGAACAGTGATCGTAGGATGGGTATCAGAATGATTTCTGATGAATTGAGCATTCCTCAAACCCAAGTTTTTGAGATCGTGACAACGCGCCAAGCCACACATCGATTCACGTAGTGGAGTATCTTGCCCAGTACAATGTGGCAACGCTGCCTCATCCCCCCTACAGTCCCGACTTGGCCCCGTTAGACTTTTTTCTATTCCCGAGAATAAAATCGACGCTCAAGCGGAAGCATCACGGCTCGGAAGAGGCGGTTCAACAGCCCGTGACGAGGGAGCTAAACAGCATTCCAGTCCAGGTGTTCCTGGAGGTGTACGAAAATTGGTTGGTTGGTTGGTTGATTATTGACGGCCAATTATCTACACTTGGGATATAGGATCGGGAGGAGTGCCCTTCGTGGGTGTCTTTCTAAGGGAACCTAACCCGTATTTACGCATGGATAAATCCACGGCTCGAAGAAAACCACGAAAACTCCGAACGATTAGGCCGACGGTCGCGATTGGGATCGAACCCAGCACCTCCCGTCTACCAGCTTCGAAAGCAGAACCTCTCAGCCACTGGTGGGGCCGTAGGAAAATTGGAAAACTCGTTGGCAGCAGTGTGTAGATGCGGAAGGGTGCTACTTTGAAAAATTCTAATCGTTTGTACTATCCTCATGAATATATATATTTTTAACAGACCCTGTAACTGGTTAAAACTTGGATATAAGCGTTATTGCTTTAAGATTTTATTACTCCTTTCAAGATATGTTGTTGGAATTATCCAATCATACATACCTTTAGAAGATTTGAGATAAAAAATATTTTGTACAAATTATAAGAAAATATAAATTTTCATTTAATATTTCATAAAGTTAAAAAAAGTATTATTTTAGAATGGTTATTAAAATATAAAGAGTAAATAATAAAAAAAAAAATAAACAAAATCTAGACATAAATTAGTTTGGAATTTCGTCAATAGAAATATTAATTTCAAAACTGCACAAGAAAAAAAAAAATGTAAATTTTTACGAAAAATTTGAAAATGTTAATGGAATTTATTAAGAAAATATCAAAAAGTTCAAAGAAGCAGAATTCATAATTCTGCATAAAACTTGTAACGCGAGAAATATATAAATTTTATTAAAAAAGGTAAAAAGTCGCAAGATAGGACAGAATCCTCATCTCCGGCTCTCAAATCCAGAGCGCTAGCTCTACACCACGGAGACCTTGCTCTAAACCGTGAACTAATAGGTATTTGAAACGTATGCTGAACTTTAACCCGAAATTTCTCGAAAACTAAAGCCCATTTGAAGGAAACTTTTTACCTGAATAGTTAGGGGTATGATCCCTACAACATGCTTTAAAATAATCAAAATCTGTGCTTATCATGTTTGGCGGACCCCTTGTAAGTGCTACCTGATGACTGCATTTGCTTATAAATTGCTTTTATTTGAAAAAAAACATTTAGAGTTTGAAATTTCTGGCTGCTGTTAATCCGCAAAAAGTTATTTTTTGTTTCAATTCAGTTTTTTTAACCGTTCGGATTTGACTTTCATTTATATCACTTATTCCTGTTTAAACAAAATATTTTTACCCGAATAATATAATTGTATTCAGATATGTTTAATATATCTTTACAACCTTGGTAAAATGTAAAAAAAAAGTTTTGAATTAAACTCAGAGAATAAAATCTCATTAAATTCAAGTTTACAAACATCACCTTTAAGGAAATGAACTATTGACAAATTATGCATCGATATAATTGCCTGCCATACTCACCGATACAGATGTCACATCAATTGCGCTCAAATTAATTGTCATTAAATTAATTAAAGATATCAATTGGCGTATTTATTGATAAATACGCCAATATATTTATTATGATATTTATCAATACGTATGCTATTGATAAATATCAAGATTTATGCTGTGCAATGTCTTCCCAACATGTTACACATATATGCGCAATTCTGAAGTCAAGTAAGTTACAGTGAATTTTGTATGAGGATGTATAATTTTATGTTGTTTAGTTCTTAAAATTCCATTTCATTTTAAAGCGAAAGAAAAATAAATGTTTCTAACCCTTTTCCCTCTGCGCAGGGAAGATATAAACCGGTACACTATTTTTCCCTCTGCGTAGGGATAATAAATTTTTCTTTTCCTTTTTTATTCTCAGTTGAGCATGTAAGACTCGACGTGTTGTTGTGAATTATTCGCCTGAAATGTGTCGGGCAAAGCAATGTGATTCATTCAATTTTAGTACAGATTAAATACCTTTTACCAAGCAGAACGACGAATTTTTTGTGTTTATCAAATCCAGCTTACAGTCCATAAAGAAATTAAGTTCAATCAGTTGAATCCAACATATGGTCCGTCTTGAGCGTGAGGTGTGAATTTATAAGGTACTTCACTTTCGTTTTTCTGCTTTGTAAGTGTTCTATTATTGCGCAATGTCACTTCATGTGATAATGAGGAATTAATTTTTTCTTCTCTTGGATATTTCAAACAATAAGTGAGTGGTTTTGACTCGTTTTATTCTTTATTTCATGTTGTTGTTTATCGGAATTCGTATTATTCGTTTCATATTGTGTTTGTTATTCATTCATTAGTTCAGTTTTAAGGAATATTTTTGATTTTTCATTTCTGTGTTTGAGATTGTATTTCTGTATTTTGTTTGTTGTAATTCATTATGGATATCAAAGCATGGATATCAAAGCAATTTAAGTTGGATCCAATTACTAGAAGTTGGTGGGAGAGATCGTTAAAGGGCGATGAACTTCCAAAATTAAACGATCTGCTGGAATTTCTTTCTAATCATGCCAGATCAATTGTTTCAGGTAATCAGGCAGTAAAAAAGAATGTTTCTAAAAGTGTGACATTGTTAGCTTCAGGATTTCAAACTCAGTGTATTTTTTGTAAGGGTTCTCATTCATTAAATAAATGTGATTCGTTCTTAAAGTTATCCGTAAATAAACGAGTGAATTTTGTGAGGTCTAATAATGTTTGTTTTAATTGTTTAACTCCATTTCATCGTAAATCAAATTGTAAAAGTACGGCTAGGTGTCACAAATGTAAACAATCTCATCATACTTTATTACATTTTGAGTATAATTTTGAGCCAAGATTTGATCGTGATCAATCAGTGACAAATTCATCAAATGCTAGTAGTTTATCTGCAACAGCTAAGGTGTTTCAACCTGCTGCTTCTATCGGTTCCAATAGTGATTCTAATTCAGTTAGTGAAGTTGTGAAAAACTCTAGTATTACTTCATGTTGTTCTAATTTTGGCTCAGATGCCCAAGTGCTACTCTGTACAGCAATCATAAAGGTGAATGATTCTAAAGGAGGAGTTCAATTGTGTCGAGCTCTTCTTGATCCAGGCAGTCAAGCCTGTTTAATCACAAATGATTGTCTTAGAAGGCTTGGTCTACCAAAAAAGAGAGCAAATGTGTTAATTTCTTGTTTAGGTGCTTCGGATACCTATACCAATGGTGTTTCACGAATTAGTTTTTCTCCCCATTTCCCATCCAATTCTTATTTTTCTACATCTGTTTATGCAGTACAAAAAATTATTGGTCAACTTCCTCATGTTAGTTTGGATTCTGCCTGGTCTGAACCCTTTGGTGATTTAAAGTTAGCAGACCCAACATTTTATAAAAGTTCTACAATTGACATTCTGCTTGGTGTTAATATTGCATTACCTATGTTAAAGGGTCAAATGCTATCATAGGGTGAAGGAAAGCCTTTTGCTATTCGTTCAGACCTCGGTTGGATCATTGCAGGTAATGTTCCTGCACCTGAAGAATCGCCTACAATTCATGTGAACAATATTAATTTAGTCAACGAGCAACTAATAAATAAGTTCTGGAAACTGGACTCCGTTCCGACCGCCAATTTGCAAACAACTGCCGAAAAGGCATGTGAGGAACATTTCGTATCAAATCATTCCAGAGATGAAACTGGAAGGTATATTGTGAAATTGCCTTTCCATTCTTCGCAATCACAATTAGGTGATTCTAGACCGTCAGCCTTACTTAGATTAAAATCTTTGGAACGTTCATTAACTTCTAACCCTGTGAAATATGAACAGTACAGACAATTTATGAAAGAATATCAGGAGCTAGGACATATGGAACTTGTTCCTCAATCAGAGTATGCTATAAAAGAGGCATATTACCTCCCGCATCATGCTGTCTTAAGAGAATCTAGTAGCACTACAAAACTACGTGTAGTGTTCGATGCTTCATCTAAGTCATCCACCGGATTTTCACTTAACGATTTACTGATGATAGGTCCACGCGTACAACAAGATTTATACCCTATTCTACTTCGTTTTAGAACTTTTTTAGTGGCCGTATGTGCCGATGTAGAAAAAATGTTTCGTCAAGTTAAGGTACATCGTGATGATATCAATTGGCAACGAATTCTGTGGCGAAATACTCCTGAAAACACAGTACTTGAATTTCGACTGCTCACCGTCACTTATGGGACAGCTTGCGCCCCATTTCTTTCTACTAGAGCAATGCAACAACTAGCATTAGACGAAAGGGATAATTATCCTTTAGCCTCTCATGCTGCTTTGAATGACTTTTACGTAGATGATCTTTTATCTGGCGCTGCATCGGAGGAACAAGCAGTTGAGCTTCTTAATCAACTAAAGAAAATGATGAACCATGGGGGATTTAATCTGAGAAAGTGGAAGTCTAATGTTTCTACAATTGTTGAAGAATCGTCTGAAGAGCAGCAGATGATACCCATTGATTCTGAAAGTGAAGTGAAGGTCCTCGGTATCTACTGGAATCCAAAAACAGACAGTTTTAGTTTCTCGGTACTGCCGATGGAAGAGAAGGTAGATAATAGCAAAAGAGAAATATTATCTGAAGTTTCTCGTATGTTTGATCCCTTGGGCTTAATTTCGCCATGTGTAGTATTTCTGAAAATATTACTTCAAGAATTGTGGAAGCATAGGCTCACGTGGGATGAACCAATTCCTAAAGATCTCAATAAAATGTGGATCTCATTTAGAAAAGAGCTGCACCTTATTAAACAAATGAAGATACCAAGATGTGTGCTAAATCCCTCATGTGTTCAGATAGAGTTGCACGCATTCTGCGATGCCTCTGAAAAGGCATATTGTACTGCAGTTTATGTGCGTTGTATTTTGTCAAATTCTGACATTTGTGTCTCCTTACTTACCTCCAAGACAAGAGTTGCTCCCTTAAAGACCCAATCTTTACCGCGCTTAGAATTGTGTTCAGCATTATTACTGGCTAATGTTTTAGAAGTGGTTTTAAGGGACATCCACTTACCAATCCAAAGCACTATGGCTTGGACAGATTCCACCATAACACTAGCGTGGCTGTCAACCGAACCTTATCGCTGGCAACCATTTGTCGCCAATAGAGTTTCTAAGATACAAACAACTATTCCCTCAGTCAAATGGTATCATGTTCCTGGAACATCCAATCCAGCTGATCTTGGTACAAGGGGGTTACTACCTTCTCAGCTTGTGACTAATGACTTGTGGCTTCATGGACCTGACTGGTTAAGTCAGCCTTTAAATGGAATATCGGAGTTTAACATAACTGATGCATCATCTCCGTCAGAAAGTGATTCATCTTTCACCAATCCAGAATCACACTCATTTAGTGGTTTGTGTGATGAAGCTTTACGAGAGCAAAGAAAAAATTATTTTTGTGCTACTGCTCAGTTAAATGAAGAAATGCCTATTCTTTCACAGATATCGTCATTTACCAAATTAAAACGTGTAATTGCTTGGTGTTTGAGATTTCTTGCGAATTCTCGTTTACCTGTTTCTCAAAGAAACTTCGGTAATCTTATAAATTCAGAAATTCAGTGTGCTTCAAATTTCATAATTAAACAAGTTCAAATATCATCTTTTAGTGCAGAAATTCAGTGTTTAATTTCAAATAAGTGTTTACCTCGCAACAGTAAACTTTTGAACCTATCTCCATTCCTTGATAAGGAAGGAATACTCAGGGTGGGAGGACGTCTTCGTCATTCAAATCTGACTCAATATCAAATGCACCCAATCTTATTACCCAAAAGTCATCCAGTAACTGCTTTAATTATCCGATATTTTAACTTGTCCCACTTTCATGCTGCCCCCCAATTATTATTGTGTGTTTTAAGACAGAGATATTGGATTTTAAGTGGAAGAAGTGTTGTAAGAAAAATCGTCAGAAGCTGTGTTACTTGTGCTCGTGCTTCTGCTTCCATGTCTAAACAGATCATGGCTGATTTACCCTCTACTAGAGTGAAACCTTCACGTGCTTTTCTTTTTACAGGAGTTGACTATGCTGGACCTATACTATGTAAACTTAGAAAAGGTAGAGGTGCTAAATCATTTAAGTGTTACATTTCATTATTTATATGTTTTTCTACTCGTGCAATACACATCGAATTAGTTTCTGAGTTATCAACTCAAGCCTTCTTGGCTTGTCTCAAAAGATTTGTAGCCAGACGAGGTAAGCCAAGAAAAATTGTAAGTGATTGTGCAAAAAATTTCGTTGGTGCGAGCAAGGAGTTGAAAGAAATGTACAAACTTGTAACTTCTTCTCAGCATAATGAAGAAGTGGCAAAATACTTAAGTTCTGAAGAAATTATTTGGCATTTCAATCCTCCCTCAGCTCCTCACTTTGGAGGACTTTGGGAGGCCGGTGTTAAATCTATGAAATTTCATTTAAAAAGAACCATTGGTAATTCAGTTTTAACCTTCGAAGAACTTTCAACTCTTTTAGCTCAAATCGAAGCATGTTTAAATTCTAGACCCCTTTGTCCTTTAAGTTCTGATCCTAATGATTTAACGGCCTTAACGCCTGGCCATTTTTTAATTGGGGCTCCTCTTACTTCAATACCTGAAGGTGATATTTCAGAGGTACCCGAGTCAAAATTGGCCAGATGGCAATTAGTACAACGAATGCTTCAGCACTTGTGGAAGCGATGGAGCAACGAGTACCTCTCTAATTTACAACAGAGAGGGAAATGGCTAAAGGAAGGGTCTAATATAAAAATAGGTGATTTGGTAATAATAAAGAATGAGGGCCTTTCCCCTTTACAGTGGAAATTAGCTAGAGTAGTTAAAACTCATCCTGGACCTGATCAAAAGGTTCGTGTAGTAACTGTGAAAACTGAAAGCAGTGAATTACAAAGGCCGATTACTAAATTGTGTAAATTACCTTTAGAATAACTGTTGAAACCCTTTCGGCTTTCAAGGCCGGGAGAATGTTTAGTTCTTAAAATTCCATTTCATTTTAAAGCGAAAGAAAAATAAATGTTTCTAACCCTTTTCCCTCTGCGCAGGGAAGATATAAACCGGTACACTATTTTTCCCTCTGCGTAGGGATAATAAATTTTTCTTTTCCTTTTTTATTCTCAGTTGAGCATGTAAGACTCGACGTGTTGTTGTGAATTATTCGCCTGAAATGTGTCGGGCAAAGCAATGTGATTCATTCAATTTTAGTACAGATTAAATACCTTTTACCAAGCAGAACGACGAATTTTTTGTGTTTATCAAATCCAGCTTACAGTCCATAAAGAAATTAAGTTCAATCAGTTGAATCCAACATATGGTCCGTCTTGAGCGTGAGGTGTGAATTTATAAGGTACTTCACTTTCGTTTTCTGCTTTGTAAGTGTTCTATTATTGCGCAATGTCACTTCATGTGATAATGAGGAATTAATTTTTTCTTCTCTTGGATATTTCAAACAATAAGTGAGTGGTTTTGACTCGTTTTATTCTTTATTTCATGTTGTTGTTTATCGGAATTCGTATTATTCGTTTCATATTGTGTTTGTTATTCATTCATTAGTTCAGTTTTAAGGAATATTTTTGATTTTTCATTTCTGTGTTTGAGATTGTATTTCTGTATTTTGTTTGTTGTAATTCATTATGGATATCAAAGCATGGATATCAAAGCAATTTAAGTTGGATCCAATTACTAGAAGTTGGTGGGAGAGATCGTTAAAGGGCGATGAACTTCCAAAATTAAACGATCTGCTGGAATTTCTTTCTAATCATGCCAGATCAATTGTTTCAGGTAATCAGGCAGTAAAAAAGAATGTTTCTAAAAGTGTGACATTGTTAGCTTCAGGATTTCAAACTCAGTGTATTTTTTGTAAGGGTTCTCATTCATTAAATAAATGTGATTCGTTCTTAAAGTTATCCGTAAATAAACGAGTGAATTTTGTGAGGTCTAATAATGTTTGTTTTAATTGTTTAACTCCATTTCATCGTAAATCAAATTGTAAAAGTACGGCTAGGTGTCACAAATGTAAACAATCTCATCATACTTTATTACATTTTGAGTATAATTTTGAGCCAAGATTTGATCGTGATCAATCAGTGACAAATTCATCAAATGCTAGTAGTTTATCTGCAACAGCTAAGGTGTTTCAACCTGCTGCTTCTATCGGTTCCAATAGTGATTCTAATTCAGTTAGTGAAGTTGTGAAAAACTCTAGTATTACTTCATGTTGTTCTAATTTTGGCTCAGATGCCCAAGTGCTACTCTGTACAGCAATCATAAAGGTGAATGATTCTAAAGGAGGAGTTCAATTGTGTCGAGCTCTTCTTGATCCAGGCAGTCAAGCCTGTTTAATCACAAATGATTGTCTTAGAAGGCTTGGTCTACCAAAAAAGAGAGCAAATGTGTTAATTTCTTGTTTAGGTGCTTCGGATACCTATACCAATGGTGTTTCACGAATTAGTTTTTCTCCCCATTTCCCATCCAATTCTTATTTTTCTACATCTGTTTATGCAGTACAAAAAATTATTGGTCAACTTCCTCATGTTAGTTTGGATTCTGCCTGGTCTGAACCCTTTGGTGATTTAAAGTTAGCAGACCCAACATTTTATAAAAGTTCTACAATTGACATTCTGCTTGGTGTTAATATTGCATTACCTATGTTAAAGGGTCAAATGCTATCATAGGGTGAAGGAAAGCCTTTTGCTATTCGTTCAGACCTCGGTTGGATCATTGCAGGTAATGTTCCTGCACCTGAAGAATCGCCTACAATTCATGTGAACAATATTAATTTAGTCAACGAGCAACTAATAAATAAGTTCTGGAAACTGGACTCCGTTCCGACCGCCAATTTGCAAACAACTGCCGAAAAGGCATGTGAGGAACATTTCGTATCAAATCATTCCAGAGATGAAACTGGAAGGTATATTGTGAAATTGCCTTTCCATTCTTCGCAATCACAATTAGGTGATTCTAGACCGTCAGCCTTACTTAGATTAAAATCTTTGGAACGTTCATTAACTTCTAACCCTGTGAAATATGAACAGTACAGACAATTTATGAAAGAATATCAGGAGCTAGGACATATGGAACTTGTTCCTCAATCAGAGTATGCTATAAAAGAGGCATATTACCTCCCGCATCATGCTGTCTTAAGAGAATCTAGTAGCACTACAAAACTACGTGTAGTGTTCGATGCTTCATCTAAGTCATCCACCGGATTTTCACTTAACGATTTACTGATGATAGGTCCACGCGTACAACAAGATTTATACCCTATTCTACTTCGTTTTAGAACTTTTTTAGTGGCCGTATGTGCCGATGTAGAAAAAATGTTTCGTCAAGTTAAGGTACATCGTGATGATATCAATTGGCAACGAATTCTGTGGCGAAATACTCCTGAAAACACAGTACTTGAATTTCGACTGCTCACCGTCACTTATGGGACAGCTTGCGCCCCATTTCTTTCTACTAGAGCAATGCAACAACTAGCATTAGACGAAAGGGATAATTATCCTTTAGCCTCTCATGCTGCTTTGAATGACTTTTACGTAGATGATCTTTTATCTGGCGCTGCATCGGAGGAACAAGCAGTTGAGCTTCTTAATCAACTAAAGAAAATGATGAACCATGGGGGATTTAATCTGAGAAAGTGGAAGTCTAATGTTTCTACAATTGTTGAAGAATCGTCTGAAGAGCAGCAGATGATACCCATTGATTCTGAAAGTGAAGTGAAGGTCCTCGGTATCTACTGGAATCCAAAAACAGACAGTTTTAGTTTCTCGGTACTGCCGATGGAAGAGAAGGTAGATAATAGCAAAAGAGAAATATTATCTGAAGTTTCTCGTATGTTTGATCCCTTGGGCTTAATTTCGCCATGTGTAGTATTTCTGAAAATATTACTTCAAGAATTGTGGAAGCATAGGCTCACGTGGGATGAACCAATTCCTAAAGATCTCAATAAAATGTGGATCTCATTTAGAAAAGAGCTGCACCTTATTAAACAAATGAAGATACCAAGATGTGTGCTAAATCCCTCATGTGTTCAGATAGAGTTGCACGCATTCTGCGATGCCTCTGAAAAGGCATATTGTGCTGCAGTTTATGTGCGTTGTATTTTGTCAAATTCTGACATTTGTGTCTCCTTACTTACCTCCAAGACAAGAGTTGCTCCCTTAAAGACCCAATCTTTACCGCGCTTAGAATTGTGTTCAGCATTATTACTGGCTAATGTTTTAGAAGTGGTTTTAAGGGACATCCACTTACCAATCCAAAGCACTATGGCTTGGACAGATTCCACCATAACACTAGCGTGGCTGTCAACCGAACCTTATCGCTGGCAACCATTTGTCGCCAATAGAGTTTCTAAGATACAAACAACTATTCCCTCAGTCAAATGGTATCATGTTCCTGGAACTTCCAATCCAGCTGATCTTGTTACAAGGGGGTTACTACCTTCTCAACTTGTGACTAATGACTTGTGGCTTCATGGACCTGACTGGTTAAGTCAGCCTTTAAATGGAATATCGGAGTTTAACATAACTGATGCATCATCTCCGTCAGAAAGTGATTCATCTTTCACCAATCCAGAATCACACTCATTTAGTGGTTTGTGTGATGAAGCTTTACGAGAGCAAAGAAAAAATTATTTTTGTGCTACTGCTCAGTTAAATGAAGAAATGCCTATTCTTTCACAGATATCGTCATTTACCAAATTAAAACGTGTAATTGCTTGGTGTTTGAGATTTCTTGCGAATTCTCGTTTACCTGTTTCTCAAAGAAACTTCGGTAATCTTATAAATTCAGAAATTCAGTGTGCTTCAAGTTTCATAATTAAACAAGTTCAAATATCATCTTTTAGTGCAGAAATTCAGTGTTTAATTTCAAATAAGTGTTTACCTCGCAACAGTAAACTTTTGAACCTATCTCCATTCCTTGATAAGGAAGGAATACTCAGGGTGGGAGGACGTCTTCGTCATTCAAATCTGACTCAATATCAAATGCACCCAATCTTATTACCCAAAAGTCATCCAGTAACTGCTTTAATTATCCGATATTTTAACTTGTCCCACTTTCATGCTGCCCCCCAATTATTATTGTGTGTTTTAAGACAGAGATATTGGATTTTAAGTGGAAGAAGTGTTGTAAGAAAAATCGTCAGAAGCTGTGTTACTTGTGCTCGTGCTTCTGCTTCCATGTCTAAACAGATCATGGCTGATTTACCCTCTACTAGAGTGAAACCTTCACGTGCTTTTCTTTTTACAGGAGTTGACTATGCTGGACCTATACTATGTAAACATAGAAAAGGTAGAGGTGCTAAATCATTTAAGTGTTACATTTCATTATTTATATGTTTTTCTACTCGTGCAATACACATCGAATTAGTTTCTGAGTTATCAACTCAAGCCTTCTTGGCTTGTCTCAAAAGATTTGTAGCCAGACGAGGTAAGCCAAGAAAAATTGTAAGTGATTGTGCAAAAAATTTCGTTGGTGCGAGCAAGGAGTTGAAAGAAATGTACAAACTTGTAACTTCTTCTCAGCATAATGAAGAAGTGGCAAAATACTTAAGTTCTGAAGAAATTATTTGGCATTTCAATCCTCCCTCAGCTCCTCACTTTGGAGGACTTTGGGAGGCCGGTGTTAAATCTATGAAATTTCATTTAAAAAGAACCATTGGTAATTCAGTTTTAACCTTCGAAGAACTTTCAACTCTTTTAGCTCAAATCGAAGCATGTTTAAATTCTAGACCCCTTTGTCCTTTAAGTTCTGATCCTAATGATTTAACGGCCTTAACGCCTGGCCATTTTTTAATTGGGGCTCCTCTTACTTCAATACCTGAAGGTGATATTTCAGAGGTACCCGAGTCAAAATTGGCCAGATGGCAATTAGTACAACGAATGCTTCAGCACTTGTGGAAGCGATGGAGCAACGAGTACCTCTCTAATTTACAACAGAGAGGGAAATGGCTAAAGGAAGGGTCTAATATAAAAATAGGTGATTTGGTAAAAATAAAGAATGAGGGCCTTTCCCCTTTACAGTGGAAATTAGCTAGAGTAGTTAAAACTCATCCTGGACCTGATCAAAAGGTTCGTGTAGTAACTGTGAAAACTGAAAGCAGTGAATTACAAAGGCCGATTACTAAATTGTGTAAATTACCTTTAGAATAACTGTTGAAACCCTTTCGGCTTTCAAGGCCGGGAGAATGTTTAGTTCTTAAAATTCCATTTCATTTTAAAGCGAAAGAAAAATAAATGTTTCTAACCCTTTTCCCTCTGCGCAGGGAAGATATAAACCGGTACACTATTTTTCCCTCTGCGTAGGGATAATAAATTTTTCTTTTCCTTTTTTATTCTCAGTTGAGCATGTAAGACTCGACGTGTTGTTGTGAATTATTCGCCTGAAATGTGTCGGGCAAAGCAATGTGATTCATTCAATTTTAGTACAGATTAAATACCGTTTACCAAGCAGAACGACGAATTTTTTGTGTTTATCAAATCCAGCTTACAGTCCATAAAGAAATTAAGTTCAATCAGTTGAATCCAACATATGGTCCGTCTTGAGCGTGAGGTGTGAATTTATAAGGTACTTCACTTTCGTTTTTCTGCTTTGTAAGTGTTCTATTATTGCGCAATGTCACTTCATGTGATAATGAGGAATTAATTTTTTCTTCTCTTGGATATTTCAAACAATAAGTGAGTGGTTTTGACTCGTTTTATTCTTTATTTCATGTTGTTGTTTATCCGAATTCGTATTATTCGTTTCATATTGTGTTTGTTATTCATTCATTAGTTCAGTTTTAAGGAATATTTTTGATTTTTCATTTCTGTGTTTGAGATTGTATTTCTGTATTTTGTTTATTGTAATTCATTATGGATATCAAAGCATTTTTAAATCAAAAAAAGATTGCAAAATCGGTTCTTACCCGATTAAAGAATAAAACTACGGAAGAATTGGATAGTTTAGATTCAGCTAAATTAAACGTAATTCGAAACAGATTTAGTGATATAGGAGAGGAATTAAAAACTATTTTCAGTAATATTTTTGGGTTATGTAAGATTGATGAGATTGAGAAATTTAGTAATGAAAGGGAAGAACTTTTTGAAACTTTAGATGAAATGTTGGCTACTATTGATAGAATCAATTTAAAGAGTAGTGATAAAAGGAATGAGATAAACAATGTCAATTCTAATTCTAATTCTAATTCTAATGAGATTAAATTACCTACGTTATCACTTCCAATTTTTTTGGGAATTGTAGATGAATGGTTGACATTTTCCGATTTGTTTAAAGCTGCTGTTATAGATAATCAAAAACTATCAGGGGCTCAGAAGCTACAATATCTTAAGGGAGTTTTAAGGAATGATGCACAAAAAATAGTGCAATCACTTTCGATCACTGATGAAAATTTCAAAATAGCTTGGCACCTTTTGACACAAAGGTATTTTCATAAACGCGAAATTTTGTGTTCTTTGATGAAGAAACTCTTAAACATGCCTCAATTAAATAACGAATCGCATGCTCTCATTTTAAATTTAGTTGATTCGACTAAAGAGTACGTTAGATTGTTAGAAACTTTAGATTTAAAAATCGAGGACACAGCAGACACCATGCTTATGTTTATCGTGCAATTTAAGTTGGATCCAATTACTAGAAGTTGGTGGGAGAGATCGTTAAAGGGCGATGAACTTCCAAAATTAAACGATCTGCTGGAATTTCTTTCTAATCATGCCAGATCAATTGTTTCAGGTAATCAGGCAGTAAAAAAGAATGTTTCTAAAAGTGTGACATTGTTAGCTTCAGGATTTCAAACTCAGTGTATTTTTTGTAAGGGTTCTCATTCATTAAATAAATGTGATTCGTTCTTAAAGTTATCCGTAAATAAACGAGTGAATTTTGTGAGGTCTAATAATGTTTGTTTTAATTGTTTAACTCCATTTCATCGTAAATCAAATTGTAAAAGTACGGCTAGCTGTCACAAATGTAAACAATCTCATCATACTTTATTACATTTTGAGAATAATTTTGAGCCAAGATTTGATCGTGATCAATCAGTGACAAATTCATCAAATGCTAGTAGTTTATCTGCAACAGCTAAGGTGTTTCAACCTGCTGCTTCTATCGGTTCCAATAGTGATTCTAATTCAGTTAGTGAAGTTGTGAAAAACTCTAGTATTACTTCATGTTGTTCTAATTTTGGCTCAGATGCCCAAGTGCTGCTCTGTACAGCAATCATAAAGGTGAATGATTCTAAAGGAGGAGTTCAATTGTGTCGAGCTCTTCTTGATCCAGGCAGTCAAGCCTGTTTAACCACAAATGATTGTCTTAGAAGGCTTGGTCTACCAAAAAAGAGAGCAAATGTGTTAATTTCTTGTTTAGGTGCTTCGGTTACCTATACCAATGGTGTTTCACGAATTAGTTTTTCTCCCCATTTCCCATCCAATTCTTATTTTTCTACATCTGTTTATGCAGTACAAAAAATTATTGGTCAACTTCCTCATGTTAGTTTGGATTCTGCCTGGTCTGAACCCTTTGGTGATTTAAAGTTAGCAGACCCAACATTTTATAAAAGTTCTACAATTGACATTCTGCTTGGTGTTAATATTGCATTACCTATGTTAAAGGGTCAAATGCTATCATCGGGTGAAGGAAAGCCTTTTGCTATTCGTTCAGACCTCGGTTGGATCATTGCAGGTAATGTTCCTGCACCTGAAGAATCGCCTACAATTCATGTGAACAATATTAATTTAGTCAACGAGCAACTAATAAATAAGTTCTGGGAACTGGACTCCGTTCCGACCGCCAATTTGCAAACAACTGCCGAAAAGGCATGTGAGGAACATTTCGTATCAAATCATTCCAGAGATGAAACTGGAAGGTGTATTGTGAAATTGCCTTTCCATTCTTCGCAATCACAATTAGGTGATTCTAGACCGTCAGCCTTACTTAGATTAAAATCTTTGGAACGTTCATTAACTTCTAACCCTGTGAAATATGAACAGTACAGACAATTTATGAAAGAATATCAGGAGCTAGGACATATGGAACTTGTTCCTCAATCAGAGTATGCTATAAAAGAGGCATATTACCTCCCGCATCATGCTGTCTTAAGAGAATCTAGTAGCACTACAAAACTACGTGTAGTGTTCGATGCTTCATCTAAGTCATCCACCGGATTTTCACTTAACGATTTACTGATGATAGGTCCACGCGTACAACAAGATTTATACCCTATTCTACTTCGTTTTAGAACTTTTTTAGTGGCCGTATGTGCCGATGTAGAAAAAATGTTTCGTCAAGTTAAGGTACATCGTGATGATATCAATTGGCAACGAATTCTGTGGCAAAATACTCCTGAAAACACAGTACTTGAATTTCGACTGCTCACCGTCACTTATGGGACAGTTTGCGCCCCATTTCTTTCTACTAGAGCAATGCAACAACTAGCATTAGACGAAAGGGATAATTATCCTTTAGCCTCTCATGCTGCTTTGAATGACTTTTACGTAGATGATCTTTTATCTGGCGCTGCATCGGAGGAACAAGCAGTTGAGCTTGTTAATCAACTAAACAAAATGATGAACCATGGGGGATTTAATCTGAGAAAGTGGAAGTCTAATGTTTCTACAATTGTTGAAGAATCGTCTGAAGAGCAGCAGATGATACCCATTGATTCTGAAAGTGAAGTGAAGGTCCTCGGTATCAACTGGAATCCAAAAACAGACAGTTTTAGTTTCTCGGTACTGCCGATGGAAGAGAAGGTAGATAATAGCAAAAGAGAAATATTATCTGAAGTTTCTCGTATGTTTGATCCCTTGGGCTTAATTTCGCCATGTGTAGTATTTCTGAAAATATTACTTCAAGAATTGTGGAAGCATAGGCTTACGTGGGATGAACCAATTCCTAAAGATCTCAATAAAATGTGGATCTCATTTAGAAAAGAGCTGCACCTTATTAAACAAATGAAGATACCAAGATGTGTGCTAAATCCCTCATGTGTTCAGATAGAGTTGCACGCATTCTGCGATGCCTCTGAAAAGGCATATTGTGCTGCAGTTTATGTGCGTTGTATTTTGTCAAATTCTGACATTTGTGTCTCCTTACTTACCTCCAAGACAAGAGTTGCTCCCTTAAAGACCCAATCTTTACCGCGCTTAGAATTGTGTTCAGCATTATTACTGGCTAATGTTTTAGAAGTGGTTTTAAGGGACATCCACTTACCAATCCAAAGCACTATGGCTTGGACAGATTCCACCATAACACTAGCGTGGCTGTCAACCGAACCTTATCGCTGGCAACCATTTGTCGCCAATAGAGTTTCTAAGATACAAACAACTATTCCCTCAGTCAAATGGTATCATGTTCCTGGAACTTCCAATCCAGCTGATCTTGTTACAAGGGGGTTACTACCTTCTCAACTTGTGACTAATGACTTGTGGCTTCATGGACCTGACTGGTTAAGTCAGCCTTTAAATGGAATATCGGAGTTTAACATAACTGATGCATCATCTCCGTCAGAAAGTGATTCATCTTTCACCAATCCAGAATCACACTCATTTAGTGGTTTGTGTGATGAAGCTTTACGAGAGCAAAGAAAAAATTATTTTTGTGCTACTGCTCAGTTAAATGAAGAAATGCCTATTCTTTCACAGATATCGTCATTTACCAAATTAAAACGTGTAATTGCTTGGTGTTTGAGATTTCTTGCGAATTCTCGTTTACCTGTTTCTCAAAGAAACTTCGGTAATCTTATAAATTCAGAAATTCAGTGTGCTTCAAGTTTCATAATTAAACAAGTTCAAATATCATCTTTTAGTGCAGAAATTCAGTGTTTAATTTCAAATAAGTGTTTACCTCGCAACAGTAAACTTTTGAACCTATCTCCATTCCTTGATAAGGAAGGAATACTCAGGGTGGGAGGACGTCTTCGTCATTCAAATCTGACTCAATATCAAATGCACCCAATCTTATTACCCAAAAGTCATCCAGTAACTGCTTTAATTATCCGATATTTTAACTTGTCCCACTTTCATGCTGCCCCCCAATTATTATTGTGTGTTTTAAGACAGAGATATTGGATTTTAAGTGGAAGAAGTGTTGTAAGAAAAATCGTCAGAAGCTGTGTTACTTGTGCTCGTGCTTCTGCTTCCATGTCTAAACAGATCATGGCTGATTTACCCTCTACTAGAGTGAAACCTTCACGTGCTTTTCTTTTTACAGGAGTTGACTATGCTGGACCTATACTATGTAAACATAGAAAAGGTAGAGGTGCTAAATCATTTAAGTGTTACATTTCATTATTTATATGTTTTTCTACTCGTGCAATACACATCGAATTAGTTTCTGAGTTATCAACTCAAGCCTTCTTGGCTTGTCTCAAAAGATTTGTAGCCAGACGAGGTAAGCCAAGAAAAATTGTAAGTGATTGTGCAAAAAATTTCGTTGGTGCGAGCAAGGAGTTGAAAGAAATGTACAAACTTGTAACTTCTTCTCAGCATAATGAAGAAGTGGCAAAATACTTAAGTTCTGAAGAAATTATTTGGCATTTCAATCCTCCCTCAGCTCCTCACTTTGGAGGACTTTGGGAGGCCGGTGTTAAATCTATGAAATTTCATTTAAAAAGAACCATTGGTAATTCAGTTTTAACCTTCGAAGAACTTTCAACTCTTTTAGCTCAAATCGAAGCATGTTTAAATTCTAGACCCCTTTGTCCTTTAAGTTCTGATCCTAATGATTTAACGGCCTTAACGCCTGGCCATTTTTTAATTGGGGCTCCTCTTACTTCAATACCTGAAGGTGATATTTCAGAGGTACCCGAGTCAAAATTGGCCAGATGGCAATTAGTACAACGAATGCTTCAGCACTTGTGGAAGCGATGGAGCAACGAGTACCTCTCTAATTTACAACAGAGAGGGAAATGGCTAAAGGAAGGGTCTAATATAAAAATAGGTGATTTGGTAAAAATAAAGAATGAGGGCCTTTCCCCTTTACAGTGGAAATTAGCTAGAGTAGTTAAAACTCATCCTGGACCTGATCAAAAGGTTCGTGTAGTAACTGTGAAAACTGAAAGCAGTGAATTACAAAGGCCGATTACTAAATTGTGTAAATTACCTTTAGAATAACTGTTGAAACCCTTTCGGCTTTCAAGGCCGGGAGAATGTTTAGTTCTTAAAATTCCATTTCATTTTAAAGCGAAAGAAAAATAAATGTTTCTAACCCTTTTCCCTCTGCGCAGGGAAGATATAAACCGGTACACTATTTTTCCCTCTGCGTAGGGATAATAAATTTTTCTTTTCCTTTTTTATTCTCAGTTGAGCATGTAAGACTCGACGTGTTGTTGTGAATTATTCGCCTGAAATGTGTCGGGCAAAGCAATGTGATTCATTCAATTTTAGTACAGATTAAATACCGTTTACCAAGCAGAACGACGAATTTTTTGTGTTTATCAAATCCAGCTTACAGTCCATAAAGAAATTAAGTTCAATCAGTTGAATCCAACATATGGTCCGTCTTGAGCGTGAGGTGTGAATTTATAAGGTACTTCACTTTCGTTTTTCTGCTTTGTAAGTGTTCTATTATTGCGCAATGTCACTTCATGTGATAATGAGGAATTAATTTTTTCTTCTCTTGGATATTTCAAACAATAAGTGAGTGGTTTTGACTCGTTTTATTCTTTATTTCATGTTGTTGTTTATCCGAATTCGTATTATTCGTTTCATATTGTGTTTGTTATTCATTCATTAGTTCAGTTTTAAGGAATATTTTTGATTTTTCATTTCTGTGTTTGAGATTGTATTTCTGTATTTTGTTTATTGTAATTCATTATGGATATCAAAGCATTTTTAAATCAAAAAAAGATTGCAAAATCGGTTCTTACCCGATTAAAGAATAAAACTACGGAAGAATTGGATAGTTTAGATTCAGCTAAATTAAACGTAATTCGAAACAGATTTAGTGATATAGGAGAGGAATTAAAAACTATTTTCAGTAATATTTTTGGGTTATGTAAGATTGATGAGATTGAGAAATTTAGTAATGAAAGGGAAGAACTTTTTGAAACTTTAGATGAAATGTTGGCTACTATTGATAGAATCAATTTAAAGAGTAGTGATAAAAGGAATGAGATAAACAATGTCAATTCTAATTCTAATTCTAATTCTAATGAGATTAAATTACCTACGTTATCACTTCCAATTTTTTTGGGAATTGTAGATGAATGGTTGACATTTTCCGATTTGTTTAAAGCTGCTGTTATAGATAATCAAAAACTATCAGGGGCTCAGAAGCTACAATATCTTAAGGGAGTTTTAAGGAATGATGCACAAAAAATAGTGCAATCACTTTCGATCACTGATGAAAATTTCAAAATAGCTTGGCACCTTTTGACACAAAGGTATTTTCATAAACGCGAAATTTTGTGTTCTTTGATGAAGAAACTCTTAAACATGCCTCAATTAAATAACGAATCGCATGCTCTCATTTTAAATTTAGTTGATTCGACTAAAGAGTACGTTAGATTGTTAGAAACTTTAGATTTAAAAATCGAGGACACAGCAGACACCATGCTTATGTTTATCGTGCAATTTAAGTTGGATCCAATTACTAGAAGTTGGTGGGAGAGATCGTTAAAGGGCGATGAACTTCCAAAATTAAACGATCTGCTGGAATTTCTTTCTAATCATGCCAGATCAATTGTTTCAGGTAATCAGGCAGTAAAAAAGAATGTTTCTAAAAGTGTGACATTGTTAGCTTCAGGATTTCAAACTCAGTGTATTTTTTGTAAGGGTTCTCATTCATTAAATAAATGTGATTCGTTCTTAAAGTTATCCGTAAATAAACGAGTGAATTTTGTGAGGTCTAATAATGTTTGTTTTAATTGTTTAACTCCATTTCATCGTAAATCAAATTGTAAAAGTACGGCTAGCTGTCACAAATGTAAACAATCTCATCATACTTTATTACATTTTGAGAATAATTTTGAGCCAAGATTTGATCGTGATCAATCAGTGACAAATTCATCAAATGCTAGTAGTTTATCTGCAACAGCTAAGGTGTTTCAACCTGCTGCTTCTATCGGTTCCAATAGTGATTCTAATTCAGTTAGTGAAGTTGTGAAAAACTCTAGTATTACTTCATGTTGTTCTAATTTTGGCTCAGATGCCCAAGTGCTGCTCTGTACAGCAATCATAAAGGTGAATGATTCTAAAGGAGGAGTTCAATTGTGTCGAGCTCTTCTTGATCCAGGCAGTCAAGCCTGTTTAACCACAAATGATTGTCTTAGAAGGCTTGGTCTACCAAAAAAGAGAGCAAATGTGTTAATTTCTTGTTTAGGTGCTTCGGTTACCTATACCAATGGTGTTTCACGAATTAGTTTTTCTCCCCATTTCCCATCCAATTCTTATTTTTCTACATCTGTTTATGCAGTACAAAAAATTATTGGTCAACTTCCTCATGTTAGTTTGGATTCTGCCTGGTCTGAACCCTTTGGTGATTTAAAGTTAGCAGACCCAACATTTTATAAAAGTTCTACAATTGACATTCTGCTTGGTGTTAATATTGCATTACCTATGTTAAAGGGTCAAATGCTATCATCGGGTGAAGGAAAGCCTTTTGCTATTCGTTCAGACCTCGGTTGGATCATTGCAGGTAATGTTCCTGCACCTGAAGAATCGCCTACAATTCATGTGAACAATATTAATTTAGTCAACGAGCAACTAATAAATAAGTTCTGGGAACTGGACTCCGTTCCGACCGCCAATTTGCAAACAACTGCCGAAAAGGCATGTGAGGAACATTTCGTATCAAATCATTCCAGAGATGAAACTGGAAGGTGTATTGTGAAATTGCCTTTCCATTCTTCGCAATCACAATTAGGTGATTCTAGACCGTCAGCCTTACTTAGATTAAAATCTTTGGAACGTTCATTAACTTCTAACCCTGTGAAATATGAACAGTACAGACAATTTATGAAAGAATATCAGGAGCTAGGACATATGGAACTTGTTCCTCAATCAGAGTATGCTATAAAAGAGGCATATTACCTCCCGCATCATGCTGTCTTAAGAGAATCTAGTAGCACTACAAAACTACGTGTAGTGTTCGATGCTTCATCTAAGTCATCCACCGGATTTTCACTTAACGATTTACTGATGATAGGTCCACGCGTACAACAAGATTTATACCCTATTCTACTTCGTTTTAGAACTTTTTTAGTGGCCGTATGTGCCGATGTAGAAAAAATGTTTCGTCAAGTTAAGGTACATCGTGATGATATCAATTGGCAACGAATTCTGTGGCAAAATACTCCTGAAAACACAGTACTTGAATTTCGACTGCTCACCGTCACTTATGGGACAGTTTGCGCCCCATTTCTTTCTACTAGAGCAATGCAACAACTAGCATTAGACGAAAGGGATAATTATCCTTTAGCCTCTCATGCTGCTTTGAATGACTTTTACGTAGATGATCTTTTATCTGGCGCTGCATCGGAGGAACAAGCAGTTGAGCTTGTTAATCAACTAAACAAAATGATGAACCATGGGGGATTTAATCTGAGAAAGTGGAAGTCTAATGTTTCTACAATTGTTGAAGAATCGTCTGAAGAGCAGCAGATGATACCCATTGATTCTGAAAGTGAAGTGAAGGTCCTCGGTATCAACTGGAATCCAAAAACAGACAGTTTTAGTTTCTCGGTACTGCCGATGGAAGAGAAGGTAGATAATAGCAAAAGAGAAATATTATCTGAAGTTTCTCGTATGTTTGATCCCTTGGGCTTAATTTCGCCATGTGTAGTATTTCTGAAAATATTACTTCAAGAATTGTGGAAGCATAGGCTTACGTGGGATGAACCAATTCCTAAAGATCTCAATAAAATGTGGATCTCATTTAGAAAAGAGCTGCACCTTATTAAACAAATGAAGATACCAAGATGTGTGCTAAATCCCTCATGTGTTCAGATAGAGTTGCACGCATTCTGCGATGCCTCTGAAAAGGCATATTGTGCTGCAGTTTATGTGCGTTGTATTTTGTCAAATTCTGACATTTGTGTCTCCTTACTTACCTCCAAGACAAGAGTTGCTCCCTTAAAGACCCAATCTTTACCGCGCTTAGAATTGTGTTCAGCATTATTACTGGCTAATGTTTTAGAAGTGGTTTTAAGGGACATCCACTTACCAATCCAAAGCACTATGGCTTGGACAGATTCCACCATAACACTAGCGTGGCTGTCAACCGAACCTTATCGCTGGCAACCATTTGTCGCCAATAGAGTTTCTAAGATACAAACAACTATTCCCTCAGTCAAATGGTATCATGTTCCTGGAACTTCCAATCCAGCTGATCTTGTTACAAGGGGGTTACTACCTTCTCAACTTGTGACTAATGACTTGTGGCTTCATGGACCTGACTGGTTAAGTCAGCCTTTAAATGGAATATCGGAGTTTAACATAACTGATGCATCATCTCCGTCAGAAAGTGATTCATCTTTCACCAATCCAGAATCACACTCATTTAGTGGTTTGTGTGATGAAGCTTTACGAGAGCAAAGAAAAAATTATTTTTGTGCTACTGCTCAGTTAAATGAAGAAATGCCTATTCTTTCACAGATATCGTCATTTACCAAATTAAAACGTGTAATTGCTTGGTGTTTGAGATTTCTTGCGAATTCTCGTTTACCTGTTTCTCAAAGAAACTTCGGTAATCTTATAAATTCAGAAATTCAGTGTGCTTCAAGTTTCATAATTAAACAAGTTCAAATATCATCTTTTAGTGCAGAAATTCAGTGTTTAATTTCAAATAAGTGTTTACCTCGCAACAGTAAACTTTTGAACCTATCTCCATTCCTTGATAAGGAAGGAATACTCAGGGTGGGAGGACGTCTTCGTCATTCAAATCTGACTCAATATCAAATGCACCCAATCTTATTACCCAAAAGTCATCCAGTAACTGCTTTAATTATCCGATATTTTAACTTGTCCCACTTTCATGCTGCCCCCCAATTATTATTGTGTGTTTTAAGACAGAGATATTGGATTTTAAGTGGAAGAAGTGTTGTAAGAAAAATCGTCAGAAGCTGTGTTACTTGTGCTCGTGCTTCTGCTTCCATGTCTAAACAGATCATGGCTGATTTACCCTCTACTAGAGTGAAACCTTCACGTGCTTTTCTTTTTACAGGAGTTGACTATGCTGGACCTATACTATGTAAACATAGAAAAGGTAGAGGTGCTAAATCATTTAAGTGTTACATTTCATTATTTATATGTTTTTCTACTCGTGCAATACACATCGAATTAGTTTCTGAGTTATCAACTCAAGCCTTCTTGGCTTGTCTCAAAAGATTTGTAGCCAGACGAGGTAAGCCAAGAAAAATTGTAAGTGATTGTGCAAAAAATTTCGTTGGTGCGAGCAAGGAGTTGAAAGAAATGTACAAACTTGTAACTTCTTCTCAGCATAATGAAGAAGTGGCAAAATACTTAAGTTCTGAAGAAATTATTTGGCATTTCAATCCTCCCTCAGCTCCTCACTTTGGAGGACTTTGGGAGGCCGGTGTTAAATCTATGAAATTTCATTTAAAAAGAACCATTGGTAATTCAGTTTTAACCTTCGAAGAACTTTCAACTCTTTTAGCTCAAATCGAAGCATGTTTAAATTCTAGACCCCTTTGTCCTTTAAGTTCTGATCCTAATGATTTAACGGCCTTAACGCCTGGCCATTTTTTAATTGGGGCTCCTCTTACTTCAATACCTGAAGGTGATATTTCAGAGGTACCCGAGTCAAAATTGGCCAGATGGCAATTAGTACAACGAATGCTTCAGCACTTGTGGAAGCGATGGAGCAACGAGTACCTCTCTAATTTACAACAGAGAGGGAAATGGCTAAAGGAAGAGTCTAATACAAAAATAGGTGATTTGGTAATAATAAAGAATGAGGGCCTTTCCCCTTTACAGTGGAAATTAGCTAGAGTAGTTAAAACTCATCCTGGACCTGATCAAAAGGTTCGTGTAGTAACTGTGAAAACTGAAAGCAGTGAATTACAAAGGCCGATTACTAAATTGTGTAAATTACCTTTAGAATAACTGTTGAAACCCTTTCGGCTTTCAAGGCCGGGAGAATGTTTAGTTCTTAAAATTCCATTTCATTTTAAAGCGAAAGAAAAATAAATGTTTCTAACCCTTTTCCCTCTGCGCAGGGAAGATATAAACCGGTACACTATTTTTCCCTCTGCATAGGGATAATAAATTTTTCTTTTCCTTTTTTATTCTCAGTTGAGCATGTAAGACTCGACGTGTTGTTGTGAATTATTCGCCTGAAATGTGTCGGGCAAAGCAATGTGATTCATTCAATTTTAGTACAGATTAAATACCTTTTACCAAGCAGAACGACGAATTTTTTGTGTTTATCAAATCCAGCTTACAGTCCATAAAGAAATTAAGTTCAATCAGTTGAATCCAACATATGTAAATAGCTTTAATTAAACCATTAAATATGTATGTCTTATTTATACGTGTAGTAAGAGAATTGAACGCTAATAATTAGATCTTTTATTAAGATATAAATTCAAAAATAAAAACTAACAAGTATTCCTGATATTGAGTTAAAAGAATAACAGATTGTTTATTTCTAAATTGTCAAAAATGTTAAAATTATTCCAATATGCACTACATTGCAGAATAGCTGCCAAGCTGCCTAATGCCAAGCTGCCTATTCAAATAAAACCAAATATTTTAAAGATAATAAGTGGATTTATAGATAACCACATACTATCAATAAAGTTTTTATAGATAATTATTTCTTGTGCAGACTACGTTGGTAGGTATAATGTAGCGAATACATTTCTTCAAACAGTATTATTTGCGTTATTAAATTCTAATTATGCTACTATTACTAAGTATGTGCCACAGGAATTTAAATTTACATACACATGGCAGAAATAATATATATATACACACACACACACACACACACATATATATATATATATATATATATATATATATATATATATATATATAGAGAGAGAGAGAGAGAGAGAGAAAGTTTTAAACTGCTTAATATTTTGGAAATGTCGATGTTCAAGTCCATGTTGAAATATAAAGTAGTTTGTCATAAAGTTCATAATATAAGTTTAAATTTTGAATCTTAATAAATTAAGCTACCGTAGTTTTACCGTAGAAAAAATATTTAGAAATTCAATTCAAAATATATTTTAATCCAAACTTGACATCAAAACGTTGGAGACTCTTTGTTGCGGTCCATTTACAACACAGTATCTCACCTTTTTAACTTTTAAGTAACTTACCTTTATGTCCGCACTTAACAATTTATAAATATTATTGTATAATATTAAAAATTTTGTGCTGGGTCGAACCAACTTTTGGTGCTATAGTAGCTTCATCAATTAGGTAGTGAAATCTCGTTCCGGAATTTAGAGTTATGATTGAACCGCAGCTCCAAATGTTAGAACAAGAATTCAACATCTTATGATTGCTGATACTGCAGCAGCAAAAGTCTATTCCACCAATCTAAACATTTGTAAGAGAGTATTTTTTTGTAATCCTGTATATTATTTCTCTTGTCAACATCCCTTTTTCTAATCAAATAGAAAATGTTGAAAGATAAATGAAATACCATATGACAGGAGTTTGAAGCGTCGCCTATCATAGTACACTCGCATTTTGTTAAAACATGTTTTTGTGATTAAAAATTGCAATTAATTAAAAATTAAATCAGCATTGTAATTCATAAATGAAATTAAAGCTTTTTCCTCAAATCAGTGTTGTCACAAACATAAAATACCGCAACAATGGTTGTAAAAATATGTTCAATACAGATAAGTTGCTGCACTAGTTTATTCTCTGATAGTGTGTTTCATAAAATATGGGCAAAACTTTAAGAGGTGATAACACACATCCAAACAAACAACTTTCATCAAAGAATGCATGACCGGATCTAAAACGCAAAGGTGCTGAAACTGATATTGTTATACGAGGCAGAAACACACAAAGAACGATTAAGTGACAAAAGCAAGTTTATAATGGGATGTGATTACAATAAGTTTTCAAAACAGTAACCAGTAGTATCAATGCATGCGGTAAAATGGTGAAGAAAGGATTCGCGAACTTTCTGAAAAACAACAGTCATATCGCACACTTCCCTTGCAACGGCCGAAAGTCTGACGACGAGGTTTCTTCATATTCAAAGGGGCTCTTCATACATAAGAGCCTTACCTGTCCCAACAAAAATAAATCGAGACATGAAAAATCTGGTGATTGCGCTTGCCAACCTACAGGACATCAGCTCGCAATCCATCGGTACAGAAATATTATTTCCAGGTAGTTTCGCACCTCCTGTACACGTAATGGTTTGGTGCTCCATCTTTCTGGAACCACATTACTCGCCGGATGTGTGGGAGAACGGCGTTCAATATTTCTGGCAGCACTTGTTTTAAAAAAGTGAAGTATTTTTTTTCCTTCAAGTCTTTCTGGCGGAAGATAAGTTCCGAGTAAGTTGTATCCGATTATTCCTGCCTAAGCATTCATAGAAAAGCGTTGCTAATGAACATGGGGATTTCTGGGGAACATCCGCCCATACATGTTAATTGTCGGTATTTAATGCACCATCACGTATGCAACTACAATCATCCGTGAAAAGCTCAGTTGTCCCGAAATTTGAATATACCATGTTCAGCTGCAGAAATCAGCGGGAGAATTCCACACGAGATGTGATAATTCCTATGTGTCAGTTCCTGGACTCGTTGAACATGATAAGGATGAAAACGTTCATCCTTCAGTACTCGCCATGTCGTGGAGTCTGATACATGCAAGTGCTTAGCCACTGTTCGTGTACTTGTACTTGGCTTTCTGCAACCATATTCAGAATCCTTCTTCCACAACTCACGTTCCTCCCGTCTTTGTACTACTTGCATCCCGTCTCACACAACTTTCGATGCAAGCGCCCAAATGTTTTACGGCCGGACAACCGCTTGATGGTAAACCGCTCACCGTACAATCGTTAAGCTTCTGAGCAATTTTCATTTGCAGTTTCGTAGATAAAATGCATATCAGCCTTTCACCGATTAGTGAATGGCAACATTTTTTGATACATTCCTACCGCGATTGACAGTTGCACACTCGGATAAGCGGCGTTTATGTAGTAATCAATGCGAAATTTTACATATGCGTTCTTTATTTTCCCCATATCACATTTGAATGCTATTGGTGTCGTTCTTCTCCCGATAACTCGCAACAGGAATGGAGCTTTAATATTTGCATGGACCAAGTTTCCTAATGCGCCAGTACCTTTGCGTTTCATTTCCAACCATGCATTCTTTGATGAAAGTGGTTTGTTTGGAATGTGTTCTATCACCTCTTAAAGTTTTGCCCATCTTTTACGAAACACCCTGTATTTATGAATAAAAAGCAAAATTCAAATTCAAATTCTCAATTTATTTTTCTTTATCCGATCTTTTCTTTTCAGAAACAGATGATGCCACCCTCTAATGCAGTTAAATTAAGATATATATATATATATATACTGTGTTTGCTATCTTTGGTCAGTTCTTACTGTAACTTTGATGGAATCAATTAGATGATATTCTGGTTTGACTAATGTTGTTTGCAGTTATTTTTAGTCCTTAATTTTTTTAGAAGTTTAAACCTGCATCTAAAAAATGCTAGATACAGCGAAAAAATGTTAGACTGCAGTTCGAAATGTTCGCATGGGTCCAATGGTCCCTATATGACAGGAATGTTTACTGTTAGGCGATCACTATAAAACTGAATGTGCAGAAGTATATTGTATTTGTAAACACACAGAAATGTTTCTGTTGTAATATTATAATCTATGGGGAATATTTGATTTCAATATATTTTAATGATGTTGCAGTATTTCAAACATAATGGGATTTGTATGCATGAGGTGCACTACAAGATGATTTCTATTGGATATTGTGTGAGCTTTAATTATCATTCATGGACGTAGAAAATAACTATCTAGTAGTACTGTTTATGAAATGTAATTTCTGCAAATACATTTACAGATGTGGTATGCGTTTTAACCATAAATTAATTTTAGTATACTAAGTTTTGTGTATACAATCTGAAGCTTATTTTCACAGCATTCTTTACTATGGTCTTTAGGCGTGAATTCCATATTTTGAAATGTGTTATATTTTTCGAGTTTAAATATATTTTATAAAGAGATGTTTAAAGAATTTGAATATTTTTTTAAAAAAGGACTGAGAAAACAAAATGAACATTTCGATCTAAAGATGGTGATTGTCAGATTCTGCTTTTGGTTATTTATACATTTTATATCTAAATTGCAATTTACCATACTGTGTGTGTGTTGTGTGTAAAAAAAGACTATATATTATACAGGGCTGGCAAGAAAAGATATGAATACATTACTGTGTAAACTTTTGAAAGTGAATTTTCCTCTGTGTTATGCATTTTCTCGCTCAATTAACTTGCAGCATACAAATTGGTGTGCATATTAATCGACATAACGTATACAGTACTGCACAAAATAATTAGAATACTTTAGCCACTTTCGGCGGTATTTGCTCAAATTAGTTTTTCAAATTTGTTATGCGCTTTCGTCTTTCATCATGTAAAACTATAAAGAAGTTTTAAAATGTTCTCGAAGTTTTGGAAAGTGTTTCAGAATGTGGGCATGATGCGTGATTATTTTTTTCTTGTTTCTTATTTTCCTGGCTGCTAGAAAAACAAAAGTAAGTAGAATTTAGAGTGTCTTCTTTAAATGTATGAAACATAATTGTGTTGAACGAAATATGTTAGTAACATTGGTTAATCTAAAATGCTAATATGTGTGAAGAAATACCGTTTTTTTTAAATTATATATATATATATATATATATATATATATATATATATATATATATATATATATTTGTAAATGACTAGAATAATACTCCTAATTGAAATTATTTTCATGAAAATTCTACCTATCTGAAATGCATAAATTTGGAAGCTAGTTACACGTAAAAATACTGGCAAGTTAGAATTAAAAGCATTTATTATACTAGGGGACTCTGCCCTTGCTCGCTACGCTCACCAACCCCCGTTCTGATTTCACAGCCTCTTAAAACCTGGTAATGTATCCTGTTTTAAAAAGATGATGATGATGATTTCACGAACGGCGACTTTCTTCTGTAATCAGATTATAATGATTTTTCATTTAACTGGTTATAATGCTTTTTCATTTAATTCATCTTTTTTATTTTTAATATTCATGTGTAAACACAATTTTTATGACGTAATTTTCTTTATTTCCAGTTTTCAACTCGTGATCATTTAATTATTATTTTAAACTTTCATTATTCTTTTTAATAGTCTCGCGCAAATACATTTTTCATTTGAGATAAAACAAAATCCTTTGCGCTTATTTAGAAATTGGCAACAATATAAAAAAATGACTTTTTCAATAAAATATTTTTTACTCGATTTTTAAGGATTTTTTAAGTTTTTATTGTCCGACCGTGATAATTTTTTTATTTTCTGAAAGCTTGTTATATTTCGCGTCTGGTGGTATGATTTTCGAATCCGTAGGATAGCTAGAAAAAAAGTAATAGCTCCTTAAAAAAGTCCCTAGTAAAAAAGCGATGAGATTAACCCGGAATATCTACGCAGAATTTGATTGGTCAATTTCTAAATCGTTTTTGGCGCAGTTCCAGATTACTTTTTTTTAAATATAGAAGGATTCATATAAGCATGCACATGCTGCATTAAAAATCCTATAACAGATTACTGATTTTTTTATGCTTGTAAATGAGTAAAAAAATCTAATAGAAGGTGTTTTCTTAAACGTATATTCTTAAACTTTTCTGTAACTAAACTCAGAGAGCTGTAAAGAACATAAATTCATAAGGGGATATAGTTGATATTATTAATAGAATGAATAAGTTCGTGCAGCGTTTATTTATATGATTTTGCGCCACGTCATAAGCATTCTGCACCAATTATCTACTTTAAAACATTGATTTGCATAACTTTAGTTTTCAACCAAGAGATAACGTGCATTAACGCACTAGGATTTTATATAAATATTAACAATTTACCCCAGTTTATTTTCATTTCGCATTTTCATGCTTACATTTTTGTTTCTTTATATCGAATTTACCTTACGTCTTTAGTATTTGCTATCAGTTCAATTTCAGTGCTCTAAGTTTCCAGAACGTATTGTAATCAATTATGTTAAATATTTCAGTATGTAATAAATTGGTGCTTTTTACTTAAAAAATAATAAGTATATGTCAAAAGTAGTCTGAATGTTCTTTGTTTTTTTTTAGCTGGATTGTCCTAAAGCTAAAAAGAATCTTTTAACCATGTAACATTAATTTAATGAACATTTTAAAAGATAGTTAATAGTATTTCAAATTACATATAATAATGAATGAAGTATTTTTTAACAGGCTTTTGGCAAATACGAATAATAACAGAATAATTAAATTGACTTTGACATAAATGTTGCAATTTCAAAATACTTTTTAGAAGTAGATATTACTCGCATGTTGGATGAAGTTTGTTTCAGCATTAGTATGAGATGATTTAGAAAACATATATATTCATTAATTTTAATTTACTTAACATCATTTAGTTTTAGAACAACCGTAATTAATATTTTATTTAAAATGTTAACAAAAGGATGCTATCACTGACCGGTTGGTAAATAATGAAAATAAAATAAAATTTGTTTTCTTAGCAAATGAAATAAAATACAACTCGAATAAAATCAAATTAAAAATTTAAACATTCAACAAATAGCATTCTTTGCCAAATATAATGGGGTTTTATTTCTATGTTATAGCCCCATTATCCATGCTATGTGTTATGATGTAATGCATTAATATTAACTTAAAATACAGCGCAATTAATCCAAAGTACTATCCAAGAAAGTTCCGTCAATAACGTTTTTTCTCTACTAAAGTAATTATTGTTTCATTCTATGCGGTTTCGGTTATAAAAATATATGAAACATTCGGCATTCTAATCTATTTATTTTAGAACAATAGTTTAAATTAAATGTTTGTCTGGAAGTTTCCGAATTATTATGAAGACATTTTGGTGAAAAATATGTTTTGGTAATCACGGATTAAATATTAAGTACGTTTTTGTAAAACATCTACTACAAATATATTCTTAGCTGCTATCTTAATTTTAGTTTTATATAAAAAGAGGATATTTTATTTGTCATGTACCTTTACCAATCAAACATTCATTATTTCACGCACTGAAAAAAAATTATATTTATTTTGATCTTTTTGATTATTTTTATAGTAACGTGTATTCCAAAAATAGAAAATTCCTTTCCATAAAAGAAAATAAATTGTTAAAGAGAAGTCTTATCCTGGGATTATTTTTTTTTTAAATAAAGAATTTCATGCTAAGTAAATCATTTCTTTATCTTGTCTTTTAGGGGTAAGTATGTTTCATTAGGGGGTCGATGACATATGAAAACAATTTAATTTTACTTTAAGGAAAGTATTTAAGATAAATGAGAAATCAATTAAAAAATTATCTTTCCGAAATTAAAAAAAAGGTTTTAGGACATTTGATATGAGAAATTTATTTGAGGTATTTGCATGTTCTCACTCGATAAAATTGGAATAAGTTTAAAAACTTTATCTTTGATACAATCCAGTACATTTTTAACATTCACCAATGTCATTGAAAATTGTTTTTGGATTCGGTTTGACTGTCCGTTCTCCAGCTCGCTTAAATGTACTCTGATTACCATGTAATTGATATATTATATTGAGGATTACCGTGTCATGTTCGATAGTGAAAATGAATTAAAAATCAACCTTTATAGTTTAATTACAGGGGCACTCAAACGATTTCCATTACATTATGGCCTAAAGGAAAAATCGTTTGCCGAGTATTTCAATAATGTTACTCTATTGAAAACATAATTAAATTAATATGAATATCTGAGGTGTTCTTAAGCAAAAATTTT
The DNA here is from genome assembly GCA_963931845.1 of Maratus michaelseni. Taxonomy (NCBI): domain Eukaryota; kingdom Metazoa; phylum Arthropoda; class Arachnida; order Araneae; family Salticidae; genus Maratus; species Maratus michaelseni. Next base: position 390,128,325 of record OZ007592.1, on the reverse strand, counting down.
CTAGTATATGGAGAACAAAGCACTTGTCATACATACACAGGGTCACACGAAAGAATTTGGTTACATAATGGTCTACGATGGTCTACGATGTTACTCTGTTTCAAACAAACTAAAATGTAAATACATTATTGAGGCTCACTACAATATTATTATTGTAGAATATGACATTTATTACAGTTAACATTCCTTTACAAGGACTCTCAAAATATTTCGGTTACAGTAATGTCTGTAAGTAATAAATTCTGCGAATGCATTTTCACTTGTGGCATCCTATTTTAGTTTAACTAAATGTTTTCACATTACAGGATGTGTAAAAATCTTGTTATCATACACAGGTTTACACAACGTAAGTTGTAATCATGAGAAAGCTGTCATGATGCTGTATATGAGAAAGAATTGCTTACAAATGTTTGTAATTGAGGTATGCTTAATCCTGCTGATGAATGATGTCTCACTGCACTATATTTAGTACTTCACAGAGTTGCGCAACAACATGTTTACGATAGAATATAATATGCATAGCATTTATCTATTGAAAGTCTAAAGTTATCATGCTAGTGATCTTGAATTTTGCTTTTGCATCTCATGCTTTCAAGACATTGACAATAAATAAAAACCAGACAGTTATTTCATTTGTTTATACGTCATAAGTAAGATAAATTTATATCATATATATATATATATATATATATATATACGTAAGCAGATAAATGTATAACACTCATTCCCATCTTTTATGCCAAAACATAATAAATTAAAAGCTTAAGGGAAAATATTTTAGCTATTATTTTTAGAAAATACAAAAAAAATCGTTTTCTTTGAAAATGTTCAGTTACATTATTGAAAAATTTACATGTTTTAGTTTTATTTTAATTCCCATTTTGTATCCGTTAACCTTAAAAATCACTCAATCTTCTCACTTTAAAAAACACCTTTAAAAGAGTTTTAATTTGGCGTATAATAAAGATTTCGTATCTAAAATATTTTATATCACTACTTTCACCTTCAAATCACGAACTTAAATTTAAAATTTTCTTTTTACTTATTACTGTAAAAGCTTGACGCAAACAAAAAAATAAAAAATAAAAGTTATTAGAGATTTTTTGTAAATAAAATAGAATATTGTATTTGTACAATAACTAATGATATCCAAATGCAAAAACTAATCACATTTAGATGTCAACTGTTTACTATATTTATATGAATAATAATATAAAAAAACCGAACTTTGTATTTCAATATATATATCTACCCTATATATATAAAATCCTAATGAAACGAATTTGTGAAACGATTTTATGAAACGAATTTATGAAACGATTTTATGAAACGACTGATTAAACGACTGATTATGTTTCAGGGCTATTTTTAATAAAATATTAAACGCATGATGGTGAAATTAATACAAATTGTCCATAAAAATTCGCGGATGTCAAAACTGGTAATAGAATTTTGAAATTGGAATTAGTTTTCGAGATATTAATTTTTTTCTAATTTTAATGACATTTCTGTAGTGATGGCAACTAATTACTCAGTTTTTTTGTGACAAAAAAGGGAAAAAATTTAAAAGGATCCCGACAGGGATTATTAATTTCTTTTTATTCGTCATTTTCAAATTGAAATTGAATTTATCTTTTATTTCAATCGATAATGAAGACAAGATTGTGATTAAATTATGTTTTTATGGAAAATTTGAAAAAAAAAATCACATTTCTATCGTCAGGATACAATCGTATTCGAATCGAAGCATTTAATTTCATTTATAAACTGAAAATATTTTGAATAAATTCGTCCAAATGACGTCATTTATTTAAACGTGAAAGAAAGGAGGGAAAAGGAATTAATAGTAATTATTATTTATTGATATCATTTTGTTATTTTTTTGTAAAATTTAATTAAACGAATTTATAAAATCATTAATTCGGATGTTTGAAACTAATATATAAAATAATAATTGCCCAACTGAACGGAAGGAGAATAAAATATCCTGCTTGGTTTTCTATCCTGCTTGGTTTTTTCCGCCAAGCATTTTAAAAAAGCGTCAAGACCCCGATAATAGAAAAGCACCAAAGGTTCATTGGGTTTGTTTTCATAACTTTTGGCAACAAATCTATGTATATTAACGAATCTATCCCTTTTTGAAGCTTGAATTACGCCAAACCTAAAAGTAAAGGATCCTATACTGGAAAAGTACCCGATTTTCTTATGGATAATATTAAAGTTTCATAACATGGTGTAAAATTATCGCGGATAGCAGATTTGTTTTAATATCTCATCAATTGATGCCGAATAAATGCAGGCATGCATGCACAAAATATTTAATTTTGTATGATAAATAATTATTAGAAAATTCGTATATACATATTAATTAAAATAAATAATTTACATATTTAAAATAACATGAAAATATGCATGATGGTGCACTAAAATAGAGAGAAAATTAAAACCTGTTACTGAAAATGTCTATAACATAGTACTTTTCTACACCGTGGTTCTTAATGTTATTCACAAGCAGATGGAATTTTTCTCATCCTTAAAAGCAAAGGAAGAATGGAATACAGATCGCTGTTATAAAAGTCCGAGAGGTAGCCACAATTTAAATGTAACCATTTAATACAAGCTGGTTTTCAAGTTGTAATTGATTTTATTTATCAATTCCGAAAACAGTCGTCAGTTGTCGCAACAGCTGTGTATGAGGCCATGATAATCAAAAAATGCCCCATTAAAACGTTAAAAGCATGGCAACCCAATTACAGATTTACCAATATTTTTAAAATAAAGCACGCTGTCATGTTTTTAGAGGCCTCGAAGTCTGAGCGGGGGTTGGCGAGCGTCGCTCGCAGGTGGTAGGCTCGCTAGTATTAATATAAAATCGGAAACGAAGTATATATTTTCAAAATTCAATGTATATATATTTTTTCTAATATTTTGTTATTATTTTACTGGGTTTATAAATATTAATAAAAATTATTTTTGGTCTAACGTCAAAGTAAAAAATAATATTTTGTATTAGTAATATAGAATAGCTCGTAGTTGTACATTCTATGCTAAAAAATTTAAAATATCAAAGATTATTTACAGTGCTTTTAGTGCAGAAGGACCCACTAAAGCCAATTCGCGTGCCAATGCAGACTTATACACGAGTTAAGATATTAAATATTTATAGAATATATGATGTATGTTTAGTATGTGTAGTATGTATACTGCAAAAATATGCATAAATATGTTTTTCATTGCTTTATTCAAAAATGTATGAACAATGTTCATAAAAATGTGCCAGTTTGCATATGCGAAATATTTTCGGAAGATGGGTTTCGTTTGTGTGCAAATCAAATTATGTGTAACATCAACTCAATATTCTGTAAATGTTTATTTAGAATTTATGTACTGCACTAAAATAATTAAGATAAATGTGACAATATTGAGCCACTTAAGGACATTTACCGAATTGTAAGTAAAATATTACTGAACTAAAAAAATAAATATTGCTTTAGCATAGTCCTAACCTTCCTCTATCAAAATAAACATTCAAAGTTTCAAAATATGTGTTTTCAAAATGTTGAAATATAAAAAAAAAAGTCACCTTCATCTTTGCGCCACAGAAACTAAATTTCTGATGCACTAATGGGCCCTCATTTATGAACGTCTCAATTCTGACTTAGTGTATGCCTTACAGAAGACATATTTTGTTTAGCAGTTTTAGAACTAAATGCACACAATAACTAAATCGTCATTAGAAGTTCAGACGGTTACAATACATAATTTCACTAGTAAACCTGAAGATCAGTGGTTTCAATGTCAATTGTGCAAATCGTTTTTATTTTAATCGCACATTACACAATATCTAATTACATACAACCTTCAATGTTGATTAGTTACAGTGTATTTCTTTTATCGTTCTCCAACTAGGGCATCCAATCCGAGTTTCCCGGGGATAGGAAATACAGGTATGAGAAAAACATTTATATTTTTATTGAAAACTCTAATAGATTTTTTACATTTAATAAATTTTTCAGATCGCCTCCTAACAACACCAAAGAACATTTTAATGTGAAATATGTCAATTATGTATTTAAATAAAATTGAAATTTATTAACAGCGGTCATTTCGTATTGGCTCAAGTCAGAAGTTAATACCCGAAAAAATTGCTAAAAATTTCGTTATCGACAAAAGTTTTTTTTTTTTTTATTCTGCTATTTCTATGCGGTTTTAAGCGTTTATTTCAATTACATGTCTGTTAAAATTGTTTTTTATTGAAACTATTTTATTGATTGCTTAATGAAGCTTTATGTTCGTTATTGAATATTAGTTGGACACAAATGCTTAATTTTTTATATTGTTTAAAGTGCAAACGGATTCATATTTTGTAATCGTCTGCAAGAGATAGAGATAGATTAAAAAAAAAAAATCATGCTTGAAATTTAATTTAAATGCTATAATAAATGAGTCAATTGCGGTACAGTTTTCAAACAAATTGCATTTGAAAGTAGATTTTTTCCTATATAACGGTGTAAAAGTAAAAAATGTGCGATGTTTAGAAATTAAAAAAAAAAATTATTAGCAAAAATATCGAAACCGAAATTTCTTCGTCAAGTGTTGCCATTTGAATTTGTCCTTTATAATATAGATAGTTAATTTCTAAGCCACTACTTTTAGAGGTTCAGTTCCAAAGTCATACATATTTAAATTGTTGTTCTTTATCATATAAAAATTCATTTACGTCAACTAAGTAACTTTTTTAAAGTTACGAAATTTTAATTTTTATACGGTCCCAAGGTCATATAGCTAGAACAACATTCTCCATTCTCTGACAAATAAAACTGCAGAAATTTAAATCTTCTAGGACCAAAATTTACCGAGTCATCATATATTGAATTTTAGAATTTTGAGCATTTTCCGCCAAATGCGTTTTCTAGTTTTTAGTGCAAGAATAGTAGAAGTCGTAGGGGAAACCCATAAAAATTATCAATTTACATCAAGCATTAAATCAACTCATTTTTGTCGTAAGGCGTGATTTTGAAAGCAATTAGCGATGCATTATTAACTATTGGTGATTTTTAAAGTAAATATTACTTTAATTTCAGAGAGGTTTGACTTAATATTAGTTAAGAAACTTTACATATGAAACGCTCATTTACACATACACATTACACATAAATTATTTTAGAGTAAATAGAAACATTTGTTTGCATAAATCTATTTAAATAATTTTCTTTACAATAAAACATATTTTAGAAATGTTAAATGAATATATATTTAAAATTTCAAGATTAAGTTTGGCAAATGTTAATGCAATTTTTTGAACAAGTTTTCTAAATTGAATTAACTCACAAAATAAACAGCTAAATTCAATAAAACTAGAATGTACAAGAATACTGGAACATTTTTCAGAAATGAAGTTATTTTAATGTGGGGATAGTATTATAAAAGTTTTGTAAAGTTCAGTATCTTGTTAGAACAATTTTCTTCCATTTCCCCATTGTTTATGAAATTATTGGGTTTTATTGAAAGCATAAATGAGCAAGAAGTATAAAATATTTTACTATCATTAAAGAATTTTGAAAATCTACTTTTTAAAGATTTATGGTTTCAGGTACTTAAAAATAGCGGCTTACATGGAAAATTAAATATGAATAAAGTTTGAAATTTTAAGAATGTAATTCTCAAAAAGTTTACCCACTTAAAAACATTTATCATCTAATTTTATGCAATATAACACAAACGAACACATTTTATAAAATAAGATGTGGAAAATATCTTTCCAATTAATTGTTATAAATATTTTTCATCATTTCGTAAATATGATTTACTTTTATTGTTTTAAGAATTTGGACCATTTGTTGGCAAGAATAAAGGATCACCAATTTAATAGCTGTCAAAAAAGCATTTTAGGTCTTAGTGCGGTTCAGAATGCCCGATTTCTGTATAAATGTTATACATGTTTTATTCTTTTGATAGGAGATATATGCTGCATCTTAGCATGGCTATTGTGATTCGTAAAATTTAATTTGTACTGTGTCATTGTTATTTAAGGTTTATCTACCAAACCCTACATTTCATCTCCAGCAACCTAATATTTACATTATTTTTGCATGCACGACAATATTTCATACTAAATCAAGGACGCTCTGCGTTTTTTTAATTGTGTTTTGTTTTTTCATATTATGTTTCGTTTTCGAGGTAGGTACGCTATCTCCGTAGTTGACCTCTAGTTGGCGATGTTAGCGTTCTCATCGCATAGTTTATAAACTGTTTTCTATACAAGGACACCTCGTTACTGACTACAGAGATCATTATTCTTAAGATTACGGGGGTTTAATTACTGGAACCATTATCGAAAGTTAATCGGGGACAGGACTTTACTAAGAACCCCGTATATGTATATATATTTCTATTTTATATATATTGTTATTTACAGTCACATAAATATTTTTCATGTGAAACATTTTCTGGATTTTTATATAAAGAAACAGTTAACACACGAAAGATAGACTAACAACAGTAAATATAAGCGCAATCCAGATAAAGTAATATTCTCCAAATGTTTCTTGGTCATAACATTTCTCACAAACTATGGATTTAGTGCAAACCATTTGTCATTACTGTGAACGACGATATTTGACTTTTCTGCAGTTTCGAATACATAATCCTCTAAACAAGAGTCTTATACTCTACCATTTTAGCCATGACGGCATTAATTTAAATTTCGTTCCCCAGTGTATCGATATTCAAGGATGGTTTTCTCCTCATTATTGAAACTAATCCAAAAGCTTTATTAATGCATTGTATCAGAATTTATATCCCATGTAAAAATAATGTATACATTAGTTAATGCTACTAATCGTACACATTATATCTTTAGGAATTAACGTATTCTATAAAAAGGCAGTATAAGATTTTGCAAAAATAGAGTTACATATGTAGTGATGTAATAACGCATTTGGTCAGTGAAGCTCGTTAATATAAGAAAAATTATTCTAACGGTATTTCAGTTGTTGTATACAATTATTATTTCATGAAATAAGTGTGTAATTTAGAAAACAATCACCGTAACATGTATTTAATAATTTAGCAGAACTTGAATAATTCATGTACATATTTATTTTATTAACTGAAGAGTTTTATTAGTCCAATTTTAATGTGTTACTTCCAAACTACTAAATAAAATGTTTTATTTCGAAAACCTAGCAAAAGCGTTCAAAGACTGTGAAAGCAACTTTTCCTACAAACATCAAACATTAAACGGCGGACTCATTAAGATTGTTTTAAGATCTAATCTCAATCTTTTGAATTAACTTTCTGACGCTCTCAGATAATAAGTAACATTTTATTCAGAAGTTAATTTAGAAACTGAAAGAGTATAAGACCTTAATATAAACGATTTAGTTAACGGGAATTCATTAGTAAAATGGAGGTAATTTAGAGAACCGCTTGATAAAAAAAATTGACGTTTACAAATGAATACTTGCAGTTATTCTATGTGATGTGAACGTGTGTACATTTTGCATCCGTTTTACATAAATATAAACATAAAACTGGTTAAAATTATTTGAATATTTTAAGTTAAATACATTTTAATGACTTTAAAAAGCGCATTGGTTAGTACATAAACCACGAGACACAATAATGTAATTTGTACTTGGATGAAATATTTCATTTCAATATCTAAAGTATCATAGTAAATGGTTTATTTCGAAAATTTATCGAAAATTATTGCACTTGGCTGAGATATTTCATGTCAGTATCTAAAGTATCATAGTATTACCTGTGAATTATACCTCTGGGGGTGCCTAGTCTGGTGAAGGTCTCGTCACCAGATCAAGGTTCTAAATTACGAGACCAACTCGAGTAGCGATGGGTATGGTAGACGTATGGATGAGCGATACAGCGAGGAAATAGTAAATATCACAGCATCTCACATTCGTCCGGCATGACTTCGCTTTACTGCGCAGTGCTGAACCGCCTCATCAAAAATCAATTAGCAACCGGCCAACTAAGAAAAAGCAATTAAAGCAATAAGACGCACTGAAGCCACGTCGGCCTATAGATTTAACAAACACATCTTCGCCAAGCGGAGAGCAGGCGAATCTTCGCCCCGTTGCCAGGTATCAACTCGTTAAGCTAGGCAAAAGCCTGACAGGTAGAGGCCTGGTTAGCGGTATAAAAAAAAGTATCATAGTATATGGTTTATTTCGAAAATTTATCAGAAGCACTAGAAGACGCACAATGTATCATTTTCTGCAAACGACAAACAATAAATTGGGGACACATTTTGATTTGCTTCCAAAATTAGATCAGTCTTTTGAATTAAACTTCAGACATTCAACTTTATTCAAAAAGCTTACTTAGAGTAAAAGAACAAAAGAGTAAAAGAAATTAAAGTAAGTGAACAATTTAAAGACCTTAAAGTAAGTGGATAATTTAATGGGGATCCTATTAAAGTGAAGGTAAGCTACAGAAACGCATAACAAAATATACATTCATATTCAGCTTTTAATAAATGATACACGTCTAACAGAATTATTAACCGGAATACATGGAAAAAATAATATATACTTTTGGAACACTATAAAGAAAACAATACAGAATAAAAATGTGTTCAAAATTTGCAGTCTTAAAAAAAATTTCATAAATTTTAAGACATTTTTTTATAAGTAATCGGCTTTGTAGCGATAATTGCATAAACTAACACAAAATTAAATCATTTGGTTAGAAATATACGATTCGGGAGACATACAACAAAACATTATAGGTCAATTTTTAAAGAGTGCTTTCGAATCCATCAAATTAAATGTGTTTTTGTTGTCAAAAATCTCCCATAACCGTTGAAGATAGTAAATGTAAACAGTAGATTTTATCCCTTTGATTACGGGTCAGGACCGTATACTATTTTTATATTCAGTTTGTACCACGATTTATAAAACATCTTTGTGTTAGATTCCACTGGAAAATGTCCTAGTATAAGAAAATTGCGGAAAATGTTTTTCTGAAAGAAAAATCACTATGACGTATACAAAGAGTTCAATGCGGACCAGTTATGATTTGCATAAGATTAAATCTCAGTATTATTAATTCATATTCTGACGCTTTCAGAAAATAAGTAACTCTTTATTTATAAGGCTTATTTGGAAACTGGAAGAGTATAAGATCTTAACATAAAACGATTTACTTAATGATAATACATTAGTAAAATTGAGATCATTGCACAACCACACAATTGACGAAACGTAAGTTGTAGCGCAATGTACAAACAGGATATTTTTCTGGGTCTTAGTTTTTATAACTAATATTATTTTAGAGATGTTGTGGGTATACTTGTTTATTACTAGATATTATTCTCTGTTTTTCCAGATTTAGATAAACATTATATATCGTTTAATATGTTATTATTAGTTAAAAAAAACCTTCTTACTGATATTCGAGAGTAGAAAAAATTATAAATTGCGTATCAAGGTAAAATGTTTTACTGTATAAGCTGGAATTATATAATATATTACTAACTATCATTAGAAGTAAAATTTTGATATTTAGTAAAAAATTACGTATCGTAAATTTGTTTTTTTTGGAGTAAATATCTATTAAAAAAGCAAAAGCTAACTGAAAATATATTTCTTCAAGATAAATATATAATAAATTTACAAACATTATTTATAAGTAATTTTATACAAGCTGGTTTGAATTTCTGCGTCTTCCCGAATTCATGCTTAAGTAAGTCTTTTACAGAATTTGAAGGATGCTGTATTTATGTCAAAGTTTTATTTTTATGTATAAAGATGTCGTAAAAGATTCTTTATCAATCTTTTATAGATTAAACTTTAAAATTAAATTCTTCTGCAAAAGATGCATGTAATAGGTTACAAAATAGACATTAACCCTACAGTTCATAGCGTAGCTAATTGGCAACATTTTCTGTTTAACTTTTAATAAATAAATCAAGTTCTTTGCAACCACTATATTTATATAGAAATATTAATTGTGTAAAAATAACATAAATATTCTACTAAATAAAGTTTAAAATTATCTTAAAATTTCTGGTTTCGAATTCGTAATATAAGTATAAAAAAACACAATTCTAAAAGAAAAATTCATGCAGTGTAGGGTTAAGTTATGTCATCAGTTAGTTACAACTTTTCACTGTTGTAGTCGACCGCTTGTTCTTGTAGATTACCTGTGTTCGGCCAAATGTCGGCCAATTCTTCACAAAACTATACGGGAGAAATTGAGAATTCATTTCGCAGAGAGTGGAGGATAGATTGTTTCTAATTTAAGTTTCTACTTTATCCTGAAAGGATTGTTTCTGTTGGATAGTACTCCTAATATACCGACAATCCTTCGAAAGAAATATTCATACCACTGATTTCATGTGCAGTTATCTGGCATCCACACAGAGTCAACAGCTGTGCCCATTTAAAATGATATCACTCTACAAATTTCTTACAGCCCGAATCCGAAAATTCTATTTCAAGTCAACACGCACCTAGACCCGAATTTGATAAAAACAAAATTGTTAATTCGAAACACAATCCGAATCAGATACAATTGAACACAAAACAAGTCAAAACCCGAAAAAGTAGAATTTTGCCCGTATTTTATTACGATTATGGAAAATCATTCAACAGTTATATGTGAAACTTCAATTTTATATCTTATGTAAAAAATAAACATAAATAATACTCATTAAAGTTCGAAGTTTAGTTTTTTTCATTTGAAAAAAAAATTTGCACATTTTCTTGAAAAATCATGTCAGTCCGAACATAACTCAAAAGATTCAAAACCGACCCGAACCTGAAATGACTAAAATGACCGGACTCTAACCTGACCCGTAGAGAACTAAATTAGCATCAATCCTATCCGACACGTGGTTGGGTTCGGGTCCCTTTAATGCAAAATCGATTTATAGGACCCGAAACACGGTTCTAGTACAGATCACGCTCGATACTGTTTTACTTCTGTAATAAACGATGGTTTGCAGGATGTTTTGCCACTGGCTCATTTTATTTTCCAAACTCACGTTATTTACATGTATATATATTTAAATATTACGAATGAAAATAAAATTGTAATATAATGTTTGGAAAATGTTTTTTTTCTTTATTTTAATATCACAAAGGAATATTTTTCTGTTTATACATTATAAAGAAAAAATACCTTTTATTGTATCTCTTTATTTTATTAAATTTATATAGAAAGACATAGCAATATTTTTTTTTAAATCTTTGATATTTTTATGATATAAAAACAAAATTAAAAGATAATGTAGTTTAATATTTTATGTGCGGTTTGTCCTTACTTTTATAAGGATTAAATTTGCTTGGCAATAAAACAAAGTTAAGCAAGGGAAATTTTGTTAAAATATTAAGCTTTTATCCTAGTAGACACATTATATCACATTATATAATTAATAAAAGTTTACAAGGTAAGCAAAAGCTTAAAATTAAGTTCCTACAATTTCATATAATGTATCTTTGGAAAGTAGAAAAATTATTATGTTTCATTTTTATGCTGCTAAAGTGAACACTACATAACATCATAAAATTAAACACAATTTTTTTTCATAACATTTATGCTTATAATACTTGGCAAAGTACAAAACAGGCTCAAAACAAATTTCAAACAATTTTAAATAATATTTTCTTGTATTTAATGTGTATATCTTGGCGTTATACGCAGTAAGCATTTGCCCAATATTAAAGTGTGTGCTTTTAGAAAAATATTCATGTTGCCTTTAAATGAATTTTTAAATCGAAGTGATTAAAAAACACAGTTTACAAAATATCGTATGAAAATCATCTGAAATCTATAAAAGCATTTTAAAATCAATACAAAATATTAAAATAATAATAATAATAATATTTTATTTAACCGTCAATTTAAAACCTAAGTATTTCTATGACGTTAAAAAACGAAACAAAATAAAATTCAATTAAAGATTTTTATTATAGTCTTGATTTTCTAAAAGCATTTAAATTGTATCAAAACATATTTGGGAAATATGATATCGTGAAAAACAATGCTGCAACTTGCCTATTTTTTTAGAATTCACTGCTTTTTGCTTTAATAGAAATATCTGTTTATAATTTCAATGTTTCTTGCTGATACAGACATATTGTATTGTGAAAATCTTACAACGTATCATATAGAAATTTCCTCAATTCTAAAAAGCATTTTCAATCTATTACAAAATATCAATCTTTTGAAAAATTATGTTTAATAATAATTTTTTAAACGGATTATTTATAACATACGTATTTATTTGATGTTATAAAACGAAACAAAAATGTTTTAAAATGACAAAAATAAAATTAATTTAAAGAATTTGATAACAGGTTTGTTTTTCTTGAAGCAATTAAATTACGTCAAAACGTAGTTGGAAAAAAGTATGCTGTTAAAAACAATGCTGCAACCAAGTTAATTATTTTAGAATTAACTTTTTTTAATTGAACAATCTGCATGTAATTGTAATTTTTGTAGATGATACAGACATATTGGAATGCAAAATGTTACAAATAAAATTATTACTAGATGAAGTATTTAAAAAAAGAAGAAGATATATTTCATTACACAAAATATCAGTAATTAGACATTGATACACTAATCGTATTTACTGTTTCACCATTTTCAGTAGAAACGATGCAGCGGTGAATTCAAAATAACTTTTATTTCAGGCATTGCTAAGTATAATTAGGAAATTTAATTATATCATAGACGAAGAGTCTCATAAAAGGAAAGTATAAACATTTTTCACATATTTTATAATTGACAAATTTTTTTAAGTAATTTTAAAATCTTAAAAAAAAAGAAATCGTTTACCAAAATATATTTGCATGTTTTTTTATTATTTTTTTCCCTTTGTCTTTTATTTAAGTATGTAGAAACTGTGATCTTTATATATTATCTTTTAAACAAAATATGTTTAATTATACTTTTTATCCCGTTCATCAATAAATTGACAATGATTTATGCTTGCTATCACAATATTTTAAGTAACAGTTATTCTATAAAAATGAAATTTTATCTTTCTTTTGAATGGTCTCTCATTTTCTGTTCCTATATATAACCAGACTACATTCCAAAGTCCACAAGTTACGTTTCTAGTTCTAGTTGGTTGTATGCACGTGTACACATGTGTTTATTCCATTCTGGTTTATTACATGATTATCATTTACTGATTATGTTTATAATTTACTGTTTGTAACTACAACAAGAATTGCATATTTTGTTACAGACACTATTTTTCTGCAAAAGTGTTGTGTTAAAGTTTTTTGAGATGTACAGTTTGTTTAAAATATTACTTTTTGTGTGCCTAATAACGATTTAATGAATGAAGGGCAAATCACTATTTTTTAAAGTTTTTATATAGGCTCGTGATTACCAAATTCTGTGGCGCCCACTAGTAGGCCCTAGAAAGATTTAAGAGGTCATTATTGACATAAGATATCATATACGAGAGTTGGGAATAGCCGGCATCCGCTTTGGATATAGTTGAAAAATATCCTGAAAAGTTTTATTAATGAGTCATAAAGAGGTATTTCAAAGAAAACTTATGCAACATTCAGCTCTCAGGCTTTGATAGCCTGTGAGCTAATAAAAGAATGAATATTACATGAATTAATTGAATTTTATTTTGTTTCGTTTTTTAACGTCATAGAAATACTTAGGTTTTAAATTGTCGGTTAAGTAAAATATTATTATTATTATTATTATTTTAATATTTTGTATTGATTTTAAAATGCTTTTACAGATTTCAGATGATTTTCATACTATATTTTGTAAACTGTGTTTTTTAATCACTTCGATTTAAAAATTCATTTAAAGGCACTATTCAAATAATTTTTTATTAATAACCATTAAGTGTTCAAATGTAGAAGTTTCGTAGTAGAGAAAAAACAATTGCGCTTTTACTCTTTTAAAGATTAGAAAGCATATGATTTAAATAGCATTGAATTATCAATAGCTAGTAGTGCATTAGAAAGGATTTAATCCAGACAATATATAGAGGCAAAGATAATATATTAGACTTGAAGTACAACTTATTATTCAGGACAAAGACAATGAAATGAGTTGGCTGCTTAATAGACTATTCAGTTAGTTTCTGTTGCACTAAATTGTATCCACTTTCTAAAGCTCTTTGTATTCATCTGCGTCTGACACATCCATATTTTCTATTAATAGGCTTAAAACATGATTACAAAGTATAACTTTGTAAAAGGAAATTATGCATTCATTACGATAACATGTGAATTACTATTTGTATAAATTTATGTGTAAATTAGGATGACCGTATATTGTTCTACGAAAGTTAGTATTTTTAGAATAAAGAAATACATTCAATTGTCGCATTTGTTACATTGAATGACTGCTGAATGATCGGAAAAATCACAAATGAGTATATCTTTCTATTAATATTAAAACATAGTTGTAGATTAAAAAATAATGAACAAAATAACTTATATTAATTTCTAAACTGTTAAAGTATGAATACTGAATTTATTATTTTGAAGCATAAAAAAAGTATTTTGGAAGACAATTTAACATACTAAATGGCTTTAAAACAACATTTTGGAATAAGAGTGCATGGAAAATCCTTCTAAATTAAGATTACGTTTATAAAACAATTAAGTAGTTTAATATATAACAGAAGTGCATGCAGAAACTATTTTATAAATCAGTGAGAAACCACTGACTCACCACGCATCTATTTATAAAATACACACACACACATATGTGTGTGTGTTTCCTTTTTGCAACAAATCGAAGAAAAATAATAGCAAACGATTCCAATTTAATGCGGTCTCGTAATTTGGGTTTTCATATCAGCAGCCGAGTAGTGTAGATCGTAGAAAAGAAAAGACAAGATGACAGTCAAATCTCTTTTATTAAAACATAAACATTTCCAGATTCAGGGAAAATTATCTCTTTAGATATCGATAAATTCATTAACTCTCTATAGAAGAACACCATTTTATTATATACCAATTCGAAGCAACAGTTTATTTTAACAACACATCGACGACAAAATCCCACAGATCTCTCTGCGTCTCTGCGTCTAGTCGAATTTGCTGCACTTGCGTATTTAAGTGAATCACGCGCAAAGTGACAATTGGAGTAGGGTAGTCACCTGACTTCAGTACTCCAATGATAATCGATTTAAAAGGGACTTATAAACAGTTATAAAACAATTATAGAACAATCTAATAGCCTCGAACCAGGTACACGTCATGTAAACAAACAATAACATCTGATTTCGATAGTGCTGCTAAAAATAGAATCCAGACGATGTTTTGGCTTGTGCTACAGAAAAATGGAAAAGGAAAAGATAAAAAAAAGAACTTATTGATGCGGAACAAAAATTAGAATATTAAAACATTGAAATATTGTCAGAGACGTTTAGATAATTTAATAAAAGAATGATTTAAAATAAATAGTTTTTTAGAACAGGATGATTTAGGAGTTATGACATTTTAGCAAATTGAGTTAATAATTTAGACAGTTTTGATATACGCGGGAAATAATAGTGAATTTTAATAGGGATTTAAATTATAGAATGGGTTCATTTAAGTAATATAATTAGTTAGCGCCATTTTTAGATTTCAGCAATTTGGAATAAATATTATTAGGTGGATTAAGATCTTATACCTTTATATATGGAGAATGATATATTAGTTTAAGAATAGGTTTTAATTTAATAAGCAGTTTTAGTATATGGAATATTATTAAAAGGAATATTTATATAGATTAATGTTAACCTTGGCGAAACAAAAATTAAAATTTGTAATATTGTTCCCCTCCCCAACGATTTTGGATCTTTTTTGTGCCATGCGGGGTCGGGTGGATCGGTGGATCTTGTGCTATAATATCATCGAGTTCCTCTTTAATCAGGAACATCTGCATTTTGAACTTCCATGTACTATAATTTGTGGAATTGAGTTTTTCAATAAATTGAGTATTTTCTTTTATCGCATTCATTATTTCTTTTTTAGTGTTCTTTTATTTATTATTATATGTTTAGAAAATGGTTAAATTATCGTTTTTAATACTGGGATATTCTTTACTCAGTCTTTCATAATCTTTGTTAATTGTTAAATCAGTCTTCTATATTTTAATTTACATTTTCATCTTTTGATAATGGTAAAAAAGTTTAGTTCAGCTTACCTGAAATTTCCTTTTGTGCAAAGAATTATCCACGATGTATCCAAAGTATTGCACCGATATTTATATTATCGATTCATTGACGTATCACTGTATTGAAGTAATAATAAACATAGTATTAGTAGAAAATAATAAGTTGTGTGAAGTAAGTAGATCCATTTTCCTTTGAATATAATATTATTATTGTAATTCTTGACATTATATGTATATTTGTATCGCGTTTGGAGGCTGCTTAAAAGTGCTCCAATTTACATTATATTTGGGATATTTACAAGGGCGTCTTAACTGTTCGGTTACATTTTAGATTCTGAGATAAAATTGTTATTATTTTCTCGCGCGGGGCATCACGTTGTAGGTTGAAGGAGGGAGTCTGGAATATTTCTTAGTTGATAAGTTTGGATGTGAGGTCTGGTTTAATTCACTTTGGTTCGCAGCTGCGTTTATCACTTGTGGTACTTATAGTTAATTGGGGTCTGGTTTTTAACATGTTCTAAGTGTTCTTTCGATCGTTCACAACACGTGGAGATTATTAACGGCATAAAAAGGTTTCTCCGTCAGTTACAATAGCACTCACCATTTGTAAGTGAACAAGAGAATATATAATAACAATAATAAGTATGAATAAACAAGAAATAATAAAACTATTACTATTAAGACTTTACACTTTATTAACAAGAACATTTTTTCTTTGTTTCATGGAAAATTTTCAAAGTTCCTTTGACTTAATCAGTATACATATTTAACATAGTAATACATATTTAAATAAAAAGGTTCTATAAAGCTATAATAAAAACATTTTTCTCCATCAATTTTATAATTAGTTATTTCATCAGTATTGTTTTCACCATCAATTTATAATTCTAGTATTTTGTCCTAATATTTTTATCATAAGTATTATAGTTTTTTTTATATAATGAACAAGTCTTTTGGTAGTGATTCAACTACTCTTACTACTTTGTTTATCAAAATAATTTGTTGTGCTGTTTTATCTTTAGTTGGGAGCCAAAATCTTTAAATAAGATTTTCAGTCATATTTGTATGTTTTCTTTCCAATAATAAATAATAAATAGTATATTTCTCAATAAATAATACAATAATTTTCATTTCATAATGGTAATAATAATAACTATCAATATAACTAATACTTCCAAATGTAAATAGTAATTCATAGTAAAATTCAATAGTAGAAATAATAATAATAAAATAACATGAGTATAGACTAAGAAGATATCATAGTTTGTTTACTTATTGATAGGGGAAATATTGGTTGAGGATAATAATAATTACAATTCAAAAATTAGCAAGTAAACATTTTTCTTATTTTTTTAATTATACAAGGAAGTATTTTTGCCAGTTTAAAGTACACTATATATATATATATCATATATTCTAATACGAGCAAATCTTGTGTGTGGTTATATATATATATATATATATATATATATATATATATATATATATATATATATGCAAAATTTATCTTAAAAAAGCTCTAACGATTTCGACGAAATTTCGTATCCTACCGTTTTGGGGCACCAGAAAACCATTGGGCTAGGTCACATGCTCGAGAAAATTCGATTAGTGGGTCATTTTGGGTCATGGTCTAGCTAATTGTATCTAAACAATGGTTCAAACGATTTTGACGAAATTTTGCATCCGACCATTTTCGGGCACGAGAAGACTATTGGGCTGCGTCACATGTTCGAGAATTTTCAATTAGTGGGTCATTTTTGGGTCAACGCGGGTAAAATTAATTTTATCAAAAAACGGCTCTAACGATTTTCATTAAATTTTGTGTCCTACGAGTTTCGAGCACGATAAAATCATTGGGCTA
Organism: Maratus michaelseni; assembly: GCA_963931845.1. Taxonomy (NCBI): domain Eukaryota; kingdom Metazoa; phylum Arthropoda; class Arachnida; order Araneae; family Salticidae; genus Maratus; species Maratus michaelseni. The sequence goes on along the minus strand of OZ007592.1, from coordinate 390,110,342 downwards.
GGTCACATGTCCGAGAAAATTCGATTAGTGGGTCATTTCTGGGTCATTGCGGGTCAAGATCTAAAAAGCGGCTCAATTTACACTAAATTTTGCGTCCAATGGTTTTCGGGCACGAGATGACTGTTGGGCTAGGTCACATGCTCGAGAAAATTCAATTAGTGGGTCATTTTGGGTCATTTTGGGTCATGATCAAGTTAATTGTATCTAAAAAACGGTTCAAACGATTTTGACGAAATTTTGTATCCGACTATTTTCGGGCACGAGAAGACTATTGGGCTGGGTCACATGTTCGAGAACTTTTGATTAGTGGGTCATTTTTGGGTCAAAGCGGGTCAAATTAATTTTATCTAAAAAACGGCTCTAACGATTTTGATTAAATTTTGTATCCTACGAGTTTCGGGCACGCGAAAATCATTGGGCTATTACATTGGGGGGGTTATGTTCACATGTTCGAGAAAATTCGATTAGTGGGTCATTTCTGGGTCATTGTGGGTCAAGATCTAAAAAGCGGCTCAATTTACACTAAATTTTGCATCCAATGGTTTTCGAGCACGATAAGACTGTTGGGCTAGGTCACATGTTCGAGAAAATTCAATTAGTGGGTCATTTTGGTCATGGGTCATTATGGGTCAAGCTATTTTATCTTAAAAATGGTTCAGATGATTTGAAATAAATTTAGCACCCTACAGGTTTAGGGAACAAGACGACTATTAGGCTAGGTCACATGTTCGAGAAATTTCGATTAGTGGGTCATTTCGGTCATGTTTCATTATGGGTCAAGCTATTTTATCTTAAAAACGGATTAGACTATTTACACTAAATTTTGCATCCTATGGTTTTCGGGCACGAGAAGACTGTTGGGCTAAGTCACATGTTCGAGAAAATTCAATTAGTGGGTCATTTTGGTCATAGGTCATGATATTTGAACTCAAGTTTAATTTTGACCGAGCATAGCTCGGTCTTCCCTGCTCGTATATATATATATATATATATATATATATATATATATATATATATATATATATATATATATATATACGCTTTAAGAAAATTGTATAGTTAAGTTATAAGTTTCCATATCCCAAATGTATAATAATTATTTTCTTTCTACACGTGCCTTGCACATTTAGAATAGTAAAAAATAAATAAATAAAAATAAATAATTAGGAATAAAAATATGTAAATTTTAACTAAGAAATGGAATAAAAAGGTAATTTGTTTAAATACTTAATTTCTATTGTTACAACAATAACTGCAAAATCACATCATCTTCATAAATTATTTATATGTTTATATAATTATAGAAATATTTATAAACTTTTACTATTTGACTATCTATTGAAATAAATAACATAATATTAAATTTTGAAAACATTTGGTTTAAGAAAAAGTAATTAAAGTAAATATAGTTTATTTTGAGATAGAACTTTGATATAGAACTAAAAACATTTAATTTTATTTTTCAACATCAGATTGAAAACTTTTTTAAAATCCAAATACACATCTTATGCCTGCATAAGGTGTTTAATTTAACTACAAAAACCTCCCAAAACAAGTAATGTTCTCGTTGCGCACCAAGGACATACCTGATAATGTTGAAAACTATTGTAATAAAAGATGTCTAAAAAATTAGAATTTAATCTATTGCTATTACTTTATTTTGATTTTGTTATTGTGATTGTGATGGCAGTTGTTTTTGATTGTTTTTTGGATTGCTCATGAAACAGTCTGAAATTAACTGGTGAAAAATATGGTCGTAATTTAGAAACATGTAAAATAACTGAATTTAGTTCTGTGTCATAATTAAATTTATCTATTTCATGAGTTACTTCAGAAAGTTTATTTATAATTTTGTACTGTCCTGAGAAGGTGGACTAATTTTAATGTCCATAAATTACAGAATATTGTATTTTTGTGGGGATTCACAAAATTTCTATCATAGAGTCTTTAACTTTAAAGAAGAAGTTTGCGCTTTTGCGATTTTAAAAGCTTTATTTGCAGGGGTTAATAAGAATATTCATTAGGTAAATGACCCTAAAATAATTCTACAAAAAGTCAAAAACCCACGTATAAGTCGACATCCTAAGTTTTCACTTCAATTTTGCATAAAATAAAGCCAAAGATTTCACTTTCTCCATGTGGTAGGAGAGATTTAGTCAGTGCGAAAAAGTGGTAAGTAAACAAAAACAAATCAATAAAATATTTTTTAATAATAAATTATTATTATTTGTATATTTTAAATATTATTTTATTATTCTTACACATAGAAAGCCAGAATTTTGGCCAAAGTTTTTTGGTTTTTTGTTTTGTTTTAACTGACTCGCGTATAAGTCACCCTCCCCCCCCCCCCCGCAATTTGCTTGTAGAAATTTGTCAGCAATTCCTCGACTTATACGCGAGTATACACGGTATATATATATATAGTTTATAGTTAGTTTATAGTTATAGTTATATATATAGTTTATACTTATATATATATATATATATATATATATAAAACTTTAAGTAAAATTTAACCATTGAAACATAAGAAACTGACCACATACACTGAAATCCCGATACCAAAGAGCCCTGTCATAGTTCGTCGGACTTAGTGTCTGACATCACTCCCAAAATGGTTGAATTTCGATTCATCTGAAAATAGTACTTTTTTCAGTTTTCACTTGACGAGTCTTTGTATTCCATGGCAATAGCCAGTCCGGCCCGCTGATTTTTTTAATCTATGAAACGACTTTTTAACACAGACTTTTCCCTAAAGTCCAACGTCACTTAAGTGTCTTGCACGATAGACCGACTTATTTCAGCAATATTTTCACTCCGTAAATAGCGGGATATTGCAGTGGCATTTTTATGCGGGTCATCAACAAGTTTTCTCCTGATAATTTTGTCCACACGAATGGTAGTTTTTCGGAGTCTCCGGGACCGTGGCAAGTCCTGAAGGCCATGGCCATTTTTATATTTTTTAAAATATCGTTCACAATAGATTTTTCGATCGATAACTTTGCCGAAATCTGAAGAGAGGATTGGCTCTTTATGGAGAAACAAGTCACTCGTTTACAAACAATTGTTGACCTTTTCCTTTTTCTATTTCTACTAAATTATTCACTTTGATTAATTACCCAACACGGCCAAAACAACAATTTACCGATAGCCAAAACTAACGAATGACGAATGGACGGAAACTTTTGCACGCACGTATTTCGAATTCCTGCCCTTTGCATCAAGTGTCTTCAGTATCCAATCAAAATGATCACACGGCCAGATTTCATTTGTATATTCCTAACTTTTGGAACAATTTGCGCTTCTTCTTCGCTGAAACGTTCTGGCAAACAAATAAAGAAAGTAACTGGCCGGAAACTTTTGTCCGCCAGTGTATATCTTTTAGTAGAACAAAGCATAGGAATGATAAATAAATGAAAAACTTTTTACAATTTATTAGTAGCGTATATAAAACGTATAATTTAATATATACTTCAAAGAATTCTTTGTACTTTTATATAAATTAGAAAAAAAAATTCAATTTCTTATTTACTTGCGTTGTTTCAGTTTTTTAATCATGATATAAAAAACTTTTTTTAATATATGGAAGCAAATCCACTTTAAAGAAAAACGAAATAAGAGGCTTAATGATACAAAAAATTCTATTTAGTTTTTCTGAGAAATGTAAACAATATTGAAATATATTTAAGTAAAGAAAAATAATAACGAAATGTAAGTGTGTTTCATGTTATTGATGTTCATATAATGATATGATAAATTCGTCTGCGCATAAAACAAACATTCTTATGATTCAGTGACTTGAAAATAACAGGTTTTCAAAAATTAAATTATCTATATCTTTAGAATTTCAAAATAAATAAAAATTGAAATTATAAGTGCATCAAACAAGATACAATAAGCAGTGAAGCTGGTTATGTGCATCTGATATTAAGTTAACTTGCTTGATTTCTACGAGTGTAAAAAAAAATAATCGGGCAACGTGAAGTGTTTGCCTGAATATATAGATTTGAAATTAATAATCAATTATTAAATTGTAAAATGTTCGTCTACTTATTTGCATTATTTCAATTATTTTACAATTTATTAGTAACATATTACGTTTAAAAAAAAAACCTTTTTTCATTTACAAATTTCCATTAAAACAAAAATCTCTTTTCTAATTGTGTAAAATTTATCGGTTAATATCTGAAACCTCATTGTTCAGCATTGTCAAAATTTACCACTGGAAGTTTCTCACATTTATTGAGCAGTGTGCCAATCTGACCACTATATGATTTTGACCCAGTCGTTTCACCATCTAAAGATTGAAAACAATTGTTTAATGGCAATTCATTGAAATGTATAGAACCCCCCCCCCCTTCTGTAGATTTTTTTTAACTTGTTCTTCAATTATGCGATAAAAATCAGTTTTCCACCCCGTATTATTAAAGGTGCCATCGCATCTAATAACGTCCAGTTCATGAAGTGAACATCCATCTTCAGTCAGAAACTACTGTATCACGAAGCACACGCATGCGTTTAGTACAGTACATTGTGGTACATGGGTACAGATAGTATTGACCGGCTCCAACACGCAACATGGTAGGACTGGACTGCTGTTAGGATAGTAGTATAGAGGATACGTCGTGATTGCGTCAAATTAACAATTTTTTAACACTAGAACTACCATGAGCCGTCATTTTGACGGTTACGGAAGAATTTTTACGGAATATTTTTTTAAAAATAAATTAAATATAAAACTTACAGAAATACGTTAAACGAAAAAGTTCCGTAGTTTTAAATAAAATTTCTGGTGTGAAATAGTTTTAAATAACTTGCGTAAAATTTCCGGTAGTTTTAGTTCCAAATGCAATGCGCTCCATAAAATGTAAAAAAAAAGTATTTATTTGTTATTTTTGCAATTTACTAAGTGGCCCTAGAGGCAAGTTATCCGCGTTATAGCGAATAAAAAAAAAAGAATTTGGCCCACCCTAATATGTACACTATTGGATATTTAAATTGTTAAACCCTTTAAAAAATTGGTACATAAGTTCATGGCTTTACGTAGAAGAAATGGCAAGAACCAAATTACTTTCCATTATGAACATACACCCATAAGAAGCTTGCCCGCCATTAACACGTATACACTGCAGGCATTGAATTGCAGGCATTGTTGTTGCATACCGTTGCAGGCATTGAATCAGTAAGTGAGCGGATGTCTTTTAGTGGTATGTCTGTCCATGCGTGAATGACTTGTGTAGTCAGTTGTTGTACAGTTTCGATGTCATTCCAAGCATGCTATATTGGCAATAAGTTTGCGGATCGAGCAAGTCTATCCCTAGTCGGAATACGTTGAAAGGCTTGTCGTGTTATGGCCGCAGTATGAGTTTGGGCATTATCCTGTTGGAAGTTGCATTTTGGATGGTACTCATGAAAGGAATGCCAACTGGGTTGAATGGTCTGTCTACGTATTGGCGGACAGTAATTGTGCCTTAAACAACTAATTACCAAGGTGATCTTGCTGTCATAACTTATTGCCCACCAGACCATCACACCAGAAGTTGGACCTGTGTACCGCTCTGAAATCGTACCAGGTTGAGCAATTTCTCGAACATGCCGACTGGCATGTTGCCAAGAATAATTTTGGCACAGAAAGAATGGAGATTCATCGCTTAATACAACTGACTGCCATTCACGAGTCCAGTTGTACGCATCTATGTCTAGCTGTACACCAGGCTAACCATTCTCGCTGTGCAATCGGGTTAACGGAACTCATTGAATTGGGGTCCGAGGGTGTAATCCGGCTTCAAACAAAAGCTTTACAATTGTCCTTGGGCATACTGTCTCTGCAACAGTTGCTCGGATTTGTGTTGTAGTCATTAGTCTTTCAGCAACAGCCATCTGCCCTATTTCTCGATCCTCAAGTGGCGATGTCCTTCTGCATGCACCAGTGCCTGGTTGGCTGATTCTAGAGCGTTCTCGAATCCACTGTCTAATCACTGTCTGTACTGATATGGCACTACGTCCAGTATCTCGTGTGATGTCACGTACGATGCCTCCATCTCAAACATGCCAATTATACGAGCCCTCTAAACGTCAAAAATGAGAGTGTACTGTATTCTCACTTTACGTTTTGGCATATACAATAAACAGTTCGCTATTTATAATATAAGAAACACAGTAAATTTACTTAGTATATACCTCTTGATATTCATAATACTATATGTACTGCATTTAAATGTTAATTATTTAATACTCTTCATACATACATGCTTTGGTGGAATTTTCATAAAAACTCACCAACTTCTTCTGGGTATAACAATTTACATTTCCACTAGTGTATATATATATATATATAATGTTATGAATTTTGTATATATTTGTAAATATTTCATTTATTTTATTTTATTATTGTGAAAATTGCAGTATTATTAATGTATTTCCTATTGAGCATCATGTAACTCAATGCTAAAGGCCTCAGATGCTTTGCAAGAAAAACAACCTTACACCCTCATCTTTATAATAGAGTTTCTATGGGAATATCGCCAAGGAATGGGTTTATCGCCAAGTTGGCGATGGTTTTGGCGACTTATTTTCGTCGCCAAATTTGGCGATATATCGCCAAATGTCGCCAAGTTGGCGACTTTTCATGCAACCACCCCCCCCCCCTTATACCTGTACATTGGGATCCTTTCTTGCTTGGGTTCTCTATCGAAAGTTAAAGAACTTTCTGGTAATTTCTAGCATCTGAAGGCTCAGGAATAATCTGGAAAGATCTCTGAAACCTATATAGGGACCTCCACCAGTTCAGTTCAGTTAGTTCTCTGTCAAATGCGACTAATACGCACGAGAGGCTTTGCATTGAGAACTGTGTTGTCTATGATCGATTTAGTATTGAACAATACGCTATATTGTTCTGTGTGAAATTTTGCTGTGCTTTTATTGGATTTGAAGACTACTGAATATCTTGTAATTTTCAGAAGATATTGGTGTTCGTATTGCACTGTTTATAGTGAATAAAGCCTTTTGATTATTCTTATATATTGGCATCAGTCCTTTCGAACCCCGAGCTGCCAACATTTGGTGTCAGGAGTGGGGTTCAATGCCGATTACAAGAGCAATGGAGGAGCAACTGAACAAATTATTGGAGAAATTAGGAGCTATGGATGAAAAAATGACTGAAAACCTTGGCGAGTTGAAAGAAGAAATGAAGAAAGATATGTCAGCGATGGATGAGAAAATGACTGCGAATCAGGCTGAGATGTCAACCAACCTTGCTGAGTTGAAAGAAGAAATGAAGAAGGAAATGACTGAGAATCAGGCTGAAATGAAGGAGATGTCTGAAGAAATGAAAAAAGATATGTCAACCAACCTTGGTGAGTTGAAAGATTTAATAGATAATAAAATAACATCTTTAAATAAGAGAATTGACGGCGTGGAAAACAAAGTTGAAGAAAGATTTCAAGAAATAGAAGAAAAAGTTCAAAATACAGCAAAACCGTAGAAGAAAAGGTAGAAGAAATACAAAGGACAGCCAAAACCGTAGAAGAAAGGATTGAGAGTGTAGAAAAGGAGTTGGAAAATGTGAAGAAACAAAAGATAACTGCCGAAAACTATCCCGAAGATGTCAAGTATCAAGCTATGCTTCCTCGGGCCTCTATTAAACTCTCCACCTATGACGGAAAATCCTCATGGCCAGTTTTTAAGACACAATTTGGGATCGTAGCGGACGCCAATGGATGGGATTCCCAGACAAAGGCTTGCCAGTTAGCTGCTTCTCTACGAGCTGATGCTGCCGACGTCCTACAGACTTTGCCTGCAAATGAACCGCTGGATTTTGAAACGCTCGTCAGTGCCTTAGAATTGCGCTTTGGCGAGAAATGCATGAAGGAATATAGCAGACTCCAACTCAAATCTCGACAGTAGAAAGCCACTGAATCCCTGCAAGATCTTGCTACGGATGTCGAGAGACTTTCACATCTTGCTTATCCTGACTGTCCGACTGAAATTAGAGAAAGCTTAGCTCTACAGCATTTTATCGATGGTGTGCGTGACTCTGAGATCCAGAAACAACTCCGGATTGCAGATCTCAATGACTTAAAAGGGGCTTTAGTTTATGCCCTAAAATTCGAGGCAGCCCAGCAAGCTACAAGGAAAGATCGGCACTTTGTGCGAGTAGCCAACATGCCTGAGACGTCGGATACAGCTGCGGAGCGTTTACAGCAGCAGATGAAGGACGTGATAGGACATATAAACTCCTTGATGGACAACAAACCTGGAAGAAAGATCAAGTGCTGGAAATGCGGTGGAGAAGGCCATATTCAAAGAAACTGCCTAAACCGACCCAGCACAGAAGGTAATAGCTCCGCACGAACGGCGGAGCAGGAAAACTAATTAATGGCCATCTCGCGGGGCGGAGGTTGCCAGATTTTGAGAAGCCCCATTATCAAGTGTGTCAAATTTCTGCAAGAAGTTGCGGCGAGAACGGAGTTTTTATAGTCGGGCGTGTGAATGATTTGCCCTGTAATATGATCATCGATACAGGAGCCAATGTGACCATCATTCGGAAAGATCTAGCTCTGCGGCTAAAAGAAAAACTCCTCTGGACTCCGCCCCGTGTTATCCTTCAAACCGTAACCGGGGATATGATCGACATACATGGAATGAAACTGAAAATAAAGTTTGGGAACGCCGCTTACCATCATACAGTCTATGTGGCCGATATTTCAGACCCTTTCATACTAGGACTGGACTTTTTAAAAGAGCATGGATTTACACTGGATTTTAAGAAGAATGAGTTACGCTCTGCTCAAGAAGATGTCACTATTTTCAAACTTGGAAATGAGTCCGGGTCTATTCAACGGATCACAGCCAAGGCAGATATTATCATCCCTCCTCGGACCGAAATGATGATACCTGGATTAACTGAGAACGAAAGTAGTTTTCAATGTGGCTTGGTTGGATATCCTGATAAGAGCCCAAAAGGAGTGCTAATAGCATCAGCGCTGGTAGATCTGTCGAGAGATGTGATACCCGTGAGGATGGCGAATGTAAGTGAAAAGTCTAGAATTATCCAGAAGGGTGAAGTGCTTGCTACCTGTGCTCCAGTCACCTGTGTTTGCAAAGACCCGAGCTTGACGTTGTCGGAGCCGCCTACAAGTTTAACACCTGAAATTGGACGAAATGAGAATTTATTTCCTGAGCAGAGACATGCCGCAGAAAGACTGTTCCAGGAATTTACGGATGTGTTTTCACAAAACGAGAATGATATAGGTCGCACTTCTCTGACACGTCATAGAATTGATACTGCCGACCATCCACCGATTAAACAGCATCCAAGACGCTTGCCGTTTGCAAAACAAGAAGAGGTTTCTAAGCTCTTACGAGAGATGCAGGATAGTGACATCATCGAACCGTCATCAAGTCCGTGGGCCTCTCCCATTGTGTTGGTCCGAAAGAAAGATGGCTCCACAAGATTTTGTGTGGATTATCGTAAACGTAATGATATCACGAAGAAGGACAGCTATCCTCTACCAAGAATAGACGACACGCTAGATACTCTTTCAGGACATAAATGGTTTTCCACACTGGATTTGAAGAGTGGATATTGGCAAGTAGAGATCCATCCTGATGACAAAGAGAAGACCGCATTTACTACTGGACAAGGACTTTGGCAATTTAAAGTTATGCAGTTCGGGCTCTGCAATGCCCCAGCAACGTTCGAGCGCCTCATGGATACAGTGTTAAAAGGCCTGACTTTTGAAGCTTGTCTCATCTACCTAGATGATGTCATCATTGGTGGCCGCACGTTGGAAGAACATCTAGAGAATATTCGAAAAGTGTTAACGAAGCTAAGAGCGGCGAATTTAAAGCTGAACCCTTTGAAATGCAAGTTCTTCCAACGGGAAGTAAACTATTTAGGACACATCATCTCCGCTGAAGGTGTTCGAACAGATCCTGAAAAAGTGTCCGCAGTAAAGAACTGGAAGCGTCCGGAAAATGTCCATCAGTTGCGAAGCTTTCTGGGACTATGCACATATTACAGAAAGTTTGTACAGGGGTTCTCCAACATCGCAAGACCCTTGCATAGGCTCACTGAAAGCAAGCAGAAGTTTCTATGGACACAAGAATGCGAGAAATCCTTCCAGCGGCTGAAAGAAGCTCTCACATCCTCTCCAGTCCTTACCTATCCAGACCCCGACAAACAATTCATTGTGGACACGGATGCCAGTCACGAAAGTGTCGGCGCTGTACTTTCTGAAGAAATAGATGGCCAAGAACGAGTCGTAGCATACTGGAGCAAATGTTTATCGAAACCAGAGAGGAATTATTGCGTCACTCGTAAGGAGTTATTAGCTATAGTGAAAGCCATAGAACACTTCCATCACTATCTCTATGGCAGGAAATTTCTCCTTCGTACTGATCACGCATCCCTAACATGGCTGATGAATTTTAAGAACCCAGAGGGCCAAGTAGCCAGATGGATATAACGACTACAGGAATACGAATTTGACATCAGGCATCGTAAAGGCTCATCTCATGGAAATGCTGATGCCTTATCAAGAAGACCGTGTCCTGAAAGTTGTCGCTATTGTTCCAGAGCGGAGAGCAAGTATAATCCCGAACATGTCATACGCCAGACGAAGACATCACTATCAACGCCACCAGATCCCTGGAGTGATGAGAAGATTCGAGAAGATCAAATGGCAGACTCTGACATCAAACCAATCTTGGAGTTATTAGAATCTTCTAGCACGAAGCCCAGTTGGAAAGACATCTTGACTTATAGTCCTACGACGAAGCAATATTGGGCTCTTTGGAACTCCCTCCACGTCAGGAATGGTATCCTGTACCGAAAATTCGAATCGGAAGATGGGAAGACATCTCGGTGGCAGTTGGTACTTCCTCGATCTCGAATCCCAGAGGTCCTCGAAGAATTACATGGCAGTCCCAACGGAGGCCATTTTGGAGTCATGAAAACATTACACAGAGTCCGAGAGCGCTTCTTCTGGGGAAAAGCGAGAGCTGACGTCGAACAATGGTGCAAATCTTGCGATGCATGTGCAGCTCGGAAAGGACCAAAGAAACGTAGCCGAGGAAGACTACATCTCTACAATGTAGGGGCACCTTTTGAACGCATCGCCCTTGACATCCTAAGGCCCTCTACCAAGAAGTGCTGATGGCAGCAAATACCTCCTTGTTGTCATGGACTATTTCACGAAATGGCCTGAAGTTGGCCATAGTACTTAGTTCATTGATTGTAAATAGTGTAATGTAAATAATGTAAATTAGTATGACCATGGTCTTGTATGTAAGTTAATGTAATTATTTATTTTGCTTAGCATTATCATTATTATTATTATTTAAATACTTGTATGTAATAATGTCTATGCTTTATTTTAATTTTATTTTTAAATAAGTGTATATTTTGTATAATTCAGCATTATGAATGTGTTTTGAATAGTATAGCATTTGTTGGTAACGGGTTTGCTTTCTGATCAAAGGTTGAACTGCCCGGGACGTGCAGTCCTTGAGAGGGGGGCAATGTTATGAATTTTGTATATATTTGTAAATATTTCATTTATTTTATTTTATTATTGTGAAAATTGCAGTATTATTAATGTATTTCCTATTGAGCATCATGTAACTCAATGCTAAAGGCCTCAGATGCTTTGCAAGAAAAACAACCTTACACCCTCATCTTTATAATAGAGTTTCTATGGGAATATCGCCAAGGAATGGGTTTATCGCCAAGTTGGCGATGGTTTTGGCGACTTATTTTCGTCGCCAAATTTGGCGATATATCGCCAAATGTCGCCAAGTTGGCGATGGATTTGCCGACTTTTTATGCAACCCCCCCCCCTTATACCTGTACATTGGGATCCTTTCTTGCTTGGGTTCTCTATCGAAAGTTAAAGAACTTTCTGGTAATTTCTAGCATCTGAAGTCTCTGGAATAATCTGGAAAGATCTCTGAAACCTATATAGGGACCTCCACCAGTTCAGTTCAGTTAGTTCTCTGTCAAATGCGATTGAATACGCACGAGAGGCTTTGCATTGAGAACTGTGTTGTCTATGATCGATTTAGTATTGAACAATACGCTATATTGTTCTGGTGAAATTTTGCTGTGCTTTTATTGGATTTGAAGACTACTGAATATCTTGTAATTTTCAGAAGATATTGGTGTTCGTATTGCACTGTTTATAGTGAATAAAGCCTTTTGATTATTCTTATATATTGGCATCAGTCCTTTCGAACCCCGAGCTCACAACAATATATATATAGATATATACTAGTGGAAATGCTCGAGTGTTTTAGCGAAGAAGAAGCGTAATTGCGTAATTGCTCCAAAAGTTAGGAATATGCAAAGGTCCTCTGTCTACGTTTTCATTTTGATTAGATACTGAAGATACTTGATGCAAAGGGGAGGATTTCGAATTTTACGTGTGCAAAAGTTTCCTTTCATTCATCATTCGTTAGTTTTTAACACTTTCCAACCTAGTTGAAAAGTGTTTATGACTTCGGTTTGTCTGGCCGTATGGCCATCTGCCGTCTGTCCGTCTGCCGTCTGTCCGTCTGTCCGTGCTCTAACTCCCGTAAATATGCTCGGATTGCTCTGCAATTTTTATATATTATTGTCGTTATCTATAGCATGTTCCCTATTTCAACGGAAGTGTGTAGCTCTTATAGTTTTTTTACAGGGACACTCAAAAGAATTCCGTTACATTGCGGTCTATGGGGAAAAATCATTTGCGGTTTATTTAAATAATGTTTCACTTTTTTAAACGCATTGAAATTTATATATATCACTAAAGTGCATTAGACGAAGCTTAATATGGAATAGGGTGTGCATAGAACTTATAGTTACTTTACAGGGACAGTCAAAAGAATTCCGTTACATTACATGTATGGAGAAAAATCGTCTGCGGTTTATTTAAATAATGTTTCACTATCTTAAAGGCATTGAAATTTATATATTTCACTAAGGTGCATTACAAGAGGCTTACAACAGAATATTGTGTGTATAGCAGTCATCGTTCATTTACAGGGACACACAAAAGAATTCTCAACTGTCTGTTAACAATAATTCCTGGAAGTGCTTTTTAAGTTACTGAACACGATTTTAATTTTAACTCGCTTTTTGTCTATTACGTGATGTGTATAAATTCTGTAGATCCTATACAAGGAAGCACAAAAGTTCGCGGACACATTTCCGTTTAGGGACAGAAACTCCAGACGGATAATTTTAAACTGTGCTACGCGTTTCCTAACTGAACTAAAATTTAGCATCCTATGTAGTATATATACAGATATATATATCCTATACAGTGCTGAATAAAAGTATTCGGATATTTTTCTGAATATTGTATATGTTGGAAATTCCTGCAATTATGTTTTTAAATATATTATGCGTTTTCCAAAATTTTTACTTAGATGTCATCTTTTAGCTTATTAAACGGTATGATTTGTAAAATTATTTTGGAAGCGTTGGAAAGTGTTACATAATCTATGCTTGACGCATGATTTTTCGTTCTTGTTTGCTATTGGTAAAGTGTTGTTTTGGCTGTGTTTGTTAAATAATCAACGTGAATAACGTAGTTGAAATTCAAAAATGAAAAAATCAATAATTATTGTTCGTAAAAGAGTGATTTTTTTTGTCGTTAAAGGGCTAATTCTCTCTGAGATTGCTTCAAAGTTATTGAATAGAAAATCTACTGTGAACGATATTTTCAAAAAATATATAAAGACGGCACTTGCCTCTCGGTGCCGGATACTCCGGTAAACGACAATTGATGTGGAGAGAGTTATCAAGAGAAAATCAGTTTATGACCCGCATAAAAATACCGCTGCAATGTTCCGCGATTTACGGAGTGAAAATATTGCTGAAATAAGTCAGTCTACCGTGTCAAAATGCTTAAGTGAAGTGGAACTTTATGCAACAGTCGGTTTTAAAAAACCTTTCATGAGTTAAAAAAAAGATCAGTGGAACCGACTGGCCCTTGCCAAGGAACACAAAGCCTGGTCAAGTGAAAACTGGAAAAACGTTCTATTTTCTGATGAATCAAAAACCATTCTTTTTGGGAATGATGGCAAGCACTACGTCTACTGACCTAAAAACAAAATATATGATTCGAGATTTTATTCTTAAAATGCAGCATGGCGGACGACACGTTATGCTGCGGTGAAAATTTTCTGGAAGCGGTGCCTGTCCGTTAACTGAAATTCGCGGCAAGATGAATGGTACAATGTATAAGAATATCTTCCAAGACCATTTGCTGCCTTATTGGAGGTAAAAGTGTGGTCGCAACTATTTGTTTCAGCATGATAGCGACCCAAAGCATATATGCGAACTCATCAATCAGTGGCTTTTGCACAAAGAAATTCCGCTTTGGTAATGGCCAGCCCAATCACTCGATCTGAATCCAACAGAAAATCTTTGTTACGAATTTCACAAACGTGTGCGGAATCCTAATAATATTATAAATCTGATTGTGTGCAAATGTTAGGCTCAAGCCAGCGTCAAAATGGAGCTTTTAATGATCCTGTATCTTTGCATATAGGCTGATTCAAACTCTCATATGAACATAGGCTAGGTTTTATTTATTTTATTCAAATATTTCCTTTAATAATTAAAAATTTCATTATTTTCATAGAGAATAAATGGACACTTTTCCATAAAATTTAACCATTTTACTTAATCGTTGCTAGGGCTTTGATCGTTGCAAATAAATAAAAACACGGAAAAATAATTTTTCCTCAACAATTAATTTTCAATTGAACGATTTTCACGTGAAAAATGAAAATTCAAAAGAATTCAAAAGAAGATGAATTTCCGTGATATTTGAAACAAAAATAGGGAGTATTTGTTATTATACATGAAGTATGAATATCGTTTACATTAAAAAGATCTTTTTCTGACAAAAATTGCGTTATAATTAGAAGGAAAAATGAACAATAATTATATTATTAAAAATAGATTTCGCTTGGACCATGGAACTATGAAAAGGATCCTCCTCGGTTTGGACAAATATGACGTCATAAATAAAACATGTAATTTTCAAATGTCCGTAATAATACAAGGAGCATGAATATCAATGTATAATGAAAGTAGATAGATAACGGACGTATTATTTAAGATGAAAAACTGAAATATTTTTTATCGTTACTGATTAATAATTAGCTTGAATACCAGTTACATACAAATGTGAGTTTTCCGCTAAAATGTACGCCCTGATTGCCAGAAAAAGAAAATTAACAAGAATTATGCCATTAAAAAGAGATTTCTCTGAGGAAGAAGTGACGTCATATTTGAAATAAAACGGGAATTTTCAAATGTGTTTTACAAGGAACTTGAATCAATTCCTTACATTAATAATACAAGGATCGGTAAGTTTAGAAAGTAGATGAGTTTCACGCCATATTTAAAACGAAAAATTTAAATATTTTTTTTATCTATAGCGATTATTAAGCATGAATATCAGTTACATACGGATGAGAGTTTTTTGCCAAAAACCAAAACGTGATTATTATGAAAAAAAAAATGAATACGAATCTATTATATTAAAATCTGACCGCTCTCTTTGCCTTTCGCAAACCTACATGCAAAGATACAGGATCATTAAATGCTCCATCTTGACGCTGGCTTCAGCCTAACATTTGCACACAATCGGATTTATAATATTACTAGCATTGACTAACCCGTAACTTCATTCACGTATCAAGGTTGTCGAACGCAACGCGATTTCCTTAACACCGGTTATCATTGATCTGAGGATGTCATAAACTCTCTGAATTAAAAAAAATAATTTAAATTCCGAGATTTTTTTTTTTTATTGTAAATTTTAACGAAGTTTCTCTAAAAATGGCAACTAAATTATTCCATTTTTGTGGATAAAAAAGAAGAAATAAAACGGATTAACATATTTTTCCTCATTAAAACTGAAAAAAAGAATAGATTTTCAATTTGAATAGATGGTGAAAGAAAAAAAAATCTTCATTACAGTAAAATTTTTGAAAAATAAAAACGTATTTCCACATATTCAAACTTCATGAATCAATTTATTCTGGAGAACAAAAATCGTCTGTCAACATATTTTCATTTAGAAATAAAGATTTTTTTTCAGGTATAGATTAAATCAAGGAGGCAAATTTAAGCTCCTTGCATTTAGGTCTTCAATGATTGCTCCCTATTCACAAGAATTGAATTTAATGAAAAAGATTATACTATTTCCATTATCTTTGAATGATGCTATTAAAACGTTTCACAAAGGCGTTAAAAGTAAAATAGTTTACCAGGTAAACTTGACATATGTTTTTACACAATTCGCCGATTTCCACGATTTTATTTGGCCCGCCTTTTTTCATTGGTTGCAGTTTTCTTTTCGTGATTATTTGTCACAAAATTTCACTTTTTTAAAACTTAGTTACGTCAAGGCCTCTATAACATAGAAATACGGTATTGTCTCCTATGGAATGTGATAAAGAGTTAGTTAATTATTTAAGATTCTAATTATCGGGAATGAAATATTTTGCTTAATTAATGAATTTATGCTTCTTTTAATGATACGTGAATGAAGTCACGGGTAACAGCTAGTTATAAATATTCCAATTTAGCAGAATTTTTCCAAAAATAGCAAGAAGCGTGGTGAAAACTTACCATAGACGATCTTCAACTGTTCATTGAATCGATGCCATGTCGCTGTACTTATCCCTAAATGTATGACGACAAAATACTAATTGTAAATGTTGTTGATCTCTGTTATTTTCTATTATAACACCACTTTTGAGAACAGTTGCTCGGAAACTTTTGAGAACATGCGTTTTCCTTTGCAATTGTTTTTGTCAATTAAATGTATTTATATTTATTTGTTATTCCATAAATAATTTCCTAACTGTTATGTCAATAAAATGTATAAATATCACTTTGATATCCCTCTTCATATGGGTATACTTACAAATTAACTAAAAATGTTATGCTGGCCGGAAACTTTTGACTGCCACTGTATATATATATATATATATATATATAATAAAATTATATGTGCGGAGTTCAGCTTACGGAGCAAGAGACAGCAAATTCTGACTTAATGTATTTTTTGTTGTTGTTATTTATAGATTAAAAAATTGATTTTTGTACGTGATTATGAACATTTGTATAGCATACAATTTTTCATCATATTTGGATTTGTACACAATAAATTTGTATGTTTATTAATAATAACCATTTATAATCAGAAATAAAAATAAAAATATTTTTTTATGGAATACATGTATAGTCGTCAAAATAAATAAATAAATAAAAATAGAGAGGGAGGAGGGAGATATCCTATTCATTTTAATTGCCAAATTGCCTCAGAAGAAAAAACGCACATGGTCATACGATTGGAAATTATGCTTTCTTTTTGCTATAAACACAAAATTATTATTAAGGTGCCGACAAGCAATATTTTAAAAAAAATTGAAATGTTCAATATGAACACCCACGTTTGATATCCTAAATGAATTATTTGGTAAATTGTTCCTTCGGATACCAAACGGAAAGATATTCTGTGAATCAGTTTAGTAATTTTGCTATTATAAATTTTGAAAGTTTTAATGATAAATTTCCTTTAAAAAAGTTGCAAAACAAACTACAACCCAAGTAGTCTTTAAACCATAACTCAAAAATTACTTGATTATTTTTAAATTCGCATACACCCAGAAAAAGGAATTGATTAAAACTACAAAACATGTTTTGTTGAGTACATTTTGGTTGTTTTAGCAAAATTCAAGTAAAACTGAACCATTTTACTTGAATTAACAAAACAATTTTTCGTGACGATACATTTTTTTTTTTTTTGGATTTGCAAAAAAAAAAAAAAAAAAAAAAAAAAAAAAAAAAAAAAAAAAAAAAAAAAAAATTGTTGATCCAAACAAAATTTCCATTGACCTATATTTAAACAAAAAGTTTTGTTGGATCAACCAAATTTTCGTTGATTCAACAAAACTTTTTTCTGGGTGTACGTATAAGTTATAGAAATCGAGTTCTGTTAAACTTTTTATTGTTTTAAAATATTCAATTTATATTATTTAAATTATTATCAAATATATGGTTGGGTTTTTTGTTATGTCTGGACGACTGTACATGTTTAATAGTTCATTGTTTTAGATGGAATTTTGAAATTATTAAAAAACGTTAGTTGCTAAAACTCAATACTAAAGCATATGATTTGAGTTCAAAAGACTCCTGCGGATTTCACATTACATTTTCAATTTGTTACTTAAAGTAATTTAAAACTGTGTTAATTTTTTGTGCAACTTCATTGAAATTTATCATTTACATAGCTATATTTCAACGCCCTATTTCTTCGCCCTATTCTTTTAAAATTTACAATTTTTCTTTTAAATATTCACTCTAGGGCATTTTTGTATTTTTGGTTAGAGACATATATCTATATTTTTTAAGAAACGTCTAGAATATGCATTGGGGAACGAAATAGAGAAAGTAATCATGAATTTAAATATAAACGATATTAACATTTATTTTATACATAAAGTAACTGCCGAAAAGGTAGAAGTAAATAAAAAAGCGCCACGGTTCAGCAGAAAATGTTGAAACCAATTTCAATTTATGTTTTTGAAGACGCTAAATATTGCATATGAGATATTGAATATTTCCATGTGTTCCAGGTAAAACTGTCTGCACTATAGCAAGTGAAATGCACACCTGTATTACTTTTTTCAGCATATTTAATTTCAAAAACACTTTATGTAACTATAAAGCTTATTTTATTACAAAACGGGATCACGTTTTAGAATTTGAAACTTTTGTTTAACTTATTAAGTTATTTGTCATAAATGCCTTACATATCAAGTTCTCCGTTAAATTTGTTAATATTTTGAATGATCAAATACTGCTATGTTTATTTTTATGAGTAATACTAAAAATAAAAGTATCTGTTAAGATATTTCATTAAATTTCCAAACGCAATTTCATAATACATTTCACATCCATTTTAAATGAATAAAACATTTCAAGGCATATTTAATGTATAATAATTTCCATTAAAAGAGAATATTTGAGTAGTACTTTCAGGGAAATACGATTTATCGATTCGATTTTAAAACTATGAAAATGATTAAATAACTGAGATAAAATGTTCGAAATTTTATTAATGCAATTCTAAAAGTAAATTCTGTGACTCATAACTGAAACTCTTATCTTAAAAGTTATATCTAGAATCTTCTTCATAAATTACTTTAGGGAACTAATATCATTTTTCGAAGAACGGTTAAATGGTTATTTGAAAGATGCATTGATAAAAGAAATAAAAATACTTCAGTATAATTTAAAGGATGACATGATATTTCATAACTTTCTCAGCCATGTTTTACGGAGAACACAAGTTCCCATAACTAAAGTTTATAAGTGAAGTGTCTAAGAAAAAGTTAAATTTAGCTTATCATTAATATTATGTATTAAAACCTCTAACACCTCCTACACCTGGGTAGCGCGCAGAATTTGGCTGTTATTCGAAAATGTGCGCTTTTCAGAGGTAAAATAATATAAATATACAGATGCTGAGAATTAAAATTCACTTAACAGATTTGACCACCATTAGGGAGTGTTCTTTACGGAGATTTTACTATATACCGGGTGAACCAAAAGTTCGTTAAAACTTTAAAAATTCATTAAAAGGAAGAAATTATCATAAAGAGGTGCGCTTTGCAAGAAAGGGCTCAAAAGATAGTCGAATTTTTTTTAGCAGAAAAAAAAAATCAGTTGAAATAGTCACCTGTAGATGGCGCAAACATGCGAGAGATTCAGCAGAATTATGCAAATTAATCGTGCAATAAAAGGCCGGGATACATGAGGATTTCTCATTCGCTTTCAGAATGTTATCATTACTCGATTGAGTGTTGTTGGTGAAGTTTTTCTATTTAAAACGAGAGTTTCTGCAATTCATTCCGACATGTTGCATTCAGCTGTAACGGGCGTTGTGAGTCGCCTTAGTTGTATCGTACAATGTTCTAGAGGTCATGTTGAACAATTGTTATTGCAAGAATAAATGGATGGAGCGTAGTGTTGTCGTTTTTATTGTGTTTCGGGTCGTCAGCGCCCTCTACCAGTGACATTTGAACTATTTTTTTTCTTCTTAAAAAATTCGACTACCTTATGAGCTCTTTCTTGTAAACCGCACTTTTTTATCATAATTTCTTCCTTTTTTATGAATTTTTAAAGTTTTAACGAACTTTTGGTTCACCCGATATATACAGGTTGTTTAAAAAATGACCGGTATATTTGAAAAATCAATAAAAACTAAACGGGCAGAACGAACTAGTCTCTGAACGAAATTACCAGAAACCTTTGTAAACGTGACAGGCGGGATGGCTTCACATGCAGAAGAGATGTACTGCTTCAGGTGTTCAATTGTTTCTGGATTGTGGCGGTACACCTGGTCTTTCAAGTGTCCCCACAGAAAGAAGTCACAGGTTTACAAAGATTTCTGGTAATTTCGTTCAGAGACTACGCCATATTATTGCTGCGCATGGTGGATATGTGGAAAATATCGTGGTTTACATTTTTCCAGACTGCAACGCCATCTGCTGTTGAAAAATGTAACTAATTTCGAAAGTTTGTCTGCCTGACAATTTACTGTTGTCCCAAGCATATTGCAACAAACGGTGTATTTCTATCGCTACGCGTTTAGTTTTTATTGATTTTTCAAATATACCGGTCATTTTTTTAACACCCTGTATATTACATCAGTACAAAAACCCTTAACAGGTTAAAAGTTGTGACGCAGCACTTTCTTTTGGCTCTAAGAATTTTAAATATGGGTCTTAAAAGCAATGATATCAAATTTAAGTGACGCTATGTTAATAATTTTTTTTAAATCATAATTTTCTTTTTAGTTTTATTTATATTCACAGGTGTAATTATTATTTTAATATGAAAAAATATATAAATTTTATTCGCTGATGCTTTTTCATTCACATCTCTCAGGAATTCAAAGTATGGGTTTTTAAAGAAATGATATCAAAATTTGAGTGACACCTTGACGTGAATTTAATAGGACTGTTTTAAAATTCAATTAAAATTATTTTTGATTTGTCTTCTAAAGTACATTTACACATACAAACAATACTTTTAATTTTTTAATACACTTTTAAATATATTACTTTCACTGAGCCTATATTAGGTATTGTAATGTATCTATTTTAATAAATTGATTTATCTTCTGTGCCACGCTATCCAACATCCTAAGTAAAATTTATGTAAATGATTATTTTGCGTCATAGTATCCAAACAAAGGGAAATGTATGCAAATGGATAATATGACGCAAAATAATCATTTACATAAATTTTACTTATGATGTTGGATAGCGTGGCACAGAAGATAAATCAATTTATTGAAATAGATACATTACAATACATAATATAGGCTCAGTGAAAGTAATATATTTAAAAGTGTATTAAAAAATTAAAAGTATTGTTTGTATGTGTAAATGTACTTTAAGACAAACCAAAAATAATTTTAATTGAATTTTAAAACAGTCCTATTAAATTCACGTCAAGGTGTCACTCAAATTTTGATATAATTTCTTTTAAAACCCATACTTTCCCATACTTAACTCATACTAATTCGTGAGAGATGTGAATGAAAAAGCAACAGCGAATAAATTTTATATATTTTTTCATATTAAAATAATAATTACACCTGTGGATATAAATAAAACTAAAAAGAAAATTATGATTTTAAAAAAATTATTAACATAGCGTCACTTAAATTTGATATCATTGCTTTTAAGACCCATATTTAAAATTCTTAGAGCCAAAAGAAAGTGCTGCGTCACAACTTTTAACCCGTTAAGGGTTTTTGTACTGATATCATTACTTTTTTGCGGTTATTGATGAAAATGTCAATTAATCGAAATTAAGCATAGGGTATAAATTAATCATTAGAATAAAATTTTAAAGAAATGCTAAAAAAGACCCCTAGGACCCCAATAAAAATATGAGGGTGGTGGCCCGAGGAGAGGAGTCCAAGACTTAACTTTAAAGTTATACAGCGAGAGAGTAACACAATTAGAAGGATGAAAATGCATGGCAAAACCCGTTTGTTCCATCTTCCTCCGCCAGAGGGCGCAATCTTTTCTATACAAACATAGCTGAAATTTTTCATGCTGTCGATTCCGAGTCAAATGAGCCATACCTCGTCGTGATCGGTCCAATAGAACCCTATAGAAAGCGCCCCCTGGTGGTGAAACTTGGAACTAAAATCGATTTATCCTGTCGATGTCGAGTCGAATGAATCAAACTGCATTGTGATGGGACCCATAGAGCTCGAGTTAGCGGCAAAATCTGTTAGTTCCATCTTCCACCACTAGAGGGCGCACTCTGCTCTATACAAACATAGCTGAAATCTTTGAGGCTGTCGATTTCGAGTCGAATGAGCCATACCTCGTCGTGATTGGGCCCATAGAACACAAGATAGAAAAGCGCCCCCTGGTGGTGAATTTTAGAACTAAAATTGATATATCCTGTCGATGTCGAGTCGAATGAATTAAACTACATTGTGATAGGACCCATAGAATTCGAGTTAGCTACAAAATCCGTTAGTTCCATCTTCCATCACTAGAGGGCGCACTCTGTTCTATACAATCATAGCTGAAATCTTTGAGGCTGTCGATTTTGAGTCGAATGAGCCATACCACGTCGTGATTGGGCCCATAGAACTCAAGATAGAAAAGCGCCCCTGGTGGTGAATTTTGGAACTAAAATTGATATATCCTGTTGATGTAGAGTCGAATGAATTAAACTGCATTGTGATGGGACCCATAGAACTCGAGTTAGCTACAAAATCCGTTAGTTCCATCTCCCACCACTAGAGGGCGCACTCTGTTCTATACAAACATAGCTGAAATCTTTGAGGCTGTCGATTTTGAGTCGAATGAGCCATACCTCGTCGTTGTTGGGCCCATAGAACACAAGATAGGAACATAAACCGATATATCCTGTCGATGTCGAGTCGAATGAATAACTGCATTAGATACCACTTAGTCTCGGAAAAAATTGCAAATTTCGTCATTTGGCAGCATAAAAATCATGAATTTCACCGATCGGCATAAAAAAAACATGAATTTTGTCGATAGGGGGAGAAAAGATCATAAATTTCGTCAAAAAGGCGGGTAAAAATCATGAATTTCATTTATGAGCACATGAAAAACGCAAATTTCATCAAACGCTCGCATAAAAATAAAAAAATTCGTTCATCGGGCATGAAAAAACATTCATTTCGTCAAGTTTGCTCGTAAAATTCACAAATTTCATCAAAAGGGTGCATAAGAATCAAGAATTTCGTCGATCGGATGATAAAAAAAAATTTCATTAATCCGGCACGTAAAAAGTGTAAATTTTGTAGATCAGGTGCGTAAAAATTGTCGAGTCGAATGAATTAAACTGCATTAGATACCAATTAGTCTCTGAAAAATTTGCAAATTTCTTCATTTGGCAGCGTAAAAATCATGAATTTCATTGATCAATGTGTAAAAATCATGAATTTCATCGATCGGCACAGAAAAAACATGAATTTTCTCGATAGGGGGAGAAAAGATTATAAATTTCATCAAACAGGCGGGTAAAAATCATGAATTTCATTTATTAGCACATGAAAAACGCAAATTTCATCAAATGCTCGCATAAAAATAAAAAATTCGTTGATCCGGCATGAAAAAACATTAATTTCGTCAAGTTTGCACGTAAAAATCACAAATTTCGTCAAACGGGTGAATAAAAATCAAGAATTTCGGCAAACGGGTGATAAAAAAAAAATTGTCAATCCAGCACGTAAAAAGTATGAATTTTGTCGATGAGGTGCGTAAAAATTTTCGAGTCGAATGAATTAAACTGCATTAGATACTAATTAGTCTCTGAATAAATTGCAAATTTCATCATTTGGCAGCATAAAAATCAGGAATTTCGTTGATCATTGTGCAAAAATCATGAATTTCATCGATCGTACACAGAAAAAACATGAATTTTGCCAATAGGGAGAGAAAAGTTCATAAATTTCGTCGAACAGGCGGGTAAAAATCATGAATTTTATTTATCAGGGCATGAAAATCGCAAATTTCATCAAACGGTCGCATGAAAATAAAACAATTCGTTGATCGGGCATGAAAAAATCATTAATTTCATCAAGGTTGCACATAAAATCACAAATTTCATCAAATGAGTGTACAAAAATGAAGGATTTCGTCGATCGAGTGATAAAAAAAAGTTTCGTCAATCGGGCAAAGTATGAATTTTGTCGATCAGGTGCGTAAAAATCATGAATTTTGTAGAATGGGTGCGTAAAAATCACGTATTCATCAAGTGGACGCGTAAAAATCACTAATTTCAGTAAACGGGTAAAATAATTTAACATAAAAATTATTAATTTCATCGATCACGCACAGAAAAAACAAATTTCTTCAATCGGGCACATAAAAATCATAAATTTTATCCATCGGATGCAGAAATATCATTAATTTCATAGATTAGGTGTGGAAAAATCATTAATTTCAGCAATTGGGTGAAAGAAAATCAAGAATTTTGTCAAACGGACAAGGAAAAAAACGCGAAGGGAAAAAGAAAATCTGAAAATCCTGCATTAGGCCGGTTTTTTCCACATTTTTAATCGCCAGTTTTATCGCCGAGTGCTTAATTCATTAAAGCCTCAGTCACTGATACATGTACAAATGTTTCTCGCCCATAATTAAAAAAAAAATAATTAAAAAAAATCACAGAATACAGCAACCTCAAAAATATATGAAACTTGTTACAGCAGCTATGAGCTATCATTAACATATGTATGCACATTTCATAATCTTGAAAACAACAACGAAAAAACATAACTGGATACAGAAACTTTTTTATATAGCGATGTATAAAATAAATAAAATTCATTAAAGCAGCGATTACTAACACATGTATGTGTCGATTCATTGTTATACTATTTGTATTGTTCAAAATTGGCAGTCGTTACCCGTCAAATGCATCTACATTATTGCATTTGACAACTACAAAATTAATTAATAGATGCAAATTAATTTAATGTTTAATAAAATTACATGTTATGTTATTTTGACGATATAAATTAAAAACAGTAGTTTAAAATAATTACCATTTAAAATTAATTAATATTAAAGAATAATTATTTTGGTTAAAAATAATAATAAAGCTAAAAATCCATGAAACAGTTCAGGGTGGTTCGGATAAACAGTTCAGGATACAGCTAACCCGCCACAACATCATCACTTATTTCACAAGCATAATTATGCTCTAGTTATACACTGGATATTTTTATTCTGCGGTTTTTTCTTTTCTTACTATAAATAAAGTTATTATAAACAGTTTAATAAGAAACATTGTGCCAGCTATATGAATGTGCATGCAAAAAAACTCAATGAATTTTGTAAACAAACTAAAGTGCTTAAAGTGCAAGAAAAAATCATTTATAGCTTCGCCAAATTTGACGCCACCAACTATCTCGCTTGTTCTATTATTTAACCCTGTAAGCTTTTCATTTACTAGTTGACATCATTCCTCATTTCACAAGTATAACTATGCTCTAGTTATACACTGGAAATTTTTATTCTGCGGACTTTTCTTTTCTTAGTATAAATAAAGTTATTATAAACAGTTTAATAAGAAACATTGTGCCAACAATACGAATATAAATGCAAAAAACACAAGAAATTTTGTAAACAAATTGGTAGCAAGAAAAATTCATTTATCGCTTCACGACATTCGACACCACCAACTATCTTGCTTGTTCCACGATTTAACCATGTAAGCTTTTCATTTACTTGTTGACATTATGGCGGCTTGGTTTGCTAGCCACTCATATTTGAAGAATCATGCTGTCATGTTATGAAAAGGAACAGACGGTGTGTGTGTATGGCGAAGAATCAAGTAGGAACACACAGGTTAAACTTTAACAAAAACATATAATTATTTAAGAAAAACAAGTAAGTGATGAGATTCGACTGGCACGACAAGATAGCCAGCCACACTCAGTTAGCGGCAAAAACAGACTGCCTGTTACGTTGCGGTTACAGCTAAAAGTAACTCATTAGACGTTGAGTTGTATGAAAAACGTCATACAATAAAATTAAAGTTAAAATTACAGTTAATATAGTTCCTGTTTAACATGGAGTTAAAGTTTATAGATAAACAGTTCAGGATACAGCTAACCCGCCACAACATCATCACTTATTTCACAAGCATCATTATGCTCTAGTTATACACTGGATATTTTTATTCTGTGGCTTTTTCTTTTCTTACAATAAACAGAGTTATTATAAACAGTTTAATAAGAAACATTGTGCCAACAATATGAATGTGCATGCAAAAAGCACAAGGAATTTTGTAAACAAACTTGTAGCAAGAAAAATTCATTTATCGCTTCGCCAAATTTGACGCCACCAACTATCTCGCTTGTTCTATGATTTAACCCTGTAAGCTTTTCATTTACATGTTGACATCATCACTTATTTCACAAGTATAATTATGCACTAGTACACTAGAAATACTACTACACAGGAAAAATACCCTGTGTTTTACTATAAAACACAGAGAATTTTGTAAACAAACCAATAGCAAGAAAAATTTATTTATCGCTTCGCCAAATTTGACCCCACCAACTGTCTCTCTTGTTCTATGATTTAACCCTGTAAGGTTTTCATTTACTTGTTGACATCATCACTTATTTCACAAGTATAATTTTGTGCTAGTTATACACTGGAAAATTTTCTGGAAAATTCTGCGGCCTTTTCTTTTCTTAGTATAAATAGTTATTATAAACAATTTAATAAGAAACATAGTGCCAACAATACGAATACAACTAATTTATCTTCCTGTATAATACTTTATCATATATATCACTGTGTGTGTTTGTTTGTTTGTGCATGCATGTGTCAGAGAGAGAAAAAGTATGAGCCGCCCCCCCCCCCTTATTATTCACTTCTAGCCACATCTATGTCGTCCTCCTTAATTTACAACAAACATCGCTTTTTGAAGTCTTAAGGTTAAGTAAGAAAATTGTTTTTTGGTATTCTGTATAAAATGTAAGTTGTTAAAAACTTTATTTTTGATACACTGGATTAACACTCTGAAATTGTAGTTTTTATTGTTTACACCCACCCCTTTTAAATTATATGAAATGTATTACACGAGACCATCAGTGAGTAGGATAATTTTTTGTAAAGAAATGAAAAACCCGAAGTCTGTTTTAAATCTATCGATACTTGCAAACAAAATAGGAAAGCTAATTCTATTCAAGGGCAAATTTTATAAATGCTTTTCAGTGCTCCATGATCTTAATTTTTTTAGGTATGTTTAGTTTTTAATTATTGTAATACAAAAAGAATCACATGGAACAGATGTGTTACACTCACGCTAAAATGTAAACAAAAGATTGGCGACTGTTTGGTTGGCGCGATTTCCAAGACTGCGCCAAACAAATAACTTAATACAATGGCTAGGTTGCCATTAAAGGAAAAAATCCCCTAAATTTGGCGACTTTTTTACTTTTTTTTTTAACCGATTATTTTTTTTTTTTTTTTTTTTTTTTTTTAGCGTGAGTGTAAAGCATCTAAGCAAAAAATTCATATGAGGTTAGATTTATAGATTATAATCTAATATGTGACAGCAGAATGAGCCAGCGAGTAACGATTTTCTTCATCCTAATAATATTATAAATCTGATTGTGTGCAAATGTTAGGCTGAAGCCAGCGTCAAAATGAAGCATTTAATGATCCTGTATCTTTGCATATAAGTTGATTAAAACCCTCAAATGAATATAGGCTGGTTTTCTTTTATTTTATTTCAATATTTTTCTTAAAAATTAAAATTTTCATTATTTTCATACAGAATAAATGGACATTTTTTCGTATATTTTACAATGGTTGGTTGGTTTGGTTGGTTTGGCCCAAAGGGCCCGGTTTTGCAACTTTTTTTAAAATGGTTAAATTTATTTTACGATTGCTAATACTTTATCGTTGCCAATATAAAATAAAACCCCTGAGTAATAATTTTTAATCAACAATTTATTTTCAAGGGAAAATTTTCCACGTGAAAAATGAAAAGGAAATGAATTATTTAAGAATTAAACAGAATATGAAATGATGTCATATTAGAAATAAAACGTGCGTTTTCAAATATTTGATAATAATACAAAGTGCATAAATACCAGTAAGTATGGAAAGGAAGAGAATATGATGTCATATATAGAAAAATAAAACAAATTTGTTTTGATGTTGAAATAAAATGATCTTGGGTTATCAAATTATTTGTGATTAATTTCTCTTTTTTTTTTTTTTTTTTTTTTTTTTTTTTTTCCTCACATGAAAGGAATTATTTTAAATGTACGTAATATATGTATTTTAAATGTATGTGTTGTAAATTAAAGTTCTGTGTTTTAAATGAAATGAGTGAAAGATTTATATTTTTAATGAATTCAATACGAATGATGGGATGGGTTGGCGATTTATCGTCTGCACACGGCTAACATAAAGATACCATATTTTTAATTTAAATTTTAAAAAGTAAAAAATAAATAAATAAATAAATAAAATAAAAATAAAAAACTGGATGGCAAATGTTAATGATATGCATCGCAAAATTATCCGTATCGAAAATCAGAAAATCTTAATAAAAAAAACTATATTTTTTAAAAGAAAGTTGCTTTTCTCATAAAAGCTAAAGGTTTAATATGATTGTGTCGAAGTAACAGCATTTTTCCTCTATCATTTTCCCAAAATCGAAAACACATTTGTAAATCGTCGTTTCGAACCGGAATTTAATTTTACATTTCTTTTAGTTTTAAAATAGGAAAAACTTTGTTGTCTTTTTTAAATATAGCTTTTTTTAAAGTTGTTTCATAATAGTTTTTTGAAAAGTCTTGATAATAACTTTAAAGAATATTTTTTGACACGAATATGTAAATGAAATCAATATCCATAAATGGAATGAATGGAAAATAGAATAAATAGAAATGGCAAAATAAAATAACAAGAAAGTACATTTATTCGACACCTAACCCTAGAGAAAGCGTAAAAAATTTCAAGCGCATGAAATAAATCAAAATAATCCTATAAATACTAACAAAAATATGTAAATTTAGATTATCAGATTTGTGTCGTCGGTATTTATTTGCTTATAGTGTTCTTGACGCGATAGAGAAAATATCGACGTTAAATTGGGTAGAATTTAAAGTACTTTCTAGCAACCTTTATTTACATTTTAGAATCGCATCAGATTGTTATATCTTTGTGAAATGTCTATCAATTTATAAAATCCACAAGCAGTTTGTTCACTATTTACACCACTTAGCGTGAAGCACTTAATTTAATATATACATAAACAAGATAATGTAGTAAGAAATATATAACATATGTCTATGCAAATAAACAATATAATATTGCCCATTTAGCAATGCACACATATACAAATTGTACACCAAATACCACCTGAAATGCACTGTTGTATAGAAGAATTCTGCCAGTGTTGTTTTTCGTTTTACGAAGAGCGATTCGTCGATTTTCACGATTTTACTGGGTCCTCCTTTTTTCATTAGTTGCAGTTTCATTTTCGCGATTGTATATATTATTTGGCATGAAATTTTACTTTTTCAAGACTGGGTTATGTCAAGGCCTCTATAGCAAAGAAATACCGTATGGTCTCCTATAAAATGTGATAAAGCTTTGGTTAATTATACATGTTAATTATCAAGTGAAATGTTTTACTAAGTTAATGCATTTATTCTTTTTTTAATGTTACGTGAACGAAGTCACGGGTAACAGCTAGTTTAAATATAAATATAAATCTAGATGAAGTTAAATAAAAGTAACTATTATTATTTATTATAATTTTAAAATAATATTCATAGCTATTTATTTTAACTTTATGCTTTCACATTAAATTAATTTAAAAATACATTTAAGACATTCTGCGATATTACATTCTTTTTTTTTCATTTATCAATAATCAAATACAAACTTCGAAAGCGAAAATGGTCACCTTAGTATTTTTATTTTAAGACTCATCTGGCTGCTAATTTCACTTAATGTATAATACAAATAAAATTCTTTAAAAAATGAATAAATAAACAGACAAAAAAGTTTTAAAATCAGGCATTATTAACTATTTTTGCTTCTTTTACATATTACAATGGTTAAAACTACATAGACATATCAAAAATTCAGATTTTACGAAACACCGAAAAACAAAAAACAATTTACCCGTGAAAAAAAAGTAATGTTTTTCCTATTTTGTTTACAAAATGTTTTATGCAGATTACATATAGATTAGACTATTTCTTTTAAATGTATGCTACTTACTGATGATCTTATGCAATTCATGTTGAACTGGAGTTATTTTTTCTGTTGATTTCATGAATGAAATCTTTTAAAAGTTAGTCTGTGTCAATTCAACGTACTGATAATGCACAGCACGCGTATGAATGTATGAAAACATAAACAAGCCCAAAGAACAGTTGGTTGGTTGTCAGACAGACTTCCGTTTAGGAACGGAAAATATATTATCCAACCAACGAGAAATATAATATCCTTAAAAAATTAAAACCTTGTTATAAATAACAGTAAAATTGAATGCATATAATTAAAAAATATTTCCTCTATTTAAAAAATGAATCTAAATAGTTTTACAATTACACATATATAAAATGCGAAATGTATTTTGAACAAAAAAGAAAAATATATAAGCGACAATTTAATTTAATACAATATATATTACGAATTAAAAATATATTTGCGTATAAAAAAATGAGTCAAAATAATTCATCAGCTACATGCTAAAATTTATTCCCAGCTTAACTGTATACTGAGAAACAATTTTTAACCTTATGTGTGAGCAGTCAAAAGAGGTGATTCGGCTCCATGTATTCCTAAGAGAAAACACGTAAGAAAATAGTCCGATTTTAAAAGTGGATTATATTGAAAACAAGAGTTTTCCTACGTTAACGCAAAATCTTATTCGCTTCATCTAAAACTGATTAATATAATATAATAATTTTTAAAAAATCGTTCGATACATTTTCGAGATAACAACTATGTGCCCATTACAACCATTACATCTCCCATTTTCGCTTAAAAATTGGTTTCCAGATCTCAAAATCTACTGCATATAGAAATCTATAAATTTCAGGATAGAGTTAGGCCATAGATATAAGACTAATGTGAAAAAATCGAAACGGTATGCCTCATATTTACTGAGATATTAAATGTCGGCGTTTCGATTTTCCTTTGATGTCCTGCTAGCTGTATATATGAGAGTGACGGAAACTTCGGTTTTGGGCTTATGGTTTTCGGTTTTTCGCTGCGTCACTCGAGAAACTACCGTCTCTCATGATTATTTTACACATAAGTAGGACACATATATGAATTTATGTTATTATTTTATACAGTCTTTTTTTCATTAACTTTATATAAATATTTTGTTTTCTAAAAAACATTTTTTAAATGATTTCCAAGGAATTATTCCATGTACTCTCTAATTGTAATTTGAAATAATTTATCATCCGTTAATAGAATATCTAATTTTTTTTTTTTGTAGATTAATGTTCAGTAGATATGCGATACCACCAATACTATTACACAAAAATTGCATTTCCAGTGCAGTGGGAGATAAATAAGATCTATCAAAATCGTTGCAGGCCATGAGAAAAGGAAATCCTTCAGAAAAAAATAGTGCTGTGGGCGTCCCAAAACGGTGAATTTATTGGCACTTTAAAAGGCAAACCATTTTATTGGTACACATAGTAAAAGTATATTTTTAATTGATGAGTGGTATAAATGTTGTGAATGTCATATAGCAAATTTCGATGATTATTTAATTGATCACGATTTAGAATCTGTACAACAATTTATCGTTTTAATCAACAACCCTTACTCGTTAAAGATACTCTGGCACCATCATTGATGAGAGAGAAATTTTTTTTATTGCGCTATCCTATGATGGCATTCTTGAGATATTTTTTAAATGTATGAATTAATGGATTTTTGTTAGTCAAATTTCTAAACCAGGCATAAATTTAGGACCGTAAAATGGTACAATGTAAAACACTTTTACTGATAGGATGAAATAATAATATAAATAGTACTGTACTATTTATTCTGTTTTATAAAAACAAAATTAAATTAAATAAGGAATCTATTCACTGAAAACTTTTATTCTAATTCAAAGCTATCAGGTGGATTTACATTGTATAAAGTCTGTGCAATATTTCATCATCATTAAAGTTTCAGTTCAACTGTACCATAATATTAAGGTAAAGCTAGGAGAGTCTGCGCACAATTCAAAAGAATAACAATAAAAAATCTAAATATTAATATTTTTCTAAACTATCCGTGAATAATTATTACTTCATTCGTTTTTTATGCAATTTCATTGTTATTTTGTTGTTATGTTTTAATTTAATAGAACAGTTGCAATAAAACCAAGAAAGTTATTTTGCGCATCTGTCCTTACAGGGTTGCTGTGATTGCGCACATGGATAGGAGAGATTGTTACTAACAATAACTGCAATTAAATTGTTGACAATAATAATTATACTTAAATGACATTGTTGTAAGGTTTTTGTGAACAAACATTATTGTATTAGGAGTGAATATTTCAACCTAATGATTAAATAATCAGAAAAAAAATTAAAAACGACTAAAATATTTTAATTAAATGAAAAAAAAATTAAAGAATCAGAAAACACAAGTCCAGATAAGATTACAAAATAACATTAAGTTACATGATAACACGTTTAACCTAAAATTAGTCCATTTTAATTTTTCATTTTTTAATGCAAATTTACCAATAAGCTGCTTAATCTCTCCTAGCATGAAAATTAATGCAAACAATGCGCCATCTCTCCTAAGTAGCAGATGCGCAAACTCTCCAATTTCGGTAGGAGAGATTGCGCTGCCTTTTATATAAACATGGCCGCAACTAAAACGAACCGTTGATGTTCACATTGTTAGTATAGATTAGTAGCTTATGAGAAAGCGTTTAAGTTAAAAATATTTTGTACTACTGACAATGTATAAAAATTTTGAGGAATAGCTATGAAATTTCAAGCAATGTTTTATCTTACACGCTCAAAACAATCAACGTGCACTTTCAAGTAGACACTCCACTACTGCTTTGTACAACCACCTGGAGTCGCTGCACGCTCCATCTACCCCTTCCCCCCGAACCTCTATGTGCGCAATCACTCCGACTGCACCATCTCTCCTGTCTTTACCATACATAATGATCTAGTGGTAATGTAGCGTAAAGTTTAAAGAAACAAATGCCATTTTGAATTAATCGAAATGCTAACTTCTTAACCCTCTGACAGACGAGCAAAAGACAAAATTTTACTGTTGTTTTCTCTGTATTTTGTTTAAAACACTAAAGAAATGTGACATTTAAAACAAGATATAAAAAAAAAGAAAATGTAATTACGTATATGAATATAATCCATCCGAGTATTATTCATTACTCAATGTTTTAAAGCTGCATTATATTTATAGAATTATATATTAATATAAATAATACGTCTATTGTGTGTGTGTGTGCAGTGAAACCCACAGCATAATAAACAGATATGTCAGTTCACAGCGCTAATTAAAGCGGTACTTTAAGTCATTTCGCACATATATGTTATTAAGCATTGATTATAATTTTAATTAAGGATGGTACTCACAATTTAAACACTACAATGAGTATATCAAAGAACTTCCAAAATATTTTGAAAGATATGAAATATTTTAAATAAAGTTGTTTTCAAAAAGAAATATTAAGATTTTACAGATCAATTGTAATAATCTAATATTGCAAATACTTAAATGGAACGTTATTAAACTGTAAGAAATTATTTAATATAAATCTTCAGAAATGTTTTCCGTATAGCTAAATTAAGGTGCTCATAAAATATGGATAGTATAATTTTCAAAAATTAAAAATAAATTGCAATAATACACAGAAATTGACCTTAAAATATATAAAAAAAAGTATATTTGTAAGAGCATTCCTAAATATATTCATTTAAATATACATGTTACTGTTGAAATACCATAAAAGCGACGTTTTAGACTTTGTAAGGGAAATAATTTATGACATTAACTTATTTAAATATATATATGCGTGTGCGTGTGTGTAAAAACACTGTAAAAAATATAAGGGTTTCTTGATATTTAAGAAAATGTAATATAACATTTTCAGATATACCAACGAATCAGAAAAGCTTACCTTTATCTACAGAAACATATATATTTTTGAGGATTAAAGAGGTATTACTAAAGCAAAGGCTTCTTTTCCTACCCGTAACTTTAGGACACGTTTCCGATAAATTTCGAGATGATTAAGAAAAAGCAAAATAAGAAAAAGAAATTTATAGGCAGTATTATTTGAAAAAATACATGGAATTTGAATCTTTTGCTGTGAAAGCTTTTACAGCTGCATTGCGCATAAATAAATAATTAGAGATCATTGTTTGATAGTTTTAGGATCTATAAAATATATATGAATGCATATTAAGGATTTTTACATAATTTGTGTGAAGTCAACTATCTGAATTCAAAGTTTTAGTTTCTCAGGACATAAAAAATAATAAGATATGGAATTGTAGAAAAATTATGTGCATTGTTGCAGTTTTTGCGATTTCTCAAGAATTAATGCAGTGATTTCCATAAAAATACAGATTGAGTTAGACCTTGACATAAATAGAAGCTGATTACGTTTTGGTGTAAATAGCCCAAAAGGTGGCGCTGCTATGTTATTTTCTTCATGGTTTTCACTATAACAAAATCTCAAGACCTAATGCACGGATCAATTTTTAAATCATTTTCAGCAGTATTGTGATTTACGCCTGTAATTCTTAAATAATAACCGGTGAATTTTTATCCTGCTTTTTTTCACGCGTAAACCGACAGAGTGAAAAATGTCCCAAGCCGGGAATCGTACCCGGGTCCTCAGAATAGCGCCGCTCTGAGGCCCCAGCATACGGCAACACAGTTAATTTTTAATTAATTTTCTGAAGTGAATTACGCCTGAAATCCTTGAGTAATAACCAGTCAATTTTTATTCTGTTTTTTACAAGCGTAATTCACGGCTGAAAATGAATTAAAAATTAACTATATGTTGCCGTATGCTGGGCTTTGTATTTTCGTCTCATGTTTGCCGCAGAAATTTGCATGCTCGTGCATGGCCTGTTTACCGAATAGTCCCGGAAAGCCAGTGATTAACCAAAGAAATACAAAGGTGCCCTCAAATTTACTTTTCAAAGAAAAAAAAATCAGGGTAAAAAATGCATTTTTTCCTTACTAAATTTTTATTTAAGAAGCTCGCTCTTTCTAAATTGCTATTTACTCGAAAATTTTATAGTAAAATTTCAAATTGTTGCAGCATACTAAAATTGGATTTAGTAAATAACAAATCAACTGGTAGAGGGGGGGGGGCAGAGTAACGTCGGGCTTCCCCTACTTTTATGTTTTAAGCGGGCTCTGTGCTCATGATGACTTTTCCACCTTGTGCTGCGGTTGCAGCCGGTCCGACATATATAAGTGTGAGAAATTCCGAGTTTGGATATCGCTCCTTCTAGCTCAGTGGTTAGAGTCTCAGATCGTTGTTCTGAGGACCCGGTTTCGATTCCCAGTTTGGGACATTGTTCAATCTGTAGGTTTACTCTTGAAAAAATCAGGTTAAAAAGTAACTTGTTATTGTTCAAGGATTACAGGCGTAATTTACTGCTGAAAATAAATTAAAAATTACCTAAAAACTAGTTAAGTTTAGATTGGTTCTAATACAAAAAATAATTTTAAAGTAAATATTATAATTGTTTATGTAACAAAAACCTTTTGTTGTTAAAACAAAGAAAATTCTTAAAATTACACAAAACAATTGTCCTTTAAACAAAAGTATTTGTTGCTGAAACTGAAAATAACTCAAGTAACAGGTAATTATAATATTTATTTTGAGAAAACTTTCAACAAAAGAATTTCGTTAATTAAAGTAAAATTGAAACATTTTTACTTGAATTAACAGAACATTTTTTTGCTGACGATACAAACTTTCTTGGTGGAATTGCAAAAAAAAAAAAAAAATCAACAATATTTTTCTTGTTGATTCAAACAAATCTTCCATTGACCCATATTTAAATGTAAAGTTTTGTTGGGACAACCACATTTTTGTTGATTCAACAAAACTTTTCTCTGGGTGTACATTCTCTAATTTATCTATTGATTGTCAGGTTGTTAATTAGCGTTAATTAGTTGTTAATTAATGATACTAACACAGAGCCGAATGTAATCTGAAATGAAAATTTATTAACACATTATTAACACATTTATTAACATTTATTAATTCACAAAGGCAATACATTAAACGTGGTTTTATTAGATACATTTATTATTCAAGTATAAGAAATCCATATTGGCTTTACAATCTATGTTGGACTATCATTATTTAAAATAGGTTAACATGCGAACACTGGATGTTAACTTATTTCTGTAACAAATGATGCATTGAACATAAGGTGATCATACAATTTTATTTTCGTAATTGTGTAATGACAATGTATAAAATCAAACAAAAAAACTAAAATTATTTTCGATTTAAATTGACATCTTAGGACATATAATAATATTTACATGCATATTACAGTTTAACGGCAGAATTAGGTACGTCAATATATATATTTTTTAATTTTAGTTAAATTCAGAGGAATGGGACAATCAAACATATCAATAGATGCTCAGTAATATTGGTATTAGTGATTATTCAACAAAGTGATTTTTTAAACAAAACCAGATATATTTTACTCCATAAAACTAATCGTATCGCGTAGAGAAAATCCTTGTTTTTGAGCATTTAATTACGTGTGACTTACTTTAGTCTGCCTTAAAAAACCTCAAATTAAAAATATATTTGATTAACCTTATATGCGAAAAAGAAATATATCTATAAACATTTAAATGATAGAAAAAAAAGTATGTTTGGAATTTAATGTAATAAACTCTGAGAAATATTATAGATATCCACCACACTGCAACTGACTTTACAACATAATACAGCTTTGAAATATAAGTCTTTTCATGAACTTATATCTATAACATTTTTTATTCCACATCCGTGTTTTCAGATAAGATGAGAATAAGATTCATAAATATATTTAATGATATGAAAACAGCACCTACCGTCCATCTTACATTTTTTTGTATATTATATAAAATTAAATAGGGAAAAGTAAATGTCCACCAATTTGCTTCCCACTTTAAAATCCAGGGCGTTTGTATTCTTGTTTTAAAAAGAAATTTAAATATTTTCAACTCAGATATTGAATTTAAACTGATTTAAATTTTATAATGAATAATTGTATTGAAAATTTACACAAATTGTATAATATGTATGCATGTTTACTAATGCAGCATAATTCAGTATATCATTGTAAATATAGTTTATGGTATGACAAGCTACGGCTGCCGAACGCAGTCGTACTATATCGCCGAATCCAGATTCACGTGAATCCATGCGAGATCACGACCATGGAGGGCCGGTTTACCCGGGCACCTCCAAGGTGGTGCTCTTCGGCCTGGGGAGAGACGGGGGCGTGATCCTCCTGCGCCTCTCTCCCCTATCCCAAATGAATGACGACAGAGGTCGGTGTGACGTGTGGTGGAGTCCATAGACAAAGGACACCACCCCACAACACTTTGGCAGACGCTGAGACGATCCGACAGACGGCTTCGAAGCTGGAACCTGAAAGAGGGAGCCGGGTCCTAGGCTAATGCCGAACCATCCTAACGACCTATTACTGTACCGGAACTTCCGATTATCGAGTCCTATGGAGGAAACGACTTGTTTATCGGTTGCGGCGTATAATTTATGGTATGTAAAATGAACAAACGCAATACTTTAGTGTTTACCGAAAATCAATTTTAATATCGTGCTAAATGACATGCCTTTTACATTCATAACAATTAGGAAAAATGTATAAAAAATTATTTTCCTCATAAAATTTTTATTATGGTGGAAAAAAGTATCTAAACAAGACCTATTTTCCATGCAATACTTTTCCATAAACACATAATACAAACACACTCTGCGAGTATTTAAAGGAAAATATTTTGCTAAAATACAATGTATACATTCAAGTTTTATATAGGAAAAAAGCATTTGAAAACCATGTGCGTAATAATTCTAATCTGTCGGATGAGTAGAAAAGAGAAACGCGTTTTAAACATTTATTTTAATTTATGTGTTTATTGATATACAATAGGTTTTCACGTGTTTTCATGCAAAACAAAATAAATTTATAATATGAGGGAAAAAATGCTGCATTTAAATCTCAGAAAATAGTGTTGATTTATTAGAAAAAAAACTTTTTTAGTGAGAATTCTTTATCATCGAATGTTTTTACAATTTTCCACATTAATGAAAAATTTTAATTCACTAAAAAGATCAAAAGTCATAAACGGATATAAATCCATTTCAAGAAGTGGTTTCAGAAACTTACCCAAATCCGTTTAATAGATCCTTTTATTAGAAATGCACTAATAGCAAAGTTAAAATATTTCTTCTTATTCTGGTATTCACGTCACACCATGAACTATCAAAAATTATGTGCATAATATAGGCTATAACAGTATAAGTTAATACAAAAGATATATTAGTAATATAACAGTAAAAAATAATATTTGCAAAAGAATTTATCTATAATCTTTGTAATTTTTGGAGAAAGTATTATTCACAAACGCTGGTAAAGTTTTTTATTCGTTTTGTATGACTGAAATCCATTTTGTAGTAAACATTTATTTATTTTTATTCCTAAAATATGAATTTCAGTTTGACAATCAGTGATGGTGATACTTTGGTTTTAAACTATATCGCTTCAAGTAGAATTGGTAAGTTGGCAAATAAGTTCTAATGTATGAAACAGTGGTTTTATAACAGTGATTCAAAAAAAAAATATTATATCTCGCGTACTCCTTGAAGAATTGCTTGTACCTGACGTATACCATTTTTTTTAACCTGTGCGAATTTTATATTGAAAAAAGAAACAAAAATAGTAACGAATGCATATCGATAAATATTATTTTATTTAAGTTTAATGTAGCTTTACATGCAGCAATTTTTTTAATACAATATCTGCTTTTGTTTACACTTGAATTGTTGTTGCAATCATATTGTTAATGGGCTGTTATATAATCATAAGTCATTTTTAAAATGTAGCCAATGTAGTAGTAAAGTAGTACAAATGTAGTCAATTTAGTAAATGTGTTGGTACATTTTGGTCAATCAAATTAAAATATATACAATATATTCTTCCATTTAGCTGCACCAAGTCGCAAGCTGGTTGTTTACAGACACTCGTATCACACCATTTTAATAATATCATAATGCAGGGTGTCACAAAAGTCTCCGTACAACTTCAAAAATTTATTACAAAAAAAAAAATAATAGGCCTACAGCAAAAATAATTACAACAGTACATAGAGTAACTTAAAAAGTTTTTTTTCAACTACCTTAGTATACTTGTACATGAGATCCTTTCGTTGCACGGAGAATATCAAGTCGATATTCCAATTTCATCCACGTGCGTTTCAGCATGCTAACATCAACAGTAGTTACAACTGTTTGATGAAATCTGAACAAAAGTTAATCATCTCATAGAATTGAAATAAAAGATCCAAACAGCAGTAGCTACTGTTGATGTTAGCATGAAAAACGTTCGTAGATTGAATTGGAATATCGTCTTGATATTCTTCGTGCTACAAAAGGATCTCATGTTGAAGTTTATTAAGTCAGTAGAAAAAACATTTTTAATTACTCTATGCACTGTTGTAATTATATTTGCTGTAGGCCTATTATTTTTTTAAATAAATTTTTGAAGTTGTAAGGAGACTTTTGTATTATCTGCACGTACTCAGAACGGGAACGCATGCCCCAATTCGTGAAAGCCTGCTATAAAGTATGCTAATGTACTAGAAGATTTATAATTATTCATAAAATATTTCCTCACTTAATTAATTAAATATTTGTTTACATTACTTATATTATTTATATTATTTCATTGTGAGTGAAAGGATTTTATTTTAAAGAGAAGTTACACTCAAAATTATACGAGGGAAAGTAATTAAGTAAGTCACAAAATATAATTAAATAATAACTTACAACGGTAATCACTTCAAAATTATTTTATTTCTCAACTTATTCTCCAAAAATATTTATGCACTTATAATACCGTTTTATCAGTGCCCTGAAACCGGCTGCATAACATTCTTTGGGTTGCTGTCTCAACCACATTAGGACTTCAAGTTGAACCTTTTCATCATCTGTGAACATCATCTTGCAACTACTTCAACATCCACCATACAGCTTCGACTTAGCCCCAAGCGATTTTCATCTGTTTAGTCTACTAAAAAACCATATTGGAAGCAAGATGATGTTCACAGATGATGACAAGATTCAACTTGAAGTCCTAATGTGGCTGAGACAGCAACCCAAAAAATGTTATGCAGCTGGAGTTGGGGCAATGACAAAACGGTTATATAAGTGCGTAAATATTGGTGAAGAACATGTTGAGAAATAAAAATTGTTTTGAAGTGAATATCATTGTAAGTTATTATTTAATTATCTTTTGTGACTTTCTCCCTTGTAATTCTTTAAGAATTATCAAGGAGTAGATGCTATGATTTTTCCCCTACCAATGAATATAAGTAATTTTCGATCAATAGTAAAAATATAAACGTAAAAGTTAATTAAATCGAAAATGTACTTCATATCTATGACATTTAAAATGAGGAATGCAAAACGAGAAAAACATTACATTTTCCCTTTTATTTCCATTCCTATATTTTAATTGCATATTTTTGCATTACATCTCCATATAGTATCATCATTAGTAACATACAGTTTCATATCATGGGCATGTACACATAGTTGTTTGTTGAACCCTTGTTTTTTATTTTTTATTTTTTTAAATGAGATTACATCCATCTCATACAAAAAATCTTTTGGAAAAGTAAAAAGCATTATCCTATGAAGGTGTTAAAAATCAATCCTTAACCTTCTACTTTCCATACACCTTAATTATTATTTCCTACACATTTTGATACATTTTTCTCATTTCATTTAAATATTATCTGATTATAAAATATAAAATGTGCATTATTTATCAGAATAAATAAGATTTATCTTTAGAGAAAATCAAAATAAAAAATAAAAAAATCGATTTTTGGAATAAACGAGAAGCTATTAAAATCGCAGGTTTAAAGGGATTAGATATAAATGAATTCCAAATACAAAAGTATATAATACTAACATTTAAACATTTTAAACAACCTTCATAAGAAATTGAAACAGCAATTTTTCTTCAACTCACAAAGCCCTTTTATTGTCATTTTATGCTAAAAGGATTTATATTCTTGATTTAAATTAAAGCCTAATTTCATATATTTTGTAAACGCTTTTAAAAATTTAACACAATCATTCTTATTCTAATCTTTATTCGAGTATCTGATATGCAGCATAAATCTTCCTAATTTATCATCTTTTGTGTTTTTCGAGGTAATAAAGTGAAGTCATTTTATTTTGCATTTTAAGTACTTATTTGAAGCAGAATTTTTCTGTAGAACTTTATTCTTATCGATTGAACTGATTTTGTTACTTTCATGCTTCAGTTTGTGTATATGCAGGGATTCTCAAAATTATTCAAAAGAATTCTTAGAGATTTTAAAACCGAACACGATAGACATTTTTTGGAATACCAGTATTGCATTCAAATTATCGAGTTAACCCTTTATATCCTGAATTAGTTTTCCGTCTACTTTTTAGATACTCAGAATCCTCGATTATTCCCACCAGTTATTATTATTAATTTTTTTTTGTAAAGTTTTCCTTATTTAATCATAGCATTTTTGCGATTCAATTAGGTGAAAATATCTGATGTGAAAAACCGGTGGTAACAGATTAAAAATTCTGAAAAAGACGCTATTCGTGAAGAGGTTAAAGTAGTACTTATATGTACCGTCAGGATAAAAAGGGTTAAAAGCCTGAATGTCTGAAACTAAGGAATAATATTAAGGAATGGATATTTTTTAGAAAAGGTTATTTTCATTGGATTTACTTTACGTTTTACAAAATGTGATTACAACACAGAAGTGCTCAAAATACACACTATTCCACGCTAACTGTATCGGACTATATTAGCTGTTAGGAACTCATTCAGGCTGTAAAATAAACTGCGGAAAAAAGTATCGAAATTCAAAATAGATAAAGCTGAAATTGTGAAACATGTGTCTACCTATAGTAAAATGGCTATATACAATCATAAGTTACTGATACTTTTTCAAAAAATATAATATATACCGAAAAGAAAGTAATTCACTAAAATCTAGAGCATGCTCTATTTAGTATTACATGAAATATTGCGGCATTAAAAGTCAGATGCACATATTCTGATAAAGCTAAGGTATGTAAGCAAGGTATAGTTTATTTTAATAAAGTCAACTTCTGTATTTTTTATGTGTCCCTATTTTGGAACATTGAGCATACTTAAATTTTCTTTTGTTAGAGCGCGATAGATTTTAGGTATTGCTTGTAGTTCCTTGAACAAGCTACCATCCAGGCAGTCTCCAAGTTACTAGAAACCTTTTTATCCTCTCTTTATATTTCAAATTAGCCAAAGCTTTAAAACGTTTCAATTTTAATATTTTCCGTAACGGGTCAATAACTTTAAATTCCCATTCATTAAGTCTTCTGTTCTTCATCTTCGTAAATGGGGAATCTATAATGTTCCTTGTAATGGTTGTCAATTATCTTATATAGGTTAAACTAAAAACCAACTTAATATAATACTTCCGTTATGTCTTTAGCCAAAAAATTTCTAAATCATCATTTGTCAAGCATGCTTCGGATTCCTGAAATATTTTTAATTATCAAAATGCTAAAATTATCTTTAATGCTTATAGCCCCGTAGAATTCCTCGAAATTGTAACTATTTATCTTAATAGTTAGGTTAGTGTTAATAAAAAAATTTGATTCTACTATGCTCTCTGCAGCTTGGAAAAACTTGCTCAGTTCAACCATACTATTTAAAATTAACTATTATTAATAATTTGGTATTTTATTCTTTTAATTTTTTATACGTGTATATATTATTAAATTTTAATCACTATTTTATTTGCAATTATTTTATATTTTTACTTTTCTTCTTATTATATCTAATTTGTTTTAAAATTCCCTAATTTATTCATTTATCTTACTTATTTAATTACTTATTCTTTTTTTTTCTTTTAATTGATACGTACCGCGAGACTTTGTCTGTTTAATTTTCAATCATCTTTTCAAAGAAAATATAATGCAAAAATAATCATAAATTTGAATTCGAAAAAAAAAATCTTATTGCGAAATTTATTTTTAAATAGAAATGTCCAAACTTTCCGTTTGGCGATGCATCAATATGTTTGAACAGGAATGTTCTATTCTATTCGAATTCGAATCCACTTAATCTGAATATTATAGAGGAATCCATTTTAGTATCTCAAATAAGTTGTTCAGTGAACTACTCTAAAAATAATAAACCACTTTAACGCCACAAATAAACATTTAATCACTTAAAAATTATATAATAATTTATTGGCGCCATAGAACAATGCAACACATCACAGATTCTACCTGTCAACAACAGATTATTTCTTTTCAGTTTGGATTAAAAGAGGAGTTCGAAAGGCGCATACGATAGCTAAATAGGTGTTTTATAAAATTAGCTGGAACATAGGTGGCCAATTAGGGGCCGTATTATATAGAGTATACTTTCATTTCTTTGTCAGAAATTTTAAAAATGATGTTGAATGTTTATTATTATTGGGCCTATACAGGACTAGACTACATTCTAAATGATAGATATGTACTTTTTTTTTTAAATATTGGCATGTAGCCACATCTGACTGCCGTAGTAGTACTTTTACATAATGACATATGGAAAACATTGTTATATCGCCGTATATAATATAAGAATTGATTAAACTTGATTAGAATAATTTCTAATTTGAAGACAATTCTGTACGTTAACTTCACTACCTCTAGTTTAATTATATATTTTGATAAGAGAGTACACTTAAATTCGGTCTTTTGTTTTATAACGGAAAAAAAATGACAGACAAAAAGCATCTTACCAAACTGTAGGATCATTTTCATAATTAGTAGAATAATTTTAATTCGTACCCAAACTTTGTTTTTCTGATCACATTATTACATTACTTATTATTCGCCCACTAATTCACCCTCATTTTATATTTCAAGTTCAATTTGAACTTGAATTATAAAATGATTCGGTTCTTTCTTTCATCCTGCGACACTATTTCACTCTCTGAATTGTGTATAGTACTGTGCAAAGTAGATTGAATATTATACGCTTGCAACATATGTAATATATGTATTTTATTTTATCTACATTTATAATCAGTTGCAGTCTCTATCACTAACT
Organism: Maratus michaelseni; assembly: GCA_963931845.1. Taxonomy (NCBI): domain Eukaryota; kingdom Metazoa; phylum Arthropoda; class Arachnida; order Araneae; family Salticidae; genus Maratus; species Maratus michaelseni. The sequence continues at coordinate 390,065,859 of OZ007592.1, read as the reverse complement.
GAGTAACTACCTCTAGAGTGTCTGACAAAAATATGTTGTTTTACTTCTACTCTGAATATGTACCACTTTTACACTACAGATGCTCTGTATGTTGTTGTCTTCTCAACTTGGATGGTCAATCCATGCTGACTACCATGGCTGGAGGCTAGAGTCCTTTGTAAATTAAATCAGAAATAGGATTTTGAATCAATAATATTTAACAATGCTCAGTCTGCAAGTTTCTTTGTCTTCACAAAATATTTCTGATTCTTCTGCTTGACAAAAGTTTTAACTATTCTTCTTTCATTCTTGTATTATGTGTCAAAAGTATTCTCATAAAGTTTCTTGTTCTACAACCAATAAGTCCTTTTCTTAAAGAACATAATACACAGTAATTTGAAACACAAAAGTTGTTAAAATTCGGAAAACTAATTATCGGAAAAATAAAATTTCCATTAATTATTGCAAACCGCTAATTACAAAACCTGGGCAATATTCTTTAGAGATTCATAGTGCAGGGTTCGGTTCACACATGAGCAATGATTTCAACATAATAAAACAATTAAAAAAAAAACACATGAAAATCTATATAAAGCAAAGGAATAAATAGGCTGGATTACTAAAAACAAATGACGGATTAAACAGAATTTCAAAACTGCGTTTCAGCCAGTGGAGTTAAACATTTTAGCAACAGATCAGTCATTTATAATCCGGAACAGTTAATCAATGAACTAAATGAAATACGTGATTTTGCAAGAAATAATGGATATAAAGAAATCATTACAAACAGATTAACTCTGAACATGGATTATAAGAAAAAAGAAACTTCAATGAAATAATTTCCGAGATATCTACTTTATATTTTCCTAGCTTGTTTAAAAAATTAAAATATAAACCTGGAAAATTCCCTGTCTGTCTTATTGTAAAATCCTACCTAAAAAGAAAAAAAAAACTTAGTCTGTAGAGAGGTTAATTTAATTGAATCAGACCAACTATCGAGTATATACGAAATACCGTTTACCCAAATCCGATGGATCATTACAATATTATACTGGAATGACATTTGAATTTCTATTTGAATAGAAATTTCATAACGAGAGAATATATAGCAGATATGAATGACAAGAAGAAAACTATAGCGTTAGCCATAATACACAACATAGAACATTTCCAAAATAATTTTAAAAATCGCAAAATCATTTATTGGTGAAGATTGTATTCCCTATCTATTATCTGCGAGTCCATCTACCTACATGCACAACGAGAGCATATGAAATGAATTAGTATTTTTCGAGTTACCTAGATGTTGGCGCGAGATGCTCGCTAAAATTAAGAATGCGCTACTGTAAAATAAATAACGTTTATGGAAAATATATTTTTTAAAGTGCAATGACTTTGGATGGTGCCTGACGTTATGACACTAGCTTTGACACTAGTTTGTCACTACATGACACTACGTCATGACACTAGTTTATCAAGTACATATTCCAAATTTTAGGCGAAAATAGACTATTTATCATTACAAACCTTGAAAATGGCACAGTTATTGTGTGTACGAAAATAGTCTTTTTTCTTTTTATATATTTATTTATTTATTTATTTTTTATTTAGCGATGTTTAAGCCTTTCCGTTCACTGAAATCATTTTTAGTGCAGTTATATTTTTTAATCATTAAATCTATTTATCGGGTCGTCCAAAAAAGCATACTGTGTAATTTAATAAAAACTGAATAATATTTACAATATTACTTTAAATAGAGTTTTATTTACTTTAATTTACTTTAATTGCACATGTGGTGAAGAAACAAACAAAAACTTAATGGTTTTTATTTTTTACGATTTTATCCCCATTCATTGCTTCTAAAACCTTTTCATTCAGAATATAATTTATCATTTGACGTAATTGAGATAGAGACAATAGTATTCGAATGACGAATATACTGATTTAGAGAAAAGAGCAAGGTTTACTTCAATAATTAGTTGTCTATATTGAATCTTACCGTCAACTAAGAATTAATACTTGAAATAAACGTATCTCGATGGGAGAATGAGAATACTTGATCATTTAAGATTCCTGAGCCGAGTTTTTTTTTTTTTTTTTTTTTTTTTTTTTTGTCTACAATAGATTTATTGCTAAAGTTGGCAACATAGTAACATATTTATAGTTTCACACATGTGAAAAAGAAAACAAATTTATTGATGCGATTTCGGAAGTGTAATAATAAATGCTACTTTTTTTCCATATAATGTCAACATTTGGGTGAGAGTTTTTTATAATATTTTGTAATTAATTTTTTTTTATATACTTCATTATTATACCTAGTTGTAATAAATATAATTTTAATTGCATGTTGATTTTAAAATAAATTAAAAAGCAGCGTTATTTATTTCGTTGATGCTTGGTAAACAAAAATGCTGTTAGTGTGGCTATCTGTGATACTGAGATTGGGGATGCATGAAATTTGTGTGTACAAATAATTCCTTTTTATATGAAATAATAAAGATATGTTAAAATTCAAAATCAAAAATTTTGGCATATGTTTTTGATATAAAAATCTTATTTATAAATATATCAATGTTGTAATCACATGCATTAAGAAAATAAATTCATGTTTTCCATAAATTGGTTAAAAAAAATTCAGGAAGCTGATAACGTTATTAAAATGTATAAATTAAGTGTGAGCAGTTTCATTGATTTAATGAAGACAAATCAAGCAATCAATAAAAGAATGAAATTTACGAGATTACTTGTTTGGGATTTGTTTTTGTTCATGATGATGTTTAGCTTTTCTTTTTAATTTATACAATTTTTTACTACACTGTATATTTTTAAATCAAACGCAAGTGATAAATAAAATATCAGAAAATTTAAAAACACTGTAATACGTACTAGTCACACAACCTGCAATATACCACGGTGCGTAAATTTCTACGAAAAAAAATATAGCATTTTTCACTTTATTTAATTGAGAAAATTATTCTTAATTATACAAATAAACATGGCTATAGCAAATTTTGAGATTTAATTATTGTGTAGAAAGTTGCAATCTGAAAAAATGGTGCCGATTCCTTGGAAATTCCAAAGAGTGTACGCATGTTACATTCTAAACGCTGAGCTTATACGAAAATCACCTAAGATGGGTACATATGTACGTTTCGAAAAGTGAATGTTGAAAAGTAACATATTAGTTTATATAAAAAGTGTAGTTTTTCATTAATTTATGTGGATTTTTAATTTCAAAATCATAATATATAGAATGCAATTTTTGTAAGAAATTATCTGAAAAAATATAAACTGAATTGGTAAAATAAAAGTGGACTGAAATTATATAGAACAGACTCATTTTTATCTGTAAATATATCGTGCGGATTGTAAATGGAAATTGAAATACTAAAACAGTCTATACAAAGTATAAAAACATATTATTTAATTTTGAATGTTTCGAAAATTATTCTATTTAAATAACTTAAAACACGTTAAAATTAACTGCAGCAGTATCCATGGCGAACATTTTTTTCGAAGCATCAATAATTTAGAAGAAATGCATTAATATTTAATGGAAACTGTATCTGATGTATGCCAGATATTTCAAATTAAATAAAAAAACTTAATTTACTATCTTATATTTATGGAATAGTATTTTGAGCAATTTCAAAGTTATATAAAATGAAATATTTATTTTAAAGAATAATTAGATGTTTCTTAATAAAAATATATCAGGTAAAATCTAGCATAAACATCATATAGTGATAAGCAATTCTTGACATCTTGTACAGCCATTTTCAGATCACTTCCATCTTATCTCATGGGTATTTGAGTGGGTATTACTAGATGTGCGTTTGAGGTATATCAGGAAATAAACAACTCGATTAGTTTATACTTTTGATTGTAGAATTAGACCGTATACACAAATTACCCATGCATTTTCCGTGAAAACCCAACTAAGATAGTAACGTACATAGAAAAGAAAAACAAAAAATCTAAAGGCTATGACAAGTTAATCAGAAGTGCTTTAGTACGAAATAAAAATAAGGAAATTCGATAAAGAATACAATTGGCTCTTTATATTGTTAATAGATTTGTGTTCAAAAAAATTATTTTGTGTCCCACCGATGAATGGGGCAGAGTAACCTCCGCATACAGGAAGTGAAAAACTGGATATGGAGATCAATTGTGTAAAAACAATGAGAATTAAGTTTACTAGCGTTTTTAGATAAGCTAGAAATAAACTGGAGTCATTACACATTTTACCTATCCTGTTTAACTAATCCAGATTATTAAATTTGGATTCAGTTTCAGCAAGTTGTTTTTACTTTGTTTGGTATGCCTACTTGTTGATTGCTTTTCTACTTTTTCTATTTTTCCCTGCTTCATTCCCGAATGCTCTTCCTGTATTTTGTTTCACTCTTGCTCCTTTTTTTTCATTTTTTACTTTCTTCTATCTATAATAGAAGAAAGTATTGTAATGGAAATTTTTTCGACTTCCGGTTTTCGACGGATTTACATGTTTTAGGGGTCAGAGATTCCGAAAAACATGTTTTTACAAAATGTCTGTCTGTCCGTCTGTCCGTCTGTGTGTCTTCATTGTATCATCGAAAAGTGTATGAAGTTATGCTTCAAATTGAACTACATTTTTTTTCTATGTTTTTGGCTATGGCAAGCAGGTTCTATTAGAATTTGGGGATATTTCGACGAAAGGGGGCGCTGTGATAGCCATTTAAAAATTTCAAATTCAAAAAGATGTGCAAAAAATTTAGAAATCCTAAAAGTCTTTTCCGTTAAATGTTCGGCCTCGATCCGGATAATCCGGAACAATTTTTGTTTTGCCTCTATCTTAAAAAATGGCTGAGATATAGCGGTTTGAAATTTTAGAGTGGCTGACATTTTCAAACAAGACAGCAGATTTCATCCATAAACGGGTTTAATTTATGAGTTTTGGTTAACGTGGTTTCGGCAAATTTGCTTTCATTGTTGTAACCATTAATCCTATTATATGCTTATCAATATATATTTATATTCGCCAACGTCAAATCATCGCCAAACTTGGCGACAGTTGGCGAAATATCGCCAAGTTTGGCGATAAAATAGGTTGCCATAAATGAAGCCAACTTGGCTATAGAGGACAAATTTGGCGATATTCTCATTCAAATTCAATGTTGACGAGAACTTGGATTGAAACTGTTTTAATTAGGTTCCACGCATTTTACCTTCGCGTTTTCCAGTAAAATTAGCTAAAACCGTAAAATCAAGAAATAGGAAGGCTATCTGTTCCTGTCTGTTCAGGCCAGAAGGAATTTTCGTAGTTTAGTATACATCAGTTGATCGCATCCCGGTAACCCGACGATTCGCAAGAAGTTGACGTACAACAGAATGCACGAAAGTGTTCACATGACTGAGATAGAAGAAAGTTTTGGGATTGGCACATCCGACTAGTTAATATTTAAAATGAAATATGTTAACAATAACACACATTTTAAATACTGCTATAAAGTAACTAAGTACAACGGAAATAATTTAAATACACCGTAGAATGTAAAAATAACAATACATTTCAAATGAATATATCCTTCTTCAGCAGTAGAGTTCTCCCTTTAACTTAGTCTATTTTTTCGTTATTAATTAATTGATTTTTTTATGTTTTTATTTATTTACTTTATGTTTAATTATATATTTACTCTTCCATCTAGTTCTGCCTTGTACTTTTGTCTCATTTGATTAATCTTCGTTTGCTTATACTCTATTTGTTGTGAGAAACCTTATGATTGGTTGTTTTTCTACTGTTTTCCATTTTTCTGCTTCATTCCCAGCTGTTCCTCTCTCTATTCCTGTATCTTGATTCAATCTTTCTTCTAATCTCAAAATGGTAATCACGACTTTTTGTTCCTAGAAAAAAAATAAGAAAACACGTTTTCTTTTTTTTTGTTTCTTTTTTTTACTTCATATAACAATTATAAAAGAAATTAATAAAATTAATTTGACAAGCATTTTCATTGTATAAAAAATTTCAATTATGTGAACGTATGTGACAACAAAAAATGTAACTGTGAAACTTCTATGAAAAAAATAATTGTTCATTATTTTGATTCAGAATACCAACTACAATACAGTAAAGAACATTGGACGTATTTCACAATTTTTGTTACATTTTCGCTATTATCAGATATTTTATGCACATATGTCAAACGAAAATTGGTCAATAAAAACATTCGAAACTGACATTTCACTTCCATTTATAATTACCAGTTCCATGAAACCTTTCGCAAAAATCAAATTTCATTTTCTTTCAAAGAAATAAGATTTCAAAAGAAAACAAATCTTTATACTTTTTCTGTTTAAAAGTTGTCACGTAAAGTGCATGAACATTTACTTAACAATTTTGACTTTCTTTCAACCTGTTTCTCCACAGCAAATGTTAACAAAAATAATTCTGAAACAAAAATTATCATTTTGCCTCATACATGACAGCTATAGAAAACTGGTTTCGTTAACGAATCAAAAATGATGATTTGTATATTCTAAAAAATGTTTTCCAATATTTTATTAAAAAAAATTAGATATCTGCTATGTTTTAATAAGGCTATAGGTGTTATAAGGCTTTATAACGCTATAGGTGTATGATACTTTCATGATCATTTGTTTGACATATAAAATTATTACAAATGACGAAAAGCACATCGTATCCTGTCTTCAATTACTGAAAATGAACCTACACTTTTCTTAAGGGGTACTAACATTTTTCTTAAAATAAATTATATTTGCTTTCGCAGTTGTCCCTATTTTAATATTTAAAATGAATAATAATGATAAATAAATATCATATTATCTATACACTTGATTATATTAATAATACCATTATTAACAAAAATATTTATTTTGAAAAACACATATGTATATTACTTAACAGTTCATGTAAGCACGCTTTCTGAATTTGTTTTCTTTTACTCTGCAAAGAGTATATTTTCAACAACAAAGAAATACACACGTGTATTTTTTCTTTTACCTATTTAATGCTATAACATTTTCCTTCATTCTTTATAAAAGCCAAATAGCAACAGCAACAATTAATAAACCAAGACATTTTATTTTAAAGCACCAATATGATGCTATAAGTGTATGATATATTCATGAATATTTGCTTAACATGTAAAAGGATGATAAATGAAAGATGGTATATTGTATCATGTCTTCAGATCCTGAAAAAAATGACCCACGATTTATCTTAGTGTACTATAAATTGCTTCAAATAGATCATGTTTCTTTTCGTAGTTGCTTCATAGTGACATATTTAAAGTGATAAATAATGATACATTAAATATTAGGTATCTAGTTAACTTGAGTTTCTTTATTATATTAACTATATCATGAATGAAAATAAATGTTGTAATAAAATATATATTAATCAGCGGTTCTTGTATAGACTTTATTCTAAACAATTTTCTTTCTGTAATTTATACAGAAATTCTGTACAAAGACATATATTTCTCGGTTATCTAATTACCTCTAATTCCTAGATTTGAAAAAAAAATAAACAATTTCAGGAGGAACCTTTAATAAACCTAGAAAATATATTTTAAAGCAGATAATATTAGAATATAAATCTTATTCACTAACATTTACTTCACATGTACAATGATATAAAATAAAGTAAAACATATTTTGTCTTATCCCTTTATGTGATCTTTTATGTGCCCTATATATTATGTATTCTACATTTTTGAACTTTTTGATATTTTCTTAATAAATTACATTTACATTTTTGAATTTTTCATGAATATTTATATGTTTTTGCGCAATATGTAAACTAATATTTCTGTCGACGAAAACCCAAACAAATTTATGTCTTGATATCTTGTCTTTTTAAAACTATTATTGTTTACATTTATGTATATTTATTGATTTATTTATTTAACATATATATGGACCAATGCAATTTTTTTGCTTACATTTTCTATTTCAAAAATGTAATTAATTAGGAAAAAATTAAAAAAATAATATATCTTTTTAATATTTGATATTTTCTAAATATATTGCAAATGTTAACTGTTGAAATACAAAATTTATTATCATCACGACATCGACATTTTTAGTTTATTAAATATGGAATTAATTGTGTAATACATAGCGTAAAGATATTCAAAACAAAATATCGCATTAAAATCACCATTAAAAATTTCTTTACATATATTTTTTAAACAATATTGGAAGAATTGATAAACTAACATATTATATATACTTTAAATACTTCAATTGTGATAAATATATTTAAAAACGCATTAAAAGTTGAAAAACAAATTACTTCAAACGTGGTAATTGTCTGCAAAAGAAGCTAAACGAAATATATAACAAGAACGAAAAATCATGCGTCAAGCATAGATTATGTAACACTTTCCAACGCTTCCAAAATAATTTTTCAAATCATACCGTTTAATAAGCTAAACGATAACATCTAAGTAAACAATTTGGAAAACGCATAACATATTTTAAAACATAATTTCAGGAATTTACAACATATACAACATTCAGAAAAATATCCGAATACTTTTATTCAGCCCTGTATAGGATCTATAGATTTGTATATATACTACATAGGATGCTAAATTTTAGTTCAGTTAGGAAACGCGTAGCATAATTTAAAATTCTCCGTCTGGAGTTTCTGTCAATAAACGGAAATGTGTTTGCGAACTTTTGTGCTTCCCTGTATAGGATCTACAGAATTTATACACACCACGTAATAGACAAAGAGCGAGTTAAAATTACAATCGCGTTCAGTAACTTAAAACGCATTTCCAGGAATTATTGTTAACAGACAGTAGAGAACTCTTTTGTGTGTCCCTCTAAATGAACGATGACTGCTATACACACAACATTCTGTCGTAAGCCTCTTACAATGCACCTTAGTGATATATATAAATTTCAATGCGTTTAAAATAGTGAAACATTATATAAATAAACCGCAGACGATTTTTCTCCATAAGCGTAATGTAACGGAATTCTTTTGACTTTCCCTGTAAAGTAACTATAAGTGTTATGCCCTATTCCATATTAAGCTTCTTCTAATGCACCTTAGTGATATATATAAATTTTAATGAGTTTAAAATAGTGAAACATTAGCTAAATAAACCGCAAATGATTTTTCCCCATAGACCGCAATGTAACGAAATTCTTTTGAGTGTCCCTGTAAAAAAATATAAGTGCTACGCACTTCCGTTAAAATAGGGAACATGCTATTGATAACGACAGTAACATATAAAAATTGCAGAGCAATCCGAGCATATTTACGGGAGTTATAGCACGGCCAGACGGCCAGACGGCCAGACAAACCGAAGTCATAAACACTTTTCAACTAGGTTGGAAAGTGTTAAAAAGAAAATTTTATTTGTTCTGATATTACCTTAAAAGTCATTGCAGACGATTTTTTTTCAAATATATTTATATGTATTTTAATTTACAGACAATTTTTCATTTCTAGTTGAATTTTTCTGTATGACATCAACAGTGTCTTTATTTGTTAGAATGAAAAATAAAAATTTAAATGTAATATATTATTTTTTATTTGAGCAAATAAAAAATTACGTTAAGTTTGAACTTTACAGTTAAATGTATTAAGATGACATTAAAAATTTATATAACTGGTTAAAACTTGCTTGTAAGCGTTACTGGTTTAATATTTTATTACTCCTTACAACATATGCTATTAGAATTACCTAATCATACATACGTATAGAAGATTTGAGATGAAAAATATTTTGTATAAGTTATTAAAAAATATTTTTTTTTTCATTTAAAATCCCATAAAGTAAAAAATATATTTAATTTCAGAAAGGTTATTGATATATAAATGGTAAATATTAAGAACATTTAAACAGAATCTAGACATAAATTAGTTTGGAGTTTCGTCAATAGAAATATAAGTTTCAAAATTGCGCAAAAAAAAGTACATTTTTACGAAAAATTCGCAAATGTAAATGGAATTTATTAGGAAAATATCAAAAAGTTTAAAGATGCAGAATTATAATAATTCAAGTTTTATGGAGAATTCATAATACTGCATAAAACTTGTAACGCGTCAAATATATAAAACAAGCGGAAAAATTCTACCTTACTGCAGAATATAGCCACCTACGGCTTTTACGTTGAGATTTTTTCAACCAAACCTAAAAAAAAAAAAAAAAAAAAAAAAAAAAAAAAACGTGTTTGTTAGCGTAAGCCAGTTTCTCGTGGTTCACAGGATCGTTTCGAATGAGTTCGCACTTCTTTTCTTTGGTAATGTTTTTTTCATTTTCAAATTCCTCCTTCGTTAAAATGTGATTGTCGACGTTCAAAGATAATGTCTGCATCAATTCAAACCATTGCAACTCGGCCGCAGACAACGTGACAAATAGAGTCAGGATTCCCCACTGTCGCATTGTGGCATAAACACGTTTCTTCTCGTTTTCCCAATGAGCAGGTGCGTTTTTTTATGTTTTTGAGGAATTTGTAGCCGTCATCGTGCTGAATGAGGTCGTTCAAAAAACTGTCATGGAGCAAATTTTCGGCCGTGAGTCTTACATTCAGTGATTTTTTTTTCCGAACGGAAATTTCGATAGCATTCTTAAGATGAAAGAGATTAAATTTACTGTAAGCATAGAGAAAATGATCGGGTCGGATTGCCCGTCGATCCGATCTTCTTATTTCTGAATTGGCGATTTTGGTGTAGGTGAACTCCTTTTTAAGGTGCATCTCTTCCCCACAGTAAATAGTCAGAAAGGACAGTTCTTTGTCATTTTCATCAAAGATTAGCGACTTAGTTATTTGATTTTCACCGGATACTAAGGAGATACAGCAGTCGTTGGAGAGCAACGTGTTTGTCGCACTCAGGTCTACTTCTGACTCGTAGACCTCCACTTCTTCTTCTTCGTCTTCAAATTCATCTATTAACATAACCACGTCAAAGTTTTTCCATGTTCTTTCAGAATCATCCGACAAACGCACTTCTAGTTGCTGATAGAATTCCTGTCGAGTGAGGTAGCGGGCTGCTGCATGGATTTTTTGCGGAATAACGATCGCGCTCATATAGTCTGATTTGTAAGTCAAACGTCTTTTTAACTTGATGTAGACCGTATAGCATTCATTTAGATTGCAAGGCATGATGCATTACAATGCGTGGATTGCAAGGTGATCCACGGTGGAATCTAATTTTATAGGCATGTTCACTACCGAACCCTTCAATTTGAATTGGCATCGGCGAACGGCATAGATTTGCATGTAAGGAATACGCAACGCCACCAGTCGTTCTTTTAACGGATTCAAACATTTTAAGCAGTCAAGTATTTCTGGATATTCGAATCCGTTTGATATGGCGTACTCGGGAATTTTGAGTTTCATCATATCACCGTAACAAGTTTTAGAGAAAGAGCCATCATCGCCGATATTTTTATAAAATGTGGGCCTTATAAGTTCCTCGGTCGCTCCTTTAGTGGTTGATCTCGATTTCGAAAGAGGTCGAATCGAAGTTTTAAACCATAGTTGATCGCAGAAGTAACATTTGTGGTACGGACCATCGGATATAGTGTCAAAAAACCGATTGCCTATTATTTCAAATTCTGGTAGTTCGCAGCCCCAGTTGAGATCGATGTTCCGTTTTTGTCGTTTGACATCGGGCACATCGAGTGTAATTTATTACGTTTATAAGCTCCTTGCAATGAGATATCTCCTTGAGCGCGAAAATTGGGATCTTTTCTTTTAGTCTGTGCTGGATAGAACCTAAGATTTTGGTATATCCGGTATAAAATTTTTTCGTTCCCACGTTAAACTAATAAAAACAACGGCAACGATATGGGTGGCCTTGTTTACGATGGCAAAACACAGACAGGCGCCGAACTTGACAGTTCAGCAATGGTGTGGACAAACAGGGATTTATGACGGACAATCTAGAGGGGTCATAAAATGTGCAAAGATATACATTGAACCGGCGATTCCTGGAAAACAAGGAGAGGAGTTGTACGTAGGAGTTTCTAAGAGGCGGAATATGGCTGGAGCGAATGAGAAACATCGTGATGATCAGATATACGCGGCGACCAGTGAAAGTGCTTCGAGAGGACATGGAAATTGGCCACTAGAATCAGCATTGGATGTAGAGCCAGAAAGGAGGAGGTAAAAGATTTTGACACCCCTCTGGGGGAGGAAAAGAATGAAAACTTCGTTAGAACTAAAAAAATCACTTCTATCAAAAAATCCTTAAGAGGAGGACATCCTTTTTTTTCAGCAACTTGCTGCCAACATGAATGTTGGCTTTTTCTATATAGGCTGTAGTGCTATGTAGGCAACAGCCTACAGTTGTAATTAAGTTATTCACACTTTTTTTTAATATGTGCCCATGGAAGCAAGAACCTACTGGTGAACTACTCTACAAATGACTGCTATTCTCTTGAGAGATACAGGTAGATATTATTCACCCAGCTACTGTGTAAATATTTTTAAATTAATTAATTAATGTTAAGGAGATTATGTTTCTCTTGCCATCCCCAGGATCAAGGATGTATATAAATGTTAAATTATTATCACAAACTTATTAATCACATACCTAAATTTAAATAATCAAAATAAGAACTTAACAACTTAACTGGTTAATATATTGTATTGTTAAAATGAAGTCTCGTGAATATAATGTGTATTACCTTTTTGTATAATTATTTTACTCTTTATTTTTATGTTTTATATCTATCTTCTGTAAATAAAACCTTTTTTATTTTACCCTTAATTTAGACTCCAGCATTTATTTAGTTTACTGTGTGATGTTTAATCTAGAGTAATATATATGGTGGTTTAAACTACTACTTTAAGTAAGATTTTACAGCGGGCATGAGGGTCAACCTTAAAGATAAGTTTCTTCAAAATGACACAACGCAGTGCACCTTTTTATTTAATACAAAAAATCTATCACAGGTTGCTCGATCACAATTTGCCCTCAAATTGCCGCTAAGATAATTGATGTGTTTCTGACAGGAGGAGTTAATTATTAGGGGTTTGAGTAACGCCCTGTAAGTTTTATACATATGTTTTAAATCTCTCCAACATACAAAAACCCCAATTATTACTGGTGCCGTGACCAGGATTTTCTCTGGTGTTCAGCTTTCTCCATATCCAGCCCTTTTAATTATTCAATTTATAGCTTATTTTAGATAATTAAATATTTTGTACTGGATTAAGCATTTATATTTTAGATTTAATGAAATAATTTAAATAGTAATAATAATGATTGACATTTAAAGAAGCTAAATTTATTTATATTCAATATTCTCTTTTAGAATTGATAAATTTACTCAACAAATGTATAGAAGTTATTATTTACATAAATTTTATAATTAGTTACTCTAAACATATCCATTTAAAAATAATAATAATAATAATAAGATATATTTTTTTTTACTTCTCATATTATGCTGCTAGTAGTATTTAATATATTTTTTTGTAAGCTAACATCACACTACTTAATATAATTTAGTTCGGTAATTGTATGAATAATAAGAATAATAATAATAATTACAATTATAACAATAATAATACAAAATAAATGATAAATAATATCAGTTGTAAAGTGTCAAATCCTGATCCTAGGGTATGGGATATACATAAAAATATGAAAAAGGTATTGGCAGTCAATTGAATTTGCATAATTAAAATTGTCTTTTATATTGTATATATTTATATGTCGCGATTGTAATTACAAGCAAATAATTTTCATATGAAAACATAAAGGTTTCAAAGGTCAATTCCTAAGAATTAGACCATTTTTGTTGAAAGATTGCATATTATTTTTGTCTCTGAAATATTTATTTGACTTATTCATGCAAATATATTTGAAAGTGATAAAAATGAACTATTATTTTTTCTAAGTCTTGAAAAAAAAATATTTTTTTTTACTTCAAAAAAATAAATGGAATATATATGTATATAAATAAAAATAAAAGATAAAATTAATGATAATACCAGTGATAAGCTGATAAACTTTTATTATATATTTATTCTATATGTATTTCTTGCATACTTATAAGTAAACAATTGAAAAAAAAAGTTCATTTTTGAGATGTTCTTTTTCACTAAACTGCTGATTAATTAAAAAAATAATAATAATAATAAAGGAAAGAATAAGTGTAGGAATTATTAGATTTTTAAATAATTATTAATAGTTATATCAGCAGCATTAACGTAAAATTAAACATAACTAAAATTGAACAAGTTTTGTAGTAATCTAATCTCTTGTTGAAAATGCCTCACAAATTGTATTTGGCGTTAGGGTATGGCAAATAATAAACGAAAATTTAAGAGAAAAAGTGGAAATTTAAACGATTCCTCTATAGAAACAAACAATTCAGGAAAAAAATAATAAAAGGGGACAAACTGATATTTTGTCACCGAAAACAAGAAATCAACATAAAAATAAACGAAATCAGGTAGAGAAATCTATACTAAACGCAACAATGGCGGAATCTACACCAAGTGTAGACACTATTTTGTCGTTGATTCCAACTTTTGACGGAAAAAAGGGAAATAGAGTGGAATTTTACCTGCAAGAGTTTGAGAAATTAATCGCACAAACTCCGCTAAAAGATGATTGTAAATTAATCATTCTGAAAGCAAAATTGATAGCGACGCAAGGGACAAATTAGCGACAAACATCAAATTAAACAGAGAAACGGATTACGGAGAATTTAAAAAGCTACTAATAGAATGCTTTCAATCCAAAACAAAATTTTCCGAGATACAAAATCTGTTTTTCACACTTAGGCAAAAACCATCTCAAACTGTAGAGGAATTCATTACTGAATTCAACGAAATAGCAAAAGCGTACATCAGTAAAAACAACGAAGAAGATCAAAACGGGTCCACCAAATTTATTGATTTGATAAAATTGACACGATTTCTGGATAGTTTAAAAGCGGATCTTAGTTTAGATGTTCGCAAAAACTCCCCGAAAGATTTTACAGAAGCATGCAATTTAGCACTCAAAATGGAAGAAGCGTATAACGCGTGTAAATTCGAAGAAATTAACGTTGTAAAGAAAGAAAAATAATCGGATTTAGTGGAAAGACTGATAAAACTAAATGCAAACAGCGCTGAACAAATTGAAACTTTAATAACTGAATTAAACAATTTGAAAATTCACGCGAAAAATAAAACCGAGGCCAAATCCAGATGTTGTGAGCTGTGTAAACGCAACACTCATGAAACGGAACAGTGTTGGTTTAATCAAAGGAATAACAGTAACCAAACAAATTACAAAATAAAAAAAAACCGCAATACAAAAACCATAATTTCCAAAATAATAAATTTTCTAACAATACCAAACAAAATTCAAATTTACAACCACCTAATTATCACATGCAGAACATGGATTGGCAGGGGGGTCATTTTGGACAGAATTTTAGGCAGAACCTGGGTAACCATTTTGGCCAAAACTCAGACAATCATTTTGGACAGAATTTGGGGCCAAACCCGGGCTTTGGCCAAGCTCAAAATATGGATTTCGGTCAGATTCATAGTAACAATTATGGGCCAAATTATGGTAATAACTTTGGGCAAAGTTATGCAAACAATTGTGGGCAAAATTATGGCAACAATTTTGGGCAGAGTTATGCAAATTGGGGGCCAAATCATGGCAATAATTTTGGGCAGAGTTATGCAAACGATTGTGGGCCAAATTATGGCAACAATTTTGGGCAAAGTCACGCAAACAATGACGGACAAAATTATGAAAACACAAATGCACAGAGGGGTAATTTTGATAGGCCTAGAGGTAAACCAGGATCAAAATACTACAATAAAAAATACAACTATAAAAACTCAAGCAACACAAACCGAAACTCAGATGACAAAGATAGAAAAGAACCAAAAAACTGAATGGGGGACTTACTAACATTAATAAAACGCACCCGCGTAAGTCACCCCACAGCGGGACTTTTAATACACCAAACGAACAATTTGATACACCTAATATTTACGACTCTCATGCACACAGTTATCCTCAGGGATTTGGATTTCTTATTGATGTAAATGCACAAGGAAGTGCAATTAACAGTGATACTAGGGACAAAACACAACAGGATGTAATTTTTTTAAATAAAACTATTGCCAGTGTCTATAATTCTAAAGATAATCAATTACCCATAATTGACATGAGCATTGATAATATTAAATTAAAAGGATTATGTGACACGGGAGCAGCTGTGTCGCTGCTGTCCCCAGGTATATTTGACAAAATAAAGCAAGAAAACATAAAATTTAAATACCTAGGTACCCAAATTAAAATTAAAACCCTAACAAACTTAACTACTTTTTTTTAAACACTGTATAAAAATTGCTTTTCGCTTAGAGGGCATTTGCACTACTGGTACATTTTATGTTACAAACAAAAAATTTGATAGAGATTATCAGATCCTACTTGGGTATGATTTTTTACGGGGCAACAACATCACATTGGACTTTTCACAAAATGTACTTAAACTAAAAAACAAAGTCATTCACCTTAACTCATACATTACAGAACAGAATGAAGAAATTAATAATCTAGCATCTGGAAATCAACAAAACACAGCTCAACACGATGATGTCATTCATAACAACCCAAAAAAAACAATTAAAAAAAGGGGGAGCACACAATAAAAAAAATAAATTGTATGCAAGGAATAAACTCAGAATATTTCTAACCCCACACTCTAAAAAAATCATTACTCTTACTTGTAATGAACAAATTAATGAAAAAGACATAATTCTAGCAGAGTTGGTTAGAGACAATACCGAATATACTATACAAACATCAATTCATGAGGTGCAACGCAACAACTTAATAAATATTATAATACATAACATTACAGATAAAAACATTTACTTAAAACAAAACACTAACATAGTCAAAATCACCACAGACATAGAATGCAAAGAATATGACTCAGACATTGATATTGATCAGGGAAAAATTCACCAGATCAATCAACTAAGCATTCAGGAAGTCAGACAACTTCGTGAGGCAGAACTTAGCATCAATGACTTTGATTTAGAGCATCTCACAGAGGACTTACAAAAAACACTAAAGGAGTTATTACTGAGCAAAGCTCATGCTTTTTCTAAAACATATGACACGTTAGGTCAGAGTTCACTTGTATGTCCCAAATTCACATTAAATCACGATTTCCCTGTACAAACAAGACCATATAGACTGCCCCAAACCTTAAAGGAAATAGCATGGAAAGGAAATACAAACATTACTAAAAGCAAACATAATTGAAAAATCAGATTCAAACTATTCTTTTCCTGTGGTATTTGTTAAGAAGAAACAAACACAAAAAGATAAACAAGAGCAAAAATACAGAATGGCAATTGACTATAGACTCCTAAATGAAATACTACAGACTTACAACTATCCAATACCAGATATCAAAGATATTTTATAGAATATCAGTAGGAAACAATTTTATACTGTGCTTGATCTACACAGTGCCTTTTTCCAGATAAACCTCAGACCAGAAGACAGAAAAAAGTTAGCATTAATAACAGAGTTTGCTAAATTTAACCCACTAAGGCTTAGTTTTGGCACAAAAAATAGTAGCGCTTATTTCGCCGAATTGATTGACAAAGTCCTAGGACACTTTGATAAATCTAAAGTCGCTTATTTTATGGACGATGTTATTATTGCAACGAATAATATTCAAGAAATGCTACAACTTATAAAGGAAGTACTCGAGGCATTAATCAACCACAACCTTACAATTGAGCCAGCCAAAATGCAAATTTGTAAACAGGAAATAGACTTCCTAGGATTCCAACTAAATCAGGAGGGATATTCTCCGGCTAAAAAGAATATTGACAAAATCCAGAACTTCATCAGACCAAAATCAAAAAAAGGAGTTAGATCACTTTTAGGACTGGCGAATTACTTTAGATCACTGATTCACAGATACACTGACATAGTTCATCCTTTAATTGAGCTTACAAAAGAGAAAGTAAAATTCAAGTGGAATAAAAATGCAGAAAAAGCCTTCTGTAACATACAACAAAATATCATGCAAAAACCAACTCTCAAACCACCTGACTACTCAAAAGAATTTGTATTAATTTGTGATGCTTCAAAAGTAGCTATATCAGCCATTTTGGCTCAAAGACATCAGGACAATTTGGTACCCATTGAATTTTTTGGGCGTAAACTCAAAGAACTTGAGAAAAGCTACCCGAGTGTGAAATTCGAGCTATTAGCCATACATGAAGCAGTAAAACACTTCAACCACATTCTATGGGGCAGAAAATTTACAATACAAACTGATTCGCAATCAAACACAAGACATTTAAACCTTGAAACGCAATCAGACATAGTCAAAAGATGGTTAACTGACTTAGCCGAATATAATTACTCGTTTGAGTATATAGAGGGTATAAGTATTAATAAGTATATATTTATGAGTATAAACAACCCAGCTGACTCTGTTTCCAGGAATATCAATAACATAATTGCAGATAACAATTTACAAAATAACTTATTCAAAATGAATTCTGCACTTTCAAATGAAAATATAAAAAATGAACAATACAGAGATGAAAAACTAAAGAAAATTATTGACAAAATTATTACGGGTAGAAACAACAAAACCACAAATAGATACACACTTAACACGAACAGGATGCTCATTCTAAAACCGGGACAGAACAACAAAGAATTGTTAATTGCCCCAGACACTCTTAAAATTGCTATCATGGAAGATGCACATGCTCCGCACTTTGGTTTTCAAAAAACTTACGATTTGATAAAGGATAGACTTTATTGGCACGGTATGTATACGGATATTAAAATTTTTTGTGCTAACTGTACTGCATGCCAGACAGCTAAACAGCACAGAACCATCAAGGTTCCTATAAAGAAGGTAGTAAAAGATCACGAAATTGGGAGTAGGCTGCATACAGATATATGCGGAAAACTGCCAGTAACATTTCGAAAGAACGCATTTATACTAACTATAACTGACTCCACATCAAGATTCTTAGAAGCGGTTGCACTAAGGAATGTGGAATCACAAACAATTTTGAATGTGTTAAATAAATACTTCGGGATGTTTGGTCTAGCAAAAGAGGTCTATTTAGACAACGCACGTTATTTTCGCAGTGATGTATTCACTGAATACATGAATGCTCTAGGGATAGAACCACATTTTTCAAGCCCGTTCAGGCCAAAAGCGAATGGCCTGGCAGAAATCGCGATAAAATTTTGAAGAGTTCACTCACTGCCATGAGTCATAATACCCTACAGTGGGATATCCGACATGAGTTCTTTAAATTAATGTATAACACATCTAAACACAGAGCAACAGGTTTCCCACCTTCATTATTATTCTTTGCTAGAAATCTAAGAACTCCTTTCACAACGCATATTCCCTCGGAGGATATTGCAACCAAACAATATCTTAAAAATCGAATGGAGCATCTCAAACAAATCAGAATGGAAGCACTGGTGAATCAGGAAAAATTAATGAAAGAGTATGTTCGCGATGAGGACTTACAAACGGTAAAGGATTTAAAAATTGGCCAAATTGTTTACCTCAAATGCATCAACCCACACGCTTTAGCAAAAAAGTGGGACGGACCAATGAAAGCAATCAGAAAACTGCGAAATCACAATTACTTAATGTCCGATTTATCAGGGGTATATAAAAGCAACATTAAGAGGCACATTGATTTGCTTTTCGTACCCAAGTATGCAACACTATGTAACGAGGACATAGACAATCAGTCTACACAATCGCTTTCTGATACAGAATCTACGGAGGAAATATAACAAAGTGTATAATATAGGAAAAATTTGTAAATAATTTTTTTTATTCTTACTCTCTCCAAGAATTTAGTCAAGAATTTATTTTGAAGCTCAAAATTTTTTTTGGGTCATACTGGTTATAGATTTATGTCTAAAAAATAATTGTATACTGGGAAAAGTCAAAGGTACAAGTCACCCAGGACTAACATTGAGCCAAATTTGTATTTAGTTAAAGGGTACAGATAATCTGTAACAACAACAAAACAATATATATATATATATATATATATAAATATTCCCATAGACTTCACAAAATAGTGCGAGAAGCAGGCCGCATTATTTATACTAGCAAAATACAAAAAATATACATATACGAAACTCCACAAAATTAAAAAAAAAAAAAAAGGAAAAACAAGTATTATACCTTTTTTACAAGGAAATTAAGGATTGATTCTGTTACAGGGGGCAACTTACGTTTTATATTTAGCATTAAATACTACACCTATAATATTTGTTTCATAGGACAGTACACTGTTTAGCTACATTATAAACAAATTCAAAAGGGTTTTCGGTATTTAAACAAAAAACATTTTTGCCATTTTAAATTATTTATTCCTACTTCTCACAAAAAAAAGATAATAATCATGCATATATAACTATATTTTATCATATATTTTATATTTTAAATATACAACACGTAACGTTTTATGGGTCAGCATATTGAGGTAATGAAAAGTTTTTAGACATAGATTACAAAACTATGCAGGCAAAAACCTTTAGTTTCCTAGGTCAACGGGATAATATATTCAAGGATTATTAATAATTAAAAATGATCAGGACACAAGCTATTCCATACTCAGCTAAAGTAAAAAAAAATTATAAAAAGTTTGATATATATTAAGAATAATAAAAATAAATAAATAAATAATAAAAACGAAGGAAATTTTTAATACTATATATCGTAAATAGTTGTTGAACAACAACTCCATCGTAACCAAGGTTACAATCGTTCGCGCACTTTCGATTCAGTACTCGAATGGCGGGGGAGCAATCGAATTTTTTTGCACTCCCTTTTCTACTCGCCTTGTCTGCCGTACAACACAGGGGACCCCCCACAAATATCGGGCCGTAAAGCATCTTATCTCAAGGGGAGATACTAACGCTACAGTCACGGAACGCAAACTTTACATAACATGCAAGACAAGTCAACCACATAAAATATCACTCAAAACAAACATTTAACGGCTAAACAAAACATAATAATGTCATATAATTAAGATTTAATTTGAGGACGTTTATTATTTTTTTTCCGTTTATATCTCTGCATATATTCTTCTCAAGAAACTGTATAAGCCGGCATAAAATACACAGGGATGGAGATAGGAAAAAAAAATTTTAATCACATAAAATTATTCAATTATTCAATTTAATTTAATTCAATTAAATTTTCTCCTCAGGGCAGGTCGCATAGGGCAAGAAATTCCTACATTGATATTTTGGTTCCTATAATAATCATTAAGTGAATTGACGAGTACAATTAAAAAAAAAATAATTAATAAAAATTCTCCTTCCATTTTTACCAAGCCTTGATAGATGATAATTTAAACGTAAAATCAACCTCACTTATTAAAAATAATAACGAATAAACAAATAAATAAATAAAATGGGGTAACACTTACTAGGTTGATGTCTTCTTCGCGATGGTGCACTCTTGAGGTGTGTGTCTATTCCATGGGGGAAAACAGCGTCCCAGACAAACACACCACACACTAAATCACAAAAATTTTGCACTACACTATGGCAAAGTTGTGGAATCCACATTTTAACAATATATATATATATATATATATATATATATATATATATATAAACACACACACACACCGGGGGGGGTTCCTCCTTTTGCGTCCCCCGGTCTTCTCACGGATGGATGCTTTGGAAAACACAATGGATGGCTCTTTAAAATTCGAATGGAATATTTCGGGTTCTTCAAGGAACGTGGAACGAGGACGATGGTCTCTGGCTCGTCCACTTCATCCTCAGGTTGGCAGGGATTCAAGCATGAAATAAAGAAACGGAATCAATCAATAAATAAATAAAGAAATAATATTTAAAAAAAATAACAAGTTACATTATTCATTTTTTTTAATTTAACTAAACAATTTGGATTTAAAACTTAATCTCATTAGCTAATTATTAAGCGGAGATTTAAAATAATAATACTAATAATAATAATTAAGTAAATAAATAAATTTTGATTAACGTAAAATAACAGAGATAAGTAACAATGAAATATAATACAGGAGTGTCGGTTAACTAAAAAGGAATTGTACAGGACATTAAAGATAAGTACAAAATTTAGATAAAAATAAATGTATTCCATTTTGATTTAATGAGATTTTAAGCATAAAGGTCGCGATCTTAATATATAAATAGAGTGATTCCTCTTCTAAATGTTTAACATTTTAAAATTTCAAAAAAAATTAAATACATAATAATAATGATTTAAAATACATAAATAAATAAATAAATAAAAAATAAAAAAAATAAATTGTATAGATAAATAAAAATAACGTTTGTTTTAAGAATCCTCTAAATAAAGTAAGATATAGATAAAGATTTTCATATATTATAAACTTTATTTAATTTAAAGTATTTTCCTTAAATACGCATTGCGATTTAACCAGTTCTGACTCTTTTAAATGGGAGATATTCGCGGGCGAATAAAATTCCTAACTGCAGTATTTATTTGAGATAGGCGGGTATGAGTCATACATTTTTTTTTTCAAATATAAGAATACATAAATAAAATAAAAAATAATTGATTTTACTTTAAATAAATAATTTAGTTTAATCTAAATAAATAAATTGACTAGTTTTTATTTAAATGATTAAATAAACTATTGTTTTACTATGCGTTATAGCCATGACACCGCTATTTCACATTCTTGATATTCAACCTCATTAACTTTTAAGATTAACGATTATATTAAGAAATAAAAGAAAATTTTAATTACATATATTTTAAATTATCATTAATTAATGTTGACAGACATGAATATTGTTTTTAGGAAAGTAGTTATGCATTTGGCATACACGTGCGTTAAGGTATATTTCATGTTTTAGGCTTCGTGCTAACACACACACACAAAAAAAAGGGAATTATTTCAAACTGGATTTTTGATAAATAAATGTAATTAAATTTATCTTTCAGAGTATTAATGAGACTTTAAAATCTTATTCTTAGTCATACATCTAGTGGGAAGTTAGATTTTTAAGCACATAATGCAAAAATTTCATGGTTTGAAACACGTGCTAACGCGCGCAGTATGTCTTAAATTATTTACATTTTAAAGTTAATTCTATAAGAAATTAAACCTAGTTTATTGTGTACAAACAAAACAAAAGAAGATCACAATATGTTATAGGACTAAATAAATAAATAATTCTTATAATAACTCGAAAACTTACTTTATAATTAGCGACATATTCCACGTGACGGTTTTAAACAGGCAACACGCCAGAGATTTACCTGCTTGAACAGAGTTGAGAGGTTACGGAAGAAAGCTAACATCGCAAATCCCGATGCACCTGCAGGGACAAAAAAGGGGTTCGTTCCGTGGGCGTGTTCTAAAAAAGGGTGAGGACGATTCTCCAGTTTAGTGTAGCGAACGCACCTGGTACAATCGACATTTACAATCTACGCGGGGAGAAGATGAAAGGGAGATAGCGAGACGTATTACAGGTCCAGTTGAGGGGGATGTATTTATGTCAGATTATAATGCTCAAAGGCAGAGGATTAGGGGGCGAGGGATTTGCTCTCCATCCTCTTTTCAGCTAAGAGAAATTCGTTTATCCCTGGTTTAGATTAAAAGGCAACGGTTGCTTTTTGATTTTTTTTTTCTTCAGTTTCGATGCTCATTTTATAAATAAGGAAGATTGCATCATTCAGTTTTTATTTTGTTTAATTTAATAATAATAAAAATTTACGAAAATTATAGAAATGTTTTATGGATTAAGAATTTATATTTTTTTTGCTGTTTTTGATCTCAACCTTATATGAAGGATAAATTACACTGAACTTTTTTAGGAAACATACAAAACTTGGGCAAGTTTAAAAAAAAAGAGGAAATAATAATAGAAATAAATATTATCAAATGAAAACGAATAATTCATTTTTTTGCCTTTTCTCTTCTATTTCAATTCATTATCTGTTAATTAATAATTTGACGGAATTGTATATATAATGCGAAGAATAAATTGTTTGTTTACATAAATTTATTAAAATATCAATGTTAGAACTGTTTTCATTTTGTAAAATTGAGAATATTTTATTAAACAATTTTTTCTTCTTTTAAATTAAAGAGACAGATAGAAGAAGGGAAAATTTGACTACATTGATATGTTTTTTCTTTTTTTTTTCTATCCCAACAAATCAATATAAATGCAAACATGTATATTTATGTATATTTTTCTGGTTCATAAGTTAAAGTATGTTGTTTCTTAATGCAAAATTAAAAGAAACAGTAATATGTTATTTATGAGATTACATTCTTATGTATATATAAGAAAAGTTTGCATTATATATTTTTTTACCGCTCACATATAGTATATGTCATGGGCCAAATGGAATTGTAATCCTCACATATTATTTTTTCTATTGTATTAATGTGTTATTTACAGTGTCTAAAATGCAAATGACTGCCAATCTTTTTTTTTATATGCTTATGTATGATAATTTCTATTACTTTTCTGTGAAATTGTATACAAAATTATGCTATATTTCATAGCATTGCGCATAATTTGGCAAGTTTTGGCGTTTTGTTTATATATATTTTGGCTGTTCAGTACTGGATCAGTAAATGAAAATATTGGATTCACAATTGTTATGGTCACCATTTCAAAGTTCAATGATCCAATGGCAGAGGACTCAATTGTGTGTGAACTTTTCACAGTGTTCGCCTCATCGTACTTTCCCATTGTCTTAATGTCTGTTGAACTTTTCACAGTCTTCACCACATCACACTTTCTCATTTTTTGTGAACTTTCTACAGTGTTCTATATCGAACTTTCACATTTTCTGTGGACTTTGTACAGACATTCACATTTAACCTCCAGTTCTCAGGACTCATGTGTTATGTCAACTTTATACGAGTTTGTCTTTGAATCTTCTAGAATCAGCTTGGACACTCTACATGAGCAGTGATTTCCGGAAACAAATTTACACAAAAATGTCCTCTCCGATTACATTTTTTTTTCAAGAGGGGAGATAATGCTGGATAGAACCTAAGATACTGGTATATCCCGCATAACATATTTTCGTTCCCACGTTAAACTAATAAAAACAACGGCAACGATATGGGTGGCCTTGTTTACGATGGCAAAACACAGACAGGCGCCGAACTTGACTGTTCAGCAATGGTGTAGACAAACAGGGATTTATGACGGACAATCTAGAGGGGTCATAAAATGTGCAAAGATATACATTGAACCGGCGATTCATGGAAAACAAGGAGAGGAGTGGTACGTAGGAGTTTCTAAGAGGCGGAATATGGCTGGAGCGAATGAGAAACATCGTGATGATCAGATATACGCGGCGACCAGTGAAACCCAACTAAAAATGAACTGCAGTTTTTCTACAGAAGTGAAGTATTTTTAAAGTTTTTCTACAGGCAACTGTAGATTTTCTGTAGTACAATCTTGACTGTAAAAATACTTCAGTTATTTTGCAGTTAATGTGAAGTAATTTTGCAGTAATTTATTTCAAAAATACTGTGAGCTTTTATCTGCAAAAATACTGCAGTTTACGTGAATTTATGTTATAATCATAAATTAAAAAAATAATAAGACTTTACATCTGTAGTAAAACTGTAGTAAATTTGAAGTATTTTTGCAGTCATTATTTCAGTATTATATTTTCTGATGGATCTGCAGTATAACTGCAGTTACTTTAAGGTAATTTTACAGAACTTAATTTTAGTAAGTTTGTGAGATATTTTCTGCAATTTATCTGCAGTTTTAAAAGCTAAGCAATATTAAAGTCTTTCAGTTTTTGACAATATTGCGTATTTTTACTTTGTTATTAATAATTAACACTGTTTTCAAGACTTTTAGTTTAATGGAACTAAATTGGACAAAATTCAAAATCCTCGGGTATGGTGGTGGTGGTGTGTGGGGGGGGGTGAACACTGCTTTGAACCACCCATTTTGAGATAAATTTTTAACACATAAATATATATATATATATATATATATATATAAACTTTCAGGGGGAATTTAAGGGGGAAAGTCCGCAATTCCCCCCAACGGGAAATTTGTACTTTCTCTTAGTGTTTAATTACTTTAAATTACTCGAAAAAAGAATAAATTTACTGTTTTACAAAATCGGTCAAAATAAAAAATTAAATAAAATTTAAAATCCAGGGAGGGTTAATGACGCACCCCCCTCCCCCCTCCAACGGAAAATTCTTAGTTCCTCTTTTAAGTTAAGCGAGGAACAGCCAGTTAAGCAGCGGATACTGCTTTGAACCACCCCTTTTGAGATTAATTTTCAACACATAAATATAAAAATAACAAATAAATAACTTTCATGGGGAATTTAAGGGGGGAAAGTCCGCCCTCCCCCCCAACGGAAAATTTGTACTTTCTCTTCGTGTTTAATTACTTTAAATTACTCGAAAAAAGAATAAATTTACTGTTTTAGAAAATCGGTCAAAATAAAAAATTAAATAAAATTTCAAAATCCAGGGCGGGTTAATTACGCCCCCCCCCCTTCAACGGAAAATTCTTAGTTCCTCTTACCTCTTTTAAGTTACTGGAAAAGAACCAATTTTATTATGCTGTTCAAAATCGGAGAAAACGTAATTTTAGTTACTTAAACTTTAAAATTCAGGAAGAAAGTAGTAATTGAACACCCCCCCCCCCCCCACACACACACCCTACACACAACCAAAAATTCTTAGTTCTTTTATTTTAAGTTTTATTATTATTATTATTATTATTATTTATTTTAGTTATTTTATTTATTTAGTTATTTAAATTTCAAAATCGAGGGAGGAGGAAATTGCCTTTCCACTTATTAATTACAGGCATGATGACTTCCAGTTTTTAAGAAAATTTTACTTCAAAAAACAAGTGAAAAATGTAAATCTCCTTTTGAACATTTGATTTTTTTTTTCGTAACTGACTATGTGAAGAAACACTACATCTCAACTCAACTCCGATTCTGATCGTTCTGTTTACATTTGACGGCGACGGCGGTAAGCGGTAAGTGCAAGCGTTTGTATTTTATTTTCTGTAATTCGCTAGCTTTGTTAATATAATAATTAATGCCGCAATTTTTTAAATATTTATATATAGCCATAAGATGGCTAAAAATATGTACCGACAGACACTTCTACAAATCTAGATCGATTAAAAAATTAGACACATTCAACGTAATTATAAAGTACCACGTTGTCTTGCCAAAAAAAATTATTTCGGAGGAGATTTGTACTGTCAATGTGTCGTCCATATTATCTTATTTTAGACTTTTTTTTTAATACTGTAATAGCGATGGAGTTAATTTAAAGTTTGTTGCCCCTACAATTTACGATTATGCCAAGGTTGCAGCTATGATTTTATCAAAAGCATCGCCAAGCTTACATATGCATCGTATATATGAATATATATATATATATTACACACCAAACACTCATATTAATCTTATATACGTTACTTTATATATATTATTTGCATCATATGACTATAACTTTCTGCCACATAAATCACGAAATGTTGAACACATATAGTATTATTATAATGTCATATATGCTTTATAATTTGATAAATTTTGGTCACTAGATGTTTTTTCTTAAATTAATTTTACATTATTTTGTAATAAAAAATGCAAGAAATGAATCCTGAAATGTGTTTTATGGTGTTCAATGGATAAATAAATTAAAAAAAAAATATTTTCTTTAAATCCAAAGTTTTTATTATTACAAACAAGTAACAGCATCCAAAATTTTAAAAGCTGGGGTGTAAAAATCTAGGAGTCAATGGGCCAATTCTCACCACTAAATTTTATTAGTATTCTTCGGCTAAATTTTATTATTATACTTCACCTAAATTTTATCAGTATTCTTATTAGTCGAAGAATATTAAAAATTTAGTGGTAGTAATCTACCCATTGGCGACTGGATTTTTACACCCCTGCTATCAAGTATAAAAATATAGCAACAAATATTTTGTTATTAATTGAAAAATGTTAACTGACACCTGTAACATACCAATTTGGCAAACTATCTTGGAAAAAGAGGAAAAAGCTTTTAATCACATTTCATGTAACATATCATCATTCAAGAGGACAATATTTAAAATAGCATTACTTTAAATTATAATTTTTATAAAGTTATTTTCCTCCTGGTATATTATTTGTAAACTTTGATTAAAAGCAATTGAAAATATATGTAAAAACCTTGAGAAACCATTAATTGGATTGACACTAATATTGACACACAGGCTAAGTACAGTCAAGATCAACCCAAACAATATTATAAATTTCATTGCAACGATAAACGGCTCAAATATTTAATTTAATTTTGTAATAAATATGAGTTATTTGAATTCACAATAACAAACTCTAAATTAACTCCATCACAATTAAAGAAAAGTTTAAAATAAGATAATATGAACAAAACTTTGAAAATACAAATATCCTATGAAATATTTTTTCTAGTAAGGCTTTTATAAATACGTTGAATCTATATTACTTTTAAATGCTAAAGGTGTAAAATTAACAACTATAATATAAATTAAAATAACTTTTATTAGTTGTTTTACATGTTTCGACTCTTCTGAGTCATTTTCAAAAACAAAATGAGAATATTCTAAAGCTGCACGGGCTTTGAAGTTATTATTTACATGTACTTTTTAAAAAATTACGCACGTTATCTATTATTTTTTACTTGATTGTTTATTTTCATATCTTTGAGCATGGAGTAATTCTAGCCACAGTTTCGGTAAATTAAAATATGTCGCATCGTTACATATTGTATTTTTGCGCGTGAGTATCTCTATGGTTTCTCTTATTATGGATGAATAGTGTAGACTGGAGGGAAATATTATTTTATTTTCATTGAAATTTATTTGGATGGTTTCTTATAATTAATTATGTAAGAATTACTACATAGGCATGACCAGCAGGAAATTTAATTGCAGAAAAAAAGAGCATATAGCTGATATTAAATACAATAGAAAAACTACAGCCCTAGCAAGATTATATCAAGAAGAAACCATCCAAATAAATTTCAATGAAAGTAAAATAATATTTCCCTCCAGTCTACACTATCCATCCATAATAAGAGAAACCATAGAGATACTCACGCGCAAAAATACAATATGTAACGATGCGACATCTTTTAATTTACCGAAACTGTGGCTAGAATTACTCCATGCTCAAAGATATGAAAATAAACAATCAAGTAAAAAATAATAGATAACGTGCGTAATTTTTTTAAAAAGTACATGTAAATAATAACTTCAAAGCCCGTGCAGCTTTAGAATATTCTCATTTTGTTTTTGAAAATGACTCAGAAGAGTCGAAACATGTAAAACAACTAATAAAAGTTATTTTAATTTATATTATAGTTGTTAATTTTACACCTTTAGCATTTAAAAGTAATATACTATTACATGGTGTTATATTTTATTATATTGTTATATAAATAACGTTGAATCTATCTAATTTTTTTTAAGAGAAACCAGTTTTGAAGAAGTGTCTATCGGTACATATTTTTAGCTATCTTATGGCTATGTATAAACATTTAAAAAATGAATTAAGGTGTTAATTATTATATTAACAAAGTTAGCGGATTACGGAAAATAATCGACGAACGCTGTCACTTATTGCTCAATGCCGAGAGTCGCATGTAAAACGTAAACAGGTTTAGAGATTAGCTATAGGTGAAAATTAGCAGTGGCTATATTCACCACATAGCGATTAAAGTTGTAAAACGGCAATTAAAACATTGTCATTGTTTACAACCTCTGCTTTCAGGTAACACATTCCATGGTTATCCTTGAGCGACTAATTTTGCGATCCCCCCCACCCCCTAAAGGTGAAAATAAGCAGAGTCGGCAGTTGTTGATTATACTTTAAAAACTGGCGATTAAAAATGTGGAAAGCAAAATTCATAATTTTTATGCGTCCGTTCGAAGAAATTCATAGCTTTTACGCGCCCCTTTGAAGAAATTTATGATTTTCCGTGCATAATCGAAGAAATTCATGATTTTTACGCGGCGATCCATAAAATTCATGATTTTTATGCGTTTGATCGACGAAATTCAGGATTTTTACACTGCCGAATGACGAAATTTGATTTTTACGTAGCAAAATTCATTATTTCTCTCCGGCCGATCGACGAAATTCAAGATTTTTACACTCTCGAATGACGAAATTTGATTTTTACGTAGCCAATCGACGAAATACATGATTTTTACACGCTGATCGATAAAATTCATAATTTTTATGCGGTCAATCGACGAAATTCATGATTTTTACGAATTCGATTGACAAAATTCAATTTTTCACGCTATCGATCATCGAAATTCAAGATTTTTACACTCTCGAATGACAAAATTTGATTTTTACGTAGCCAATCGACAAAATACATGATTTTTACACAGCGATCAATAAAATTTATGATTTTTATGCACTGGGTCGCTAAAAATCGTGATTTTTACACGCCCGATCGACGAGATTCGTGATTTTTATGCATTTGATCGATGAAATTCAGGATTTTTACACTCCCGAATGGCGAAGTTTTTTTACGTAGCCGATCGACAAAATTCATTACTTTTTCTCAGCACGATCGACAAACTTCATTATTTTTACGCACACGATTGAGAAAATTCATGATTTTACACGCACTATCGATGAAATTCAGGATTTTTGCACTCTTGAATGGTGAAATTTGCAATTTTTCTTCCGAAATTCAATTTGTGGGTTTATTTTTTTTCGGTTAATGTGCGTGAACTGTACATATATATATAAGTTACTAACCGCTGTTTCAAGGAATTTCATGCAGTCTAGAGATTGCTGCATTGTGAGTTTCGTGCATCCAGGAGTTTTTTTTTTTTTTTTTTTGGGGGGGGGGGAATTATTGTTGACGAAGCGTACATATATATATATATATATATGTTACTAACTGCTGTTTGAATGAATTTCATGCATTCTCAAGATTGCTGCATGGCGAGTTTCATACATCCACGTTTTTTTTTTTTCAGTTAATGTATGCGAAGCATACATATATATGTTACTAACTGCTGTTTGAATGAATTTTATGCATTCTAGAGATTGCTGCATGGTGAGTTTCATGCATCCAGGATTTTTTTTTTCAGTTAATGTATGCGGCGTTAATGTTTGGTTAATGTACCTGCTTAATCCGGTAACGGATAATTGCATACCCCGCTTATATAAGTGTTTTCGCGGTCTCCTCTGATAATGGGATCCAGGATAATGGATATTCAGGGCCATGTTGCCTGCAAGTTTGTTGTAAAGGTATCACTTGTACGTGCCACTATTCAAAAGAAACTAAATTCAGCAACAAAGGCTGTGAAATGTGAGAAGAATTTGTAAATACATTTGGTATTTAAATACGATGTAAATTATAAAGCATAAGCATCAAATGTTAATAAAATGGTTTTTTTAAAATTTAAACCTTATTTGCACCATAATTGTATACAAGATAAAATTGGAAGGACAAATCAGGACGCAGGTAAGAGTAATTTTTGTAAATTTTAGCATTTTTTTTTAGAAAAACAGAAAAGCATATATTTGTTTTGCTTTTAATATGAATTTTATGCAGTTATTTTTTATTAGCTGTAACATATGTAATACATTTTATTTCATAGTAAATGGTATATAATTTAGAAATTTACATATATATATATGTATCCTTTCATATAATTTATTTTATATATTCAAAATTATATAAATATTCAATGCACCTATAGATACTTTCTTTAAGAGATGCAAAAATATTCAAATTTGAAATTCACATTGTGGAAAAATTAGTTGCAATTAAAATTAATTTTTGAATTTAAATTTCGTGTAGGGGAGACCGGTACACACTGGACCTATGGGCACAGTGGACCACCCCCTAATATTTTATTTATTTAAACTTTTTAAAAGCTTCTCTTATATCCTAATAGACAACTGCACTGCACTGATTATTTATAGCCTTCAGAAAATATTTTTAGCTCAGATTGAACTATTTTATCCTGATTGGTTGTTTTGAGCTTCTAAAAGTAAAATTTTTCATCATATTTCAATTTTTTTAGTAATTAAAGGTTGTAGATAAATAAGATAAAACAGCTTTTTTGTAAAGCTAAGATACTTGTTTTTATTTAACTTTAAAGTTAATATGTTTAAAATGAAGCTATAAACAATATTAATACGATTGTTTATTGAACTTCAACATGGGTCACAGTGGACCACCCACTCCTGGGGCACAGTGGTCCACAATCCACTCTGCTCCTGTAATGCAGAATGTTCAAAATGTTTAATAATTGCTTATTTACTATAAAGAAATATTGTTTAAAAGTAGTTATTTAACTGTAAAATAAAGTAAACAAAGAAAAATGACAATTTATTTAATATAGTAAGAAATATTTTGTTTTGTATTTACTGCCTTTGATAAATGTAACTGCAGTCTAAATTGGTGATTATTCTATTCAAGTAAGATTCATGAGATGCAAATTGAATGGAAATCAGTTTATTTGTCTCGAAACTGTAGATGAATCTATTGTTGATGTCAATGATTTCATAATATTGCTCCCAGACCCAAAAGTATTTCAGGAAAGTTCCAGGCTCAATCATATTCATAAGTATTTTGGAATTTCATTTGCAAATTTTAATGTGCGCTGATTGTTTTGTACTTAATTAATAACTTCAACTAAATTGCAATTGTTCCTGTATTAATCTGTTATTATTTTCAAAATATAATTCATTTTGTTTTTGTTCCAAAATGTTACTCGTAAATTTATATTACTATGTTATTTTGTGGGTAAAGGAAAAATAAAAAAGACTTAGATTAATGAAAAATAGACTTATATTGTATATTTCAGATAATACCTAATAGCGGTCCACTTTACGGATGCATATACAAAAATTTCTTTTGAAAAATATATTGAAAACTATGTTATGATAAATGTACAAAGGTTTAAGGAATATTAAAAAATATTTTTATGCAGATAGGTTTGTCCATTAAAGAGAAAAAAATTTTAACTGAAAAAGTGGTCCACTGTGTACCAGTCTCCCCTACATTTAATATTTAAAATTGTCATCTAAATCTGCCACAATAGACTTCATTATGAATTGCTTATGAGATTAAAAATTTGTAATCCCTTTCGCACAATATATATATATTCTCACAAGCTTTGTAATATATATTCTCACAAGCTTTGTAATATATATTCTCACAAGCTACAAAGAAAATCATTTTTTTTGGTGGGGGGGGGGAGGCAGTAAGTACATATTGAATAATCAAACAGTTACAGCAATTAAAAAAACAAGGATATTTTATAAAAATGTTTAAATGCTTGGGTAACAAAATTACAATGGACAAAGAAAAAGTTATGTCCACTCTGATTTAAATTCTTGTGCATCTATTTGCTTTATCAATTTGAAATTTCTGTTGAGGATTGAAAAGATATGCCATTATATAAAGAATTATAATTTATTTTTTTAAAATTCATATACAGTTATTTTTAATTGCAATTTTTATTGTTGCAATGGAATTACTAAATACACATTATCAATTTTCTTCTTCGCATTGAATTTATTTATAAAATTGCACTTTTTATTACAAAATTTTAAAAGTAAGATTTTAATTTTTAGCCAATAACCATGTGTCCTTGATTTGAAAGAAATTGCCCAGTAATGAAACTATTGAAAAAATAAAAACAATTCAATACCATAAAAAAATCATTGCTTGAAGATTGAAGTACTATGATTATTATATGAATACTTCACTCATCTTTCAATATTATTATTTTGAGTAAAGTCGTTCATACAATTTCTTGAATTCTTTCATTTTTCAAAATGTAACCATAATAATTGAATAAGTCAGCCATGATCAAAAAATATTTTTCAGTGATGATTAATCGTTGTATGCATGATATATTTTATGCACAGATTGCATATAAATTGAGATATGAAAAAAAAATATTTAATTAGATAGTGCTGATTTTTTCATACAGAAAAATTAATATTTTATATATATGCATATTTTGTAATAAATTTCTAAAAGGCTGCAGTGAAACTGCAAAAAAATGCAGTTGAAAGACCGCAGTGATTTGTCACAAATCATTGCAGTTTTTTTGAAGTCGACATAACTACACATTTACTGCAGTAAATACTTTTTTACATTAAAAACTTACTTATTATTATTGCTTACTTTTTTACATTAAAAAATTTTTCAATTTCATATGTTCAAATGATTTATTGTAGTACTTAGTCCGGCTAGAATTACTGGAAAAATAAAAAGGGGCGAGCGAGCTTGGACCGCGCAGCTGTCTCAATGTGAATTGCTCTGCAATTCACAGGGATTTTGCAAGCGTTAGCGAGTAGGGGGGCTGAGCCCCTAGTAAACATTGATTACACCAAGGGTGTCTGTAAAAACAGTAAAATTATTCGGGTCACCAAAAAGAAACAAGAGGTTCTCTATTTTAATGAACTACGGAAAGTTTCCAAAAAAAAAAAAAAATGCAGTTGGGAAACTACAGAGAATGTGCAGAAAAAATGCTGTTGGGAAACTACAGAAAATCTGCAGAAAAAATGCAGTTGGGAAACTGCGGTGATTTGGCCGATTCCACTACAGAATTTTTTGGTTGATTCAACTACAAAAATACTGCAGAATTTTTGAGGTTGATACAACTACAAAATTACTGCAGAATTTTTGAGGTTGATAAAACTACAAAATTACTGCAGAATTTTTGAAGTCTATTCAACTGCAAAATTACTGCAGTAATTTAGCAGTTGTATCGACTTCAAAAAACTGTAGTCGAATCGGCCAAATCACCGCAGTTTCTCAACTGCATTTTTTTTGCAGATTTTCTGCAGTTCATTTTTAGCTGGGAAGTGCTTCGAGAGGACATGGAAATTGGCCACTAGAATCAGCATTGAATGTAAAGCCAGAAAGGAGGAGGTAAAAGATTTTGACACCCCTCTGGGGGGGGGGGGAAAGAACGAAAACTTCGTTAGAACTAAAAAAAATCACTTGTATCAAAAAATCCTTAAGAGGAGGACATCCTTTTTTTCAGCAACTTGCTGCCAACATGAATGTTGGCTTTTTCTATATAGGCTGTAGTGCTATGTAGGCAACAGCCTAAAGTTGCAATTAAGTTATTCACACTTTTTTTTTAATATGTGCCCATGGAAGCAAGAACCTACTGGTGAACTACTCTACAAATGACTGCTATTCTCTTGAGAGATACAGGTAGATATTATTCACCCAGCTACTGTGTAAATATTTTTAAATTAATTAATTAATGTTAAGGAGATTATGTTTCTCTTGCCATCCCCAGGATCAAGGATGTATATAAATGTTAAATTATTATCACAAACTTATTAATCACATACTTAAATTTAAATAATCAAAATAAGAACTTAACAACTTAACTGGTTAATATATTGTATTGTTAAAATGAAGTCTCGTGAATATAATGTGTATTACCTTTTTGTATAATTATTTTACTCTTTATTTTTATGTTTTATATCTATCTTCTGTAAATAAAACCTTTTTTATTTTACCCTTAATTTAGACTCCAGCATTTATTTAGTTTACAGTGTGATGTTTAATCTAGAGTAATATATATGTTGGTTTAAACTACTACTTTAAGTAAGATTTTACAGCGGGCTTGAGGGTCAACCTTAAGGATAAGTTTCTTCAAAATAACACAACGCAGTGCACCTTTTTATTTAATACAAAAAATCTATCCCCGGTTGCTCGATCACAATTTGCCCTCAAATTGCCGCTAAGATAATTGATGTGTTTCTGACAGGAGGAGTTAATTATTATGGGTTTGAGTAACGCCCTGCAAGTTTTATACATATGTTTCAAATCTCTCCAACAGTCTGCATAATTTTAAGCATTTTATTACGATGAACCCCTTCAGAGGGAAATGAATTAGGAGGACGACCCATTTTAGGACGCGGAACACCATTCTCGTGCTTCTTAATCCAATAGCGAGCAGTAGTATGCGTAATATCCATTGTACGTTCAATTTCAGAAATCGATGTATTGGCATAATAAAGAAAAATAATTTGATTTTTAATATCGTCAGTAACAAGCATTTGTATAGCTATTTATAAAGTTTGTCGATAAGCTAACCAAATTAACTAGCTGTTTAAACCGTTCTTAATTTAGCATAATCATGCAACGACAACAAACAATTTTAAAATATCTAAATAACAAATAAGAATTCCCCTGTTAAAGTGGTGAGTTTAATATCTATTCGATTTAGAAAAATATTTTTCTATTACTGTGCAATTTTTTTTAATGAAATTTAATTCATCATGTTGCTATGGCAGCAGACGATAAAACAATATCTTTGGAATAAGGGGATAAATAGAAGAAAATTTTTTTTTGATGTTTGTGATAAAATGTTTATTTTTTTTTAAAAAAAGGTATATAAATAATTCACTTTTATTTTTTAACAGAATAATAAGTGTACTATAATTTGTTACTCATGCTATAGCCAGTATACCAGCATGATACACGTCGGGGCACATTGCCGTTATCATTATATTTTTACGCATGGATGTTTCGCTATGGTACTTCATTGTGAAGTTTGGTAATTTTTTTAATTCAATATTTGCATTAAAAATAATTATTACATAATCATTAGATTTGAAATTTACATAAAAAATACATTTTTTTACCTTTATAACACAGTTTGTCTATCAATTTTGTTACAAATATTTTTTGAGCTATTAATTTTTTTAGTATCATCAAATGTTTCATTTTCCGTTATTAATCTGTGGCAACGATGGATGGCTGTGACTTTTCATGAACATGAATTTTACTGTTTCCTGAAAGAATAAGCCACCTGTGTGAGGCTAATTAATTAAAAAGAGGTAAGAGACACATGATAGGATAAACCCTCGCATACGGCACCGGAGGCGCGAACGCTAGCTCTGCTCCGCGGAGACCTTAATCAGAGCTTCAAACTAATGTGTATTTGAAACACATGCTGAACTTTAAACCCAAATTTCTCGAAAACCAAAGCCCATTTGAATAAAAGCTTTGACCTGAATGGTTAGGGGTTTGACCCCTACAACATAACTTTAAAATCATTAAAATCTGTGCGCATCATATTTGGCTCCCTTTGCGAGCCTTATATACCTGTTTTCTATTTTAATACAAGTATTTTTCATTCTTTACAAAATACTACATCAATGATAATTTTGTTTCAGATTTTTTGTTTCCAATGTACTTAATTACCTCAATCATTTCTTACTTTTAAAAACAAGTTTGCCATGTCATTAAACTGGTATCCATGTAAGATAAAATGTTATTTGTTGATATTTTCTTACTTCAAAACTAATTTTAGATGTATTTCTAATAACTAGAAAAAATAAAACAAATTTTCTGCTTTATTTCTCGCTCTGTATTTTGTTTTAAAAAGTAATTTTCTTTGATGTTCAGTAGTAAATTTTATTTTTCTTACATACAAAGTGAATTATATATTACATTTCGTGCAACATTTTAAAATAGAAAATTGAAATATTTGAACTTTAATATCGAATTACGTTTGAATAAAATCAGGGCAAGAAAATTGTATCAGCATAATATATAATAAGGTTTATACAACCATTTCATTGTTGATATAAAATATTGTTTTAGGGTTCACGTAATAAAAATGCATAGCATAAAATTATAAGAAAAACAGACATCGGGAAGAATATGGAAAATTGAATTTTTTATATAACAAATTGCACCGTAAAATAATTTTGTTTGCTGATGAAAATTTTATAAACTAAAATATAAAAATATTATTTTCCATTGTTTTAGAAAATGAGACATCACATCCCCAAATATATTTCATGAAGGGCTTGCAGTTTCTGGAAAAGACGTTTTAAAGAGTTTTATTTTTATTTAAAGTGTTTATATATTTATTTGTGTTAGTGAAAAGACTTCACTTTCATATTAATTAATTGACACCATTTATTTCTGTTCCACTTTTTATTTTTGAGTTTTTATATGCTGTTTTAAAAAATCATTTCTTCATTTGTGAGGCATGTGAAAATATATTCTCTTCATGCCAGAAGTAAGAATAATGAATGACATAAGAGCTTACAAACCTCCGAAATTTTAAGTAGCAGTATTTTCGAACAGAACTTGTTGTCTTATATATTCACGGAACTTCTTTGTCAATAAAGCGAAAATTTGTATTCGAAATTAGTGGAATTAAAAAATCATGAATGTTTGCACATTTCTACTATAAATACTCATGTATTGTTTTACACAGATATTTTGACACCGCACGTCACAAAAAGGAACCATTTGAGAAAATTTTAAATTTTAGGGTGTTAGTAATTCAAATTCTTCCCGCCCTCCTGAAATAACATCTATCTTCCGTAATATATATTCACACAATAAGAAATTAAATGGCTGTATAGTATTTCATATTTCTCACTCTTTTACCATAAATGGTCGAAGTTAAATAACTTTTTGAAAAATTTGACTTTTTCGGTCTCGCTGTATTGGAGACATTTTGCTAAATCAGAAGACAGCAGTATCCCTTGTAAGAGGATAGTAGTTTATGTGCAGAAATTTATTGTTGTCGTTTAGATACAAAATCCTTCAGCCATATTTGGAAGTGAAATCAAAATCTCAGCAGTTCCCCAGATGCAGACTGAAGAGGTTGAATTCTTGTTATCATTTAAATGTGTTTTAGTTTTTTTTTTAAAGTTGATTTAATCCCATTTACCGGAGTTGCGCATCTTTGTGTCCATCATCAGATTCACATTAGTACAATTTAAAAATGTTGTTCAATGCAGTGTGTTTACAAATAAGATCTTGTTTATTATAAAAGAACTTATGACGACGTAATTAATCGTAATCCGTGTCAATTGAAAAGTGCTTAGAAACCCTTTAACGATGTGTCAGATATAGAAAAACCCAGTCTATTTTTCACAATAGAATACAGGTAGAAATCCACTTTGTCTGTCAAAAATGCAAGGTGTTTTTCACTTACCAAAATTGTGTTTTGATAGTAATTTAGATTGAAATGAAGATACTATAGAATGTGAAAGAGAACCCTTGAAAGAACGGCAAACTTTTTGGATTTAAAGCTTTAAAGCTGGGTAAAACCATTAAGCATGGTAGGACATTTTTTTTTTTTTTTTTTTTTTTTTTACAGAATTTTGAAAATATAAAATCTTTAAATTATGAAATCTTCAGAAAATATATATGTAGTCAACTATCGCAGAATTCAGATATAAAATAAGAAAAAACACATATAATATGTTTAAAAAAGAATACTCTGTCTGTAGTCAATATTCAATACTAATGTCAAAATAGTATAGCAAGAACAATTTAAACAAGATTATAGGAATTAATAAGATTGTCAAAATCAGTGAGTGATAATTGTAATGGCAGTTACAATAAAAAATTTGATTTTCTAAAATTGACATCGTTATATTGTCGTATGATATTATTATTTATTTATTTATTTACGACATATCATTCAAAAGCTATTACTATTTTAAAGTTAATTATTTTGCGTAACTCAAAAATAGTAGTTAAAATTTATTATATATATATTTTTTTAGTTTTTTTTTTTATTTAAAGTGGATTTGCTAATGAGAATTAGAAACTTTTGTTCGAGAGTTATTGATGCGTTTAGTATATTGCAAGACTTACAACTTGAAATTTGAACTTATTGTTTTAAGCATTTTGTAAAAGTTGTTACTATGACCTGTATTAGCAAACTGTGTTCCATTCGCCATACCTGATCCGTCTAATATATTGTATATAAGTTATTACAGAATTTCTATATTTAATTTTTAATTTAATATTATATTATCTATTGGATACGTTGGATCTTTAATATATAATCTATTTTAAATTACAAAATATGTTGGCTGATATTTTGAGTGCTCTGTGAATTATATCTGACGAATCTTTTTTGTATATTTTATTTTTATATAGTATGTTTAATCCTTTCCTCTTTTTGAAAATTATTGTTTCGAAATAGAGATCACCATGTTGCAACCAGTATTTCTATACTA
Source organism: Maratus michaelseni (assembly GCA_963931845.1). NCBI lineage: Eukaryota > Metazoa > Arthropoda > Arachnida > Araneae > Salticidae > Maratus > Maratus michaelseni. Next base: position 390,025,825 of record OZ007592.1, on the reverse strand, counting down.
TAATGTTTCTGGCAGTTTATTATTACAAATGTTGCAGAAATATTTTACTAAGAATATTTGTTTAGAGATAATGTTAAAAAAGCTTAATTCTGCAGTAGCCGTAGTGACAATCGTTGTCGATTCTCACTCGACAAAGGTGTATAAAGGGTGAAAAGTAATGTGTATTGGAGGGATATAAAGTTGCACTTTGTAGGACTGCTGTTGATGTAGATTTATATGTACTGTATAATAATGCCGATCATTGTATTGAATTTAATATTATTAATGACTAATTATAACGACACTTGAGATTGATGAACCAAATCTGAACTGTGTATTATTTTTCTTTTTCTAACAAAATTCCATAGTTTAAAATGATGTCTGACAATACCCCTGATAGTATTTCTATTTTGTATGTGTGGGATAGTGATAGAAAAATTCACTATTCGCCCCAAGAACCTATAAATTACACGCTCCACATTTTGGAATTCAGTTGTCAGTACGCACAGAATCACTGACTGAAATACTATGATTTTCAACCACGTTTCGTTAGTTTTACATTTCAAAGAAAAATAAGTCTCTTTAAAACTTTTTTACAAAATATTCTCTTTTCTCAAATATATTTATAGAAATTAGATTCCAGTTAGAGTAAAACTACATTTATTTTTTGCTGAATATGCGAATTACGGCCTCGAGTTCATTTGTTGAAATGGCCTGTTTTTTTTTTTTAATTTCTGTAGTTTTCCACATAAAGTTTGTCTACAGCCTTATTGAATCACTTAGTACATAGGTGCATTTTATAACTCTCAGAAAGAAAAATCTTTCACAGCATGTTCTCACATTAAGTTTCTGTTTTCTGTTTTAACTTTTATTTCTATGTATATAAATATAAAAACGGAAAAAGTAGTAAATGTGTTATAATTGTAGTTTAAAAATTTAAAGTTTGGTAAAAAATTATATACATTTTTTTTAGTGTTTCCAACTAATAAATGTACATATCTATTAACAATGCATGTGACTGAATCACCTGTTTCGTAATATTGTTAAATAATACTGACGTTGAAACTTCTTTCTCACATTTATAATGTTAAATTACGTTGCAATCGAATATTGACCCATGGATCAAGCCTGTCATGTGTGAAAATATTATGGTAGATGAGAAAGATTAGACTTATTTATGATTAGCGCAAACATATGTACGTATCATTCATTTTTTATAACGCATATTTCTAATAGTAAAAAACCTTTGAACTTTTTATTTGCAGGTTACAGAACATAGGTGACAAACAATTTTTTAATTAAAAACTGTAATAAATTTTTCACATTTAATCTATATTTTTAATTGCTCACTACGAACACCAAGAAGCATTTTTATATGAAACTTGTAAAAAATGTATTCCAATAAATTTATTAAATTTATTAAACGGGATACTTTCGTATTAGTCGCATATCAATCGTTAATAGACGAAGATCTTGCACTTACAGCAGCCTTTTTGATTCTGGAAATTTCAACGTTGTATCTCGTAGTTCCATAAAATATATGTTAAATGTGAATTTTATTTCTCTTGTTTTATTATTTTATCTACATATTGATGAAGCTTTAATTTTGTTTTGGAATATTAATCAGAAACCACATCAGGAATCTGAATTATTTTTATTTGTTTTAAGTGCAAAATGAGTAAACTTTCGTAATAGGGCTGCACGCGATAGAGATAGATTTAAAAATATATCAAGTTTTAAGATTATTTTTAAAAACTTTAAATAAAAACACTTTTTAAACAAATTACATTTGGAAGATTTTTTTTTCCTTTTCGACGGTGTAAAAATTAAAATTATTCGATATTTAGGAGTTAAAAAAATGCAGTAAATGCAAAAATTACTGACAAGGTGTTACCACCGTCAATACGACGTCAGAATTATTTACGGTCATGTTTTATCTTTTTAATATATATATATATATATATATATATATATATATATATATATATATAAATTCAATATTCGAATTTGAAGATTAGAGATAAAATAAGTTTTCTACTATATATATATATATATATATATATATATATACACACAGTGGAACTTCCATTTAAAGAAGTCTCATCGTTACACTTAAAAACTTTGTTATGAAGAAAATTCGTTAAATAGAAATTAACTTAAATTTATGAAATTTTTTTCTTGAGATATGACTAACAGGTATTGGATTCAGAAGCATTTGATTCAGTTTTAATTATGAAGCTGTCTTTTACAAAACAGTTGTGTACGGTCGATGAAATCACGTCGCATTCCCAAGCTTTGGCCCAAGCTTTCATCAGCTCTGATACACAGAATCTCAAACTAATGTTTTCACTACATCAACTTTTTTCTGTCTTTTTTGATAATGTACTTCAAGATTTTTTATTATTCCTTCCTTAGACTAATGATTGAAGTTTAGCTGCATTGGCAGGAACAAAAATAACTTTGATGTTCTTCGATTGGTATTCTTCTCTACGTTCTTTTGGATGTACAAAGCAATTGTTTATCAGCAATGGAAGGTCAGAATGTTACCTGTCTGACTCTAATACATATTTTTTGTTTCAATGCATCTGACGGCATTGAGACGCTTCATCTTCTACATCATTGAAGGTAAAAAAAGGGGATTTTGACTTCCCCCAACTGTCAGCGCTGGCGTCTCGGAGTGGGAGAATAGTGATAACAAGTGTTTTTCTTAGTGTAAAAAAAAATTGTTTTATTGAGCACCAAGCAGAATGGAAATTATTTAAATGTGTTCATTTTCATACAATCGAATCTGCTGAAATAAATTTGCATATCCTTCGAACAGCAATCGCTTAATTTGAATTCTGTACACGTACAAAAGTGGAATAAACGTCGTTATATAGAATATATTTTTCGTAATGTGGAGATTAATTTACATGCTAATGGTAAAAGTCAAAGTTCTGTAGAAAATTTCGTTAAGTAGAAAACTACGTTAAAGGGAAGTTCCACTGTATATATATATATATACTAGCAAGCTTCGCCCGCTACGCTGGTCGGTTTCTCCAAACGAATTATGAATCAAACTAAATATACCGGTGAATTGCATTCATCCAACAGAGTATGCTTTTGGTCCGGCAGCTACAGGAAAATATGAAAAGAGATCGCATATCAAATTATTGCCTTGGACTACTAAGTATTTGTCTGGCTTTAATTATGATCCTCATATTGATTATTTCAGGAATAATGCTGTTGATCTCGGATCTCAGTTACCCTGCACCTCGTGACGTTCCTTGAAGTGGCAGGATGAGACTCCTCTGGATATATGTTGCAGTGGCGGTAGTAAAGAAGATATAGTAATGGATGCATTTTTAGAAATTATAACTTGTAATGTTAGAATTATTGATGAGTTGGCACTAAAGGCATCACCAAATTATAGAAAATGTGCAATATCGAAACCGTACAGACCCTCGAAACTTTACTTCAGCAAGAATATTTTATGCAAAAATCACAATTACATAAATATCCGTAAGAATAATAGGTACTTTTATATTGCTGGGCGCCAGTAAAAACTCACCAAATCTTGTTTTAATTGGCATCATTTGAATAGGAATATTTTGCGTGGCATTTTATTTGTCTTGATATGTTTGTGTTTATGTATTTTATTATGATTATATTTTAGTTATTTTAAATAAGTTTTTTAAGATATTATATCGGAATGTTAAAATAATGGCTAGTTGTTATTAGCTAACGTTAAAAGATTAGCAAAAAAAAAAAAAAAAAAAAAAAAAAATTGCGAGATTAAAAACATTTTGGCAATAACTGGCACCCAGCTAACATAAAAATACCGAATAATATTCAATTCCAAATTCCCGAAGCAAACACAAAAGTTAAAACAAAGAGCTCGAAAACTGGCATTATTGAGATTTCATCTAATCAAAATATCAGGTGATTTTTTTCTTTGCAAAATGTATACATTTTAACGTCTGAATGTGAAAAATATTAAAAACACCAATTAAAATAATTTAAGACAGACATGAGTACACATAAAATAAAAAATTATAAAAAAATATATACTTAAAAACAGTTAAAAATACAAAATAGTAGACGTTTCGCCAAGCGACACGCAAGGCATCATCAGTACAAAAACAATCTATTGCATAACAAACCACAGAACAAGGAAAAGGAAAGGTTTGAAATCAAGGAAAGTTGAAGTTATTTTAAAAACAGATAATATTCATTAGGGACAGAACGAGCTTCATTCAACGTCTGCGATCGCAATTGAGTGAATCAACTCTCAAGGAGTAATCGACCATGGTAGCTGTTACAACCTGATTTCAAAATACTGGCGTTCGCAATTAGCGGGATGTTTTTTTCTTATCCAAAATCTTATAAATCGCCAAGTATTGTTTGATCTTTAACAATGACGAATGTATTTTATAAAATATCACTTGGCGATCAATGCAATAAATTTTAAGGTTTTGTCGACAAAGGCAACGCCAAATTCGAAAATATGCAATATCTCACGAATTGTTGGAGTTAGAATATTTTTATTTGGTACAATTCGATTCAGCATGTAAAAATACATTAAAATATGTTATCATATGACAAATAAATATAAGACCAGATTTTTAAGAAATTTTGTTATTGTTTGTTCCCATTTTAACCCCTTTAGGGATAGAATTTTAGGAAAACTTTCTTATTGCGAATCTACATCCTAAGAAGTATTATCCCCGCAATTTTCGTGTTTGTAGCTTCAGTAGTTTGGACTGTGCGTTGATGATCTCGCAAGTCAGGACTTTCTTTTACATAATATAGAATTTTATATACAGATAAAATTAACCATTATTATTACCTAGCAGGCTTTGCTCGCTACGCTGGTCGGTTTCTCGAAAAAAAAAAAAACTTGAAACAAACGAAATATATCGGGGAATTTGATTGTTTGTTTTACCTTCATGTCCTTCCGCATTGGTGTAAAACGATACGAAAGCCATTACGCTGTTATATTTTCCAATGTGTTACACGAAATTTATGCTGTTAAAGACCAACTCGTTTATTTAATCCTTTACAGTATGATTTTCTAAAGAAAGATATAACGATATGCAATATACTAAAACTATCCCTGGAAAATTAACAATGCAAGTTCCATAGAAATCCATTCAGCAGAATCTTTAAAAAAGTCCAATGTTTCATAATTGGGTTCAACTGATTATAGAAATGCCCCCCACCCCTCTAAGTCTTTAACTAAGCAACATAGAACGATATGTTATGCACTAAAATTTCTCCTCAAAATTTAGCTAACTAACAGTACAAGTTCCAGCAAAATCCATTCAGCAGAATTCAAAGTATAAGCGGCAGGATCGAAATTCCCATTGCATTATACATATACAGTAGACAGATAAATGTATCTTTCATAATCATCTTCACCTGTTGATAGAACTCTCAGGGATTTTGTAGAAAGTATATGCTGGTATATGCCGTCAACCTTCTGGAGTTTTTAAGACGAAATTCTGCACACCGTCCGTAGCTATAATATATACTCTCTAGTATATATCCTCTGTCTATAGAGTATATGCACTGTTTTTTTACGACTACACCACTGACAACTTTCTCCCATAGCTCCATAACTAAACAATGTAGAAAATCAATTCCTGAAATATTATCACACTGCGAAACTCCCATCAAAATCCGTCCAGTAGAACTTTAAAAAAGGTAATCTTTCATAATCGGGTTCACCTAATTTTATCTATAACTTCCTCCCGTGGCTCTATAAATAAGAAATGTACAACAATGTGCTTTATTTTAAAACCTTTCTAAAACAAATTACGTAACTAACAGTGAAATCATATAAAAATCTGTTCGGTAGAACCTGAGTTTTAACCGATTAAAATGGAATAAGAATTTGCATTTTATAAATATTATAGATGATTGTGATATGATTTTTGTAATCGGATTCGTTTTTAAGCTTTCTCTTCAGAAAACACAACGCAGGCGAAAACTTTGCTCCAGAGAAGTACCAACCATCCCCACAAAATTGCCTAACTAACTGTGTAAATCGCACCAAAGTCCGTACAGCAGAACTCAAATTATAAACAGTCGGAATGAAATACGAATTTGCATTTTAAATACATAGTAGATATATCTTTCATAATTGCATTCACCTTTCCCAATCACTTTCCCATTAGCTCTATCACTAAGCAACATAGAATGATATGTTATAGGGTCATTAATCATACCTGAAAAATCACTTCCATTAAAATTTGTTCAGTAGAATTTTTTTAAGTAATCTTTAATAATCGGGTTCACATAATTTTAGAACTTTCCTCTTTAGCTCTATAACAAAGCAACGTAGAATAGCTATACGCTAAAACCTTTCAAAAAACATTACCTGCAGATTTCGCTTCAAACATAAACGATACTTTCAACATTGTGGCTAATACGCAAATTGGCGAGGTCTCCGATTGCGGTAAATTAGCCCGAAATCGTAAGAAAATGAGAAACATGGCTGAAGACTGAAAACAAATAAAGAAGTAATACATAATACCAATCAGATCTTCGACACTTTATTTGGTACTTCTCCATTATCCCATCGACCACTTTTCATTAAAAAAATACTATCGCCAAACTATAAGATTTAACGCCAAAAATGCAGTCCCATTCACTTGACGTCAGAAGTATTAAACGTGTTTGTTATGTCATGAAGCGGTTTTTAATTCGACATTTACTTGTATTTTTCATTTTGTTTTTCTGATATTTTAGTTATTTCGTTAATTAAAATAAAAATTGCGTCCTTAAACGGCTGTGCCATGACATTAAAAGAGAAAATGCATTGTGAAAATGTTGCGTTTCATAGTTAAATGCAATAGTTCAATTTCAACTGGCGTCACAAACATTTATTCACCAGCCGAGAAGGATAATTAAGAAAAATAATGTAAATAAATAAATATCCAAGATTTTTTTTTCTATTTTCATTAATATATTTTAATTTTTTTGTGTTAAAACTTACTGGACACTTTGGCGATGATTATTTTTTTCTTTCTTTCTTTTTATTTTTTTTTATTTTTTATGAAAAGTGGTCGACGGTATAATTGAGATGTACCTTTTATTTTAGTAATCACATTTTATTTTAAATCGTGGCGTTTGTAGAAATAATAATAATACACAATTACATAAATATCCGTAAAAATAATATTTAATTCCCAATTGAGCAGTTAATGTTTCTATCTGCAAAAATAAACAAAAAGATTTAATTTGAATTTCTTCCATTGCTATAGTAACGAACGAATTTTTAGAAATTATCACTTCTATTGTTAGAATTGTTAGATTTTGACGCCAAAGACTTCGCCAAATTAGAAAAATGTGCAATATCACACGAACTATTTGACTTATGAATATTTAATTGATACCATTCGATTCAGCATACAAAAATACATTAAAATATGTTATCATTTGTCACGTAACTATAATACCCGATTTTTAAGGATTTTTTTTAAGTTTGTTCCCCTTTTTACCCCCCTTAGGGGTGGAGTTTTTGAAAATCCCGTCTTAGTGCGCCTCTACAAACTAAGAAGTATTTTTCCTGCAAGTTTCGTCTTTGTAGGTTCAGTAGTTTTGGCTGTGCGTTGATCATCTAGCCAGAGAGGACTTTCTTTTATATATATAGATATACAGATAGATAGATAGATAGATATAGATATAGATATAGATATATATAGATATATAGTAGAAAACTGATTTTATCTCTAATCTTCAAATCTGAAAGTTTGTAGCAAATAAATTCCCTTTATTTAGTTTTATTTATTTATTTATTTTTTGTTACTGGTGACGTTAAGTAAAATATATATTATATAAACTGTGAGAATTTTTTTTTTCACCGTTGTTGTTACAAAAGTCCTTCCGGCATGTACCGGGAGGAAAAGGTAGCTTTCCTATATCTTCGTTTTAAAATTTTAGCTAATGTTACACGAAAACAGCAAGTTAAAATGCAAAGAAACCTTTACAAAAGATTCGTTAATATTGAATTTGAATAAGAAATTCGCCAAATTATTAAGCAATAGCCAAATTGGCTTCATTTACGAAAATTTATTTTGGTCGCCGAATTTGGCGATATTTCGCCAAATATCGCCAATTTTGCCGCCATTGTCGCCAATTTTGGCGCTAACGGATATGAATATATAGTTTTATGCATATGATTGGGAAAATTATTACAACAATGAAAGAAAATAATTTGCGAGTAATCGCGTTAATGTGCTGTTTTGTTTCAAAATGTCAGCCACACTAGAATTTCAAACTCCTCTACATCAGCCATTTTTTAAGATAGAGGTAGACCAAAAAATGCTCTGGAATCCTTGTATCAAGGCCTAAAACGTAATTAAAAAATAAATTTAAATTTTTAATTTTTTTGTATATTTATTTTAGTTTTAAATTTTTAAATGGCCGCCATCTTGAAACAAAATGGCGGACCAAGCTGGCCAACGAACTCGGTAGAGACATTGGTTAGCTTAATACACACAATTAGTTTCATCAAAATTGATTTATAAATACGAGCGTTATCGTATGACATAGCTCAGATATATATATATATATATATATATATATATATATGGATATATATATATATATAGATGGATATATATATATATATATATGTATGGATATATCTATATATATAAATCAACATTTGAACGGAGGGTGGTTTTGGGGTCTGGGGGTCATGATCGGTGAAAATATATCGACATTTTCCGGAACTGCTTTCCTCCGAACGGCTGCAATAGGTAGCTTTATACTTTTTTGTATTGAAAGCTACCTAAAAAGGAGAAGTAATAAAACACAGTTCACATGATTTTTAAAACGCCTGATTATCGTGAAGCATCAGCACTTATCCAGTTTTTCACTATCCTATGACGATATGTTATAGTCAGTCACGAAATGAATTTCTATACACTCTCAATACTTTTTTTATAAAGTGAAGCTTACATGTCCAATGGTTAGAACGCTGCGGTAGAGGTCGAGAGTTTTAAGGTTTGAATTTAAGTTAAGATTTTTTTTTTTTTTTTTTTTGGCTTTAAACAAGGTATGCAACCTGATTAGCTCTTACATGCATAGGATAACTGTAGCCATTGTAGAGTTTAACTTTTTACTAGTTCTTGGTTCAACTAGGGTTCCTTAAGCGTAATACTAAAGATTTCTGCTATCAACAAGCATTAAAAGTTTTATATTTTGTTTTGGAATATACTAATCTTGAATATTGCAGTCTTCTTTGGGATCCGCACTATAATAATAAAATTAAAATTCACGAGCAAGTACAGTCTAAATTCACACTTTATATATTGTTTAAAAGTAGTCATATATATTCTTACAATATTCCTTCTTCCTATCTACGTAGTATTTTTAAATTCCAAGTTTAAAATCTAGACGTGATCTTTTTTGGGTTTTACTTTTTTACAAGGTTATTAATAATATGATTGATTGCAGCGATATACTTAATTCTATTGATTTAAATGTACCGAACAGATCCCTCAGATGTACTCATTTTTTTAAATAACCATTCTTTAAATATAATTATGTTGGTAATTTCTCTTTATATAAATTTTATAAAATATTTAATGCATTCTCTGTGCATCTTGATATTTTTAATATGTCATTTTCTGTCTTCAAAGATAAATATTCTGAACTGTTAATCTCTTAATTTTTGTTTTTATTCGTGTTGCATGTGATGTATTTTTGTATATGATATGTGATTATATATGTGTATGTTTTGTTTTTTCTTATGATGTTCTTGCAACACTGTAAATGGATTCGTCTGTGTTGTAATAAAGATTCATCATCTTATAGCTTTAGCAACTGTTTAGCGCCATTTGTAACGCAATGTTGGGCCATATTTTAAACAATGTAGTTAGGTAAAATTTATTTTAAATATTGATATATTTCTGACAATTAGAATTTTGTTACTATTTTTATCACTTTGAAACTAAGCAACATCAATTATGGAAATATATTATCAGTAAAGAATTTTTTTTTATATGTGGCTATTTAAAAAACCCGAATGAGTTGTTTTAATGTCCAGTATAACTTAGCAATTAATTCAGAAATAGTTTGAATATTTACGACTATGTTTTGTTTTTTCTTATGATGTTCTTGCAACACTGTAAATGTTTCGTCTGTGTTGTAATAAAGATTCATCATCTTATAGCTTTAGCAAATTTCTAGCGTCATTTGTAACGCAATGTTGAGCCATATTTTAAACAATGTATTTAGGTAAAATTTATTTTAAATATTGATATATTTTTGACAATTAGATTTTTTTTTCTATTTTTATCACTTTGAAACTAAGCAACATCAATGATGGAAATATATTATCAGTAAAGATTATTATTTTTTTATATTTCGCCATTTAAAAAACCCGAATGAGTTGTTTTAATGTTCAGTATAACTTAGCAATTAATACAGAAATAGTATGACTATTTACGACACATTTAAATTTATGAGAGTTCACTTCCTTATTTACGAGATTTAAATTTTCGATTTAATTTATCTATAAATAGTGCGCGTTGTATTGTCTCGTATATTTTAAAGTCAGTAAATTCATATAATATTCAATTTATAATCACATAAGTCTGTATATATGTAATGGTCTGATATGCCTTTAACATTCATTATGCGAATTCGAATAATTATCTGAAAATATTTCATTTGTTAGAGTCAGTATTCTTAACGCATATTGAATAAGTAAATTTTATTTCATTTGAATTGTTAGAATAAGTATTAAGCGCTTAATTGGTTTTCTTTTTAATGATGGTCGATTAAAATATATTGCTGCTGATTGAATCAATTAAGAAATCGATAATTTCATAACTTCCCACAGTTTTTCAAATAAATAATAAAGTGCGGTAGATTAAAAATATTTATAAAGCAATATAACAACCTTTAGGATCACGAAAATATTATTCAATTTACAATAAAAAACTAATTTATGGTATTCATTTTTTTGCCTAAAATTGCATTTATTGGAAGTACGTCTAAGAAAATATCATTATTGATTAAATAACGAAATTGTATTAAAATTGTTTTAATGAATGCAACTATTACAAAAGTATTGCTTTATATTTGTATTTTAGAGAATGAAATTCCACTAGTTTAAAAATATTGGCTTTAAAACTGAAATAATGTCAATAAAGTTGCGGAATATATCTGATCAGTACAGACTCAAACTTACAAATTCAACCAAATTAATGGTGAGGCAGTATTTCATGCTACTAATGACAATATCGACCAATATAAATATTATAAGCAATACTGTGTGCAACATTGTTATAATTCCTTCTCAGGATTAATCACCAAGCGATCGAGATTTATGACCGATTTGATTTATGACCAATGCTAAAATATGAAATGTATATTTCTAAAATTAGTTAGTTAATTAGTTTTCTAAATATGTATAAACGTAAAAACATAGCCATTCCATTGGACCTAGTCATAACGTAAAAACTTGTCACAAGTATCAGTAAAAAGACAAGAAATTGAAATGTCATATATTTCCTTCGCCTCATTACTACTCTCAGTTGACAATCACTACACTAAGAAGACAGCATGATTGCGGATTTGTGATGATACACAAGGTGATTTTAATATAAAGTTACCCTGTGACTCTCATGGGACCGTCATTTGGAGATAAACTCCATTTTAAAGTCGCCATGAAAATTTTTTAGTGACGATTTCACGAGATATAGCAAAATGAAATCATATTTTGACTTCTCACAAAAGAGTGTTCATGGTGACATCGCAGTAGATTCTCGACCACCTGAGAAACCCTATGTGACATCATAGTGACATTATTTGGTGACTCATCACAATATACTAAATATGATCCCTTTACGATAGATTCATCAAAAGACAGTCACATGAGGATCACAGAGTGACATAATTGTAATGTCACTTGGTGATTCGTCTCAAAGCAACAGTCCCAGTGACTTCTCAGTGCAATCACTCAATAACGATCTTGTGATCAATGACACTTGTGACCAAAAGTGACGCATGACTGTGAGGTACGGGAGGTATGTGGCTGTGAAGATGACACAACGAAATATTTTGAACACTATAAAGTAGAAAACAAATAAAAAATGAAGAGTGTAATATTTTTGTAAATAGATACTTTTTTTTTACTAAATTTACTAATTTGCTATTTCTATCAAACGTAAAAAGATGGGGAATTTTTCAGAATCGGGTTGGATGCCCACGTACAATTGACAAGTTCAACGGATTTTTTTTTTTTTTTTTTTTTTCTTTTGTAAAATCATGGATGTGACATTGAAGTAAAATCATGGAATGTTTGACGTGATTTTCGAGAATGATTTTTGTGAAAGACCGTACTTAAAAATTGCAGAGCTGCCAAGTCTCCGGCTTTTTGGATACCAGTATTTTAGTACAGAAAATTTTGTTTTATTTGATTAAAGCATTCTGCGATTTAAAAGAGCAACATTTTCTCTAAAAATATACGGGTGTACAAATAGACGGAGACTTGCCAACTCAGAAAAATGTACTTTTACTTTATAGTTTTTAAATTAAATATTTATGTGAGGAAAATTCCCATAAATATTTCTCTAAATTTAACCTCGACACATTTTAAATATTATTGCATTTAAAACTAGGTACTGTTGAGTATTTGCAAAACATGTGTACACAATTTATAATACTTTATTTCAGTGGTTACCAAACTTTTGGACTCGTGGAGCCCTTTTTGGGAAAAATTTCTAAGGGGGAGCTTCTTAACCCCGCGGTACCGTATGGTTTACAAATTAATGTTTTTTTTTATGCCTAAGGAGCAGAAAAAGATCTGCTGGATAAGAGTCCGAACCAGTAGTTTCCAACATGGGGCCAAGGTTCTCAGTTTGGCCTTTTTCTTGATACAGAAATACTGAATTCATACTAGAAGTTTTGAAAATCAAATTTTCTGTTATTTAACCCTATTATTTTCTATGTTTCAATTATTTTATTTATTATTTATTATCACTATTATTGGACGCAATAAATAAAAAATAAGGTATAAAAACCACTTTTATTTGCATTAAAATATCTGCCTTGTATAATCGAGATATTTCCGCCAAATACAGCAAAAATTATAGTTAAAAAATTGTGGTTTCTGAAAGCTTTTACTAACGAAGAAAACAAACCCTTCTTACCCGAGCGACGTTCGAGCAATACTGTTAAGGGGTGAATGACATCCATTTTAAAAATAAAAAATATTCCTTCGAGATTTCCAATATGAACTTGGGATTTAAGATCAAAATGGTAACCCTGTGTGGGTCATGCATTGTATTGGGGCTTGCATGCATCTATTATTATTTATGGTGAAAACCATACACACAGAGTAAAAAAGGTAAGTTGTACAATTTTCTTTTACAAAGAGAGACTTCTGTATAATCCCAAAAGTCTACTCGCGAAAAGAAAGACACTGTGTATGCCCAGTCGTCCATAGGTAATTATATAACACGTTTTTGCTAGTTCTACCACCCGTAATAGTATCATGCGATTACGGATTCTTCTTTACGTTTCTAGTACTTCTAATCATGCAACGAACACGAATCGCCTCTGAACTTCTTCTTTTGAACGATTTTTTTAAAAATACGTTTAGAAACAGATCATCGTTTTAGTGTTTAAGTGGGCGGGGAAAAATCTATAACCTGTATTGTTAGGTGCAGCTAGAGTTGCAAAAAACCGATTTATTCCCAGTTTTATTTCCAATAGACAATGGTTTATTCCCAAAAAACCAAGTTTATTCCCAAAAAAAAAAGTTTATTCCCATGTTTAAACCGGGTTTTTTCTAGCCTTTGCAACTTTAGGTGCAGCATCGTTCACTTTTTACGGATATTTTATTTGAAGTATTTAGCTATTAATTATAGTTTTGAAAGAAAATTTCTTTCACCATTTTTTTTGCCTCAAAATAGATATACGGTTAAAAACTACACATGTTAAAATAACTGCAACTAGTAGAAAAACTTTACTGACAAAAAGTGATGTATGGGTAGTGTTAAATTTACATCAGGGTGTGCACTCATTGAAGAAAACTCTAAACAAGGGGTGGAGCTGAACAAAAGTTTAGATTATTAGTGTGATGACAAATGTAAAAAAAAAACGATATATATTTTTTAATTGCTACATCCTTATTTTTGATAGGAAAATGTAACATCATGACAAAAGAATTTTAGTCAATGCCGAGACCAGTTAAAACGAAATTTTAAAGAGGGGTTGTTAAGTAATACAAAATGTAAAAAAAAAAAAAAAAAAAAAAAAAAAAAAAAAAAAAAAAAAAAATGCGTTTTCAGCAACATACATTGCTTTAAATTTAAGTAGAATAATATAAAACAGCATAGAAAATTTAAATAACTAAGAATTAATAAAAATAAAATAAACAGATTAAAGGAATTAAAGTTAAAAAAATACAAAAGAAAACTAAATACACAACGTACACACATATTAAATGAATCCAATAAAATATTTATTAAATGATACATGATGTTACAAAAAATGAGCGTTTTAATCGACAAATATTGTTTTACTGTGGAAAACAATATAGAAAATTTAAATTCAGAAATATAAAATAAAGTAGTTTAAAACAAAAATATTATATAGAAAATTGATATATGTATAATGTTAATTTTTATGTGATTTAAAAAGAATATGTTATAGTATTTTTCAACCCAGTGATATATGTATTTATTTTTGACACACACACACACACAAAATCCTACATATTTTCGAAAAATTTCTCTCTATAAAATATGCTAATTTCTTTCATCTTTAGTTTATTTTCCTGGAACGCCGCGGAGCACCTGAAAGGTATAGGTGGATCCCCACGGGCTCCGCGGAGCACACTTTGGGAACCACTGTTTTATTGCACCATCATCCATCATCGTTCATATTGGACTATTTCTATAAGCGAAGGTTTTGGTAAGCTTTTGCATGTAATATTTGAATTTTTCATTTCATTTGTTTGTATTAGTAAATGTTTGCAAGAAAATATTTTTTGTCCATATGGAATTCAAAATAATAATAATAATAATAATAACGTTTCCTAATCTAGGAAAGTATACTATAACCAGAAACGAAAATATACAATAACCAATTTCGCGTTACCCATGCATTTTAAAAGCGTGCTTTATAATGCGAAACCACGGAAATCAATACATTTTCAAGATATATTGAAGCAATTATAAAATCAAAGTTCCTTTCCCTGCTTTTCGGAAACGTTTCCGTATAATAATTATTATGAATTAATAATTTTTCTCCAAACGGAGTATCCGTTTTAAGATACTATCAATTATCAATTAAATATTTTCAGCTCTGTAACGGAATTTATACATGCAAGGATAACAAAATAATATTAACGTTAATGTTAATGCTGTTAAATTATCGTGTTTTTCCGTAAAAACCTGTATTCCGGATTGAGAAAACTGACTAATACACTATAAAAACTACTCGGAAACGTTTCCGAAAAAAAGTGGCAGCAAAAGAAACTTCGTTTTTATAAATTCATCTTTAAATCTCGAATATATATATGGTTTTCTGAAGTTTTTAAAGACAAAGTAAGCTTTTCAGAATCGTGGATAACACGCAAATAGTCTTTGTATATTTCCATTTGTTGTTATGTTATATTTTCTTAGATTAGGAAACATTTGTCTTTTTTTACAGTGCATATAGTAAAATATGGGTTAACTTATAATTCAAAATATTGATAGAGTGTCAGTTATTTCAACAATAAAATATTTATTTATTCTGAAAAATTTGAGAAACTAGGTTGTGGAAGAGAATTCCAAAACCAGAAGTAAACATTAAAGTAGAAATATGTCTTGAGAAATATAGTTATATTTAATAAAACTTTCTCTTTGTAACCGATTTTATAGCCACCTTTGCAGATCTTTTCTCATGCCGTCTTCTTTTCTTCAGATATGAATTGTATGCCTTAATATTCTAGAATCATGGTGATTTAGAAAAAGCTCTCTCCGTCAAAGTCTAAAATGCCATAAATTTAGGTTTTGTAAAATATTTTATTGCAAAAATGCATCAAAATACTTTCGTTAGAAATATTTTTTTATGATATGGTCCATATTTTAAGCAATATATTATGCTAAAAATCTAAAGCTTATGTAAAACAATATATAAATATATCTGGTAGTATCTGTTAAAATTCCTATTTTGCAGAAAAAAAGTCTAACTATGCATTTTTTCTAAATTTATTTATTTTATGTGTATTATAAATAAAATAAATCGATCGAAATTTGTATAAAGAATCACACTACTATAATCAAAGTACATGGAGAAGTTCTTTTTAATGAGTCACGCAGTAAAAATTGAAAAACTAAAGCATGCGGTTGTGTAAACTGTCTAAACTCTTTATTACCAAAAAAAAATATATATATATATATTATCAATGTAATACTACAACGTTTACGCGTGTTTTTACTTTGGAAATAGAAATAGAAAATTCCACGCTGATATTTAACCAGTATTATTACACTATGGAAAATCAGCTCAAATATACCCTATATATATAAAATCCTAATGAAACGAATTTGTGAAACGATTTTATGAAACGAATTTGTGAAACGATTTTATGAAACGAATTTATGAAACGATTTTATGAAACGACTGATTAAACGACTGATTAAACGACTGATTATGTTTCAAGGCTATTTTTAATAAAATATTAAACGCTTGATGGTAAAATTAATACCAATTGTTCATAAAAATCCGCGGATGTCAAAACTGGTAATAGAATTTTGAAATTGGAATTAGTTTTCGAGATATTAATTTTTTTCTAATTTTAATGACATTTCTGTAATGACGGCAACTAATTACTCAGTTTTTTTTGTGACAAAAAAGGGAAAAAAATTGAAAAGGACCCCGATAGGGATTATTGATTTCTTTTTATTCGTCATTTTCAAATTGAAATTGAATTTATCTTTTATTTCAATCGATAATGAAGACAAGATTGTGATTAAATTATCTTTTTCAGGAAAATTTGAAAAAAAAATCACATTTCTATCGTCAGGATTCAATCGTCTGTCAGCATTTAATTTAATTTATAAACTGAAAATATTTTGAATAAATTCGTCCAAATGACGTCATTTAGGTAAACGCAAAAGAAAGGGAGGAAAAGGTATTAATAGTAATTATTATTTATTGATATCATTTTGTTATTTTTTTGTAAAATTTAACTAAACGAATTTATAAAATCATTAATTCGAATATTTGAAACTAATATATAAAATAATAAATGCCCAATTGAACGGAAGAATAAAATATCCTGCTTGGTTTTTCCGCCAAGCTTTTTAAAAAAGCGTCAAGACCCCTATAATAGAAAAGCACCAAAAGTTCATTGGGTTTATTTTCATAACTTTTGGCAACAAATCTATGTATATTAACGAATCTATCCCTTTTTGAAGCTCGAAATACGCCAAACCTAAAAGCAAAATATCCTATAATGGAAAAGTACCCGATTTTCTTATGGACAATATTCAAGTGACAGAACATGGTGTAAAATTACCGCGGATAGCAAATTTGTTTAAATATCTCATCAATTGATGCCGAATAAATGCAGGCATGCATGCACAAAATATTTAATTAATTTTGTATGATAAATAATTATTAGAAAATTCGTATATACATATTAATTAAAAAAAACTTACATATTTAAAATAACATGAAAATATGCATGATGGTGCACTAAAATAGAGAGAAAATTAAAACCTGTTACTGAAAATGTCTATAACATAGTACTTTTCAATACCGTGGTTCTTAATGTTATTCACAAGCAGATGGAATTTTTCTCATCCTTAAACGCAAAGGAAGAATAGAATAGAGATTGTTGTTATAAAAGTCCGAGAGGTAGTCACAATTTAAACCTAACCATTTTATACAAGCTGGTATTCAAGTAGTATTTGATTTTACTTATCAATCCCGAAAACAGTCGTCAGTTGTCGCAACAGCTGTGTATGAGGTCATGATAATCGAAAAATGTCCCATTAAAATGTTAAAAGCATGGCAACCCAATTACAGATTTACCAATATTTTTAAAATAAAGCACGCTGTCATGTTTTTAGAGGCCTCGAAGTCGGAGCGGGGGTTGGCGAGCGTAGCTCGCAGGGTGTAGGCCCCCTAGTACTATATAAAATCTTTTATTTGTTGGACATGGCCGCGAGCTGCAGGGCTAATTTCAGTCATCCGAACTTTAACTATAGCATTTTACATAATGAATATGATACAACCCGGAAACACCTGTTCACAATGTAATTAGGTCATAATGAACAGAGGAAAGTGTTCTTTTCACGCTTCGTGCACTTCCTACACAGCTATCCCAACGATATCCTAGCTGGCATAATTTCGTTGCCATGTCCAACAAATAAGAGTGAATTATGCCAGCCAGGCTATCGTTCGGATAGCTCAGTAGGAACAGCGTTGGCACGGGAAGCCAAAGTACCCAGGATCGAGTCCTGGTCCCAGCATTTTTCACTCTGTCGGAATCAAACTCAACTCTGATACTCCAATCATTAAATATCATTGCAATATTATCTGTAATCTGTCTATTACTATTTTATTTCATTTTATAAACAATATTATAAGCAAGCAAAGTTACACCTATTTTATTTTTATGCTTTTTTAGTAGTGTTGTTTCATGAGAAATGCATTGGAATACATTTTAAAACTGACAATACAACAAATAAACTAAATCTATACTAATAAAAGGAAGTTTCGCTATGTGTGTGTGTCTGTGTGTGTGTCTGTTGGCGATGGCTAGGGAAATCTAGCCCACCTAGAAGGCTGGAAATTTAGATTTAGGTAGTCCAAACCCTCTCCTGGAGCACCATTACGTCAGAATTTTAATATTTTAATCACTTTCTGAAATATTAATTAAAATGCACAAAGAACTCTCATTAAAAATACGCTTTTTTGCTTCGGTTGGTTGGTTGTGTAGAATATCTTCTCAGAACACATTAAATAAATCAGAGTAACGATGCATAGATAAGGACTTATAACGAAGTAGTGCCAACAGGGATTGCAGTTACCTGCATATACCCAAGCTAATGTAGCGCCATCTACTCACGGCAAATTACACAAACGCCACCTGTTTAAGGCATTTACAGGCATCTTTGTCTTCGTTATAATTATCTGGGTTTAAGGTTTTCTTAAAGCAGGACATATATTATTATGATACATACTATTAATATAGAAAACTTTATTTAACAGATTATTTGTTATATATTTGCGGGAATGGCGAGGGGTGGAGGTCTAATTACATTTAACAATTTTAACCCGTAGAGTTTAATTGTTGTTTTATACACAGAATACCGCTATTTTAAATCTCAGTTTCTCAGTAATATCTCAGTAATAAAGTTCCGAACTTCTCCATTTAGTTCCATTTTTACTAAATTATCGTAAAAATCATCATTCATTGCTTCAAGGTGTATTTCTAAAAAGCAATTACCAGTATTTCCGAATAATAGCTTAAGCCAAATTTTAAGTTCCTAGCTTAACCAAATGAATCAATCTTTAAAGATGTATAGTGATCCTCCTAATTAGTTATTTGCTGAAGGTCACTTGAACATTCGCCACCTCCCCTCCCCCTCTCCCCCCCCTCCGGGGACCTCCTTCAAAGTTTTCTCTAACTATTCCCCGTTTCCATAGCTCAGCAAATATCTTTCCGATTTCAACGCAAGTGATTACAAACATTATAATTAACTTAATAGTCACCCTTTA
Organism: Maratus michaelseni; assembly: GCA_963931845.1. NCBI lineage: Eukaryota > Metazoa > Arthropoda > Arachnida > Araneae > Salticidae > Maratus > Maratus michaelseni. The sequence goes on along the minus strand of OZ007592.1, from coordinate 390,006,121 downwards.
TAACATTAAACTAAATTTGTGAGTAGCGGTTACCACTATTTCTGAATAATATCATAGTTTAAGCCAAATTCCTAATTAAGTTCCTAGCTTAACCAAAGGAACGAATTTTTAAAGATGCATAGTGCTTGATCTAATTAGTCATTTGCTGAACGGCACTTGAACATTCTCCCCCCCGACCTCTCCTTCAAGGTTTTTTACCTAACTATGCCCCGTTTCCATATCTCAGCAACTATCTTTCCGATTTGAACGCAAGTGATTCCAAACATTATAATTAACTTAATATTCACCCTTTATAACATTAAACTAAATTTATGAGTAGAAGCTACCACTATTTCCGAATAATAGTTTAAGCCAAATTTGTAAATAAGTTTCTAGCTTAACCAAACGAACGAATTTTTAAAGATGCATGGTGGTCCTCCTAATTAGTCATTTGCTGAAGGGAACTTGAACATCCCCTCCCCCCGGCCCCTCCTTCAAAGTTTTTCTCTAACTATGCCCCGTTTCCGTATCTCCGCAAGTACTTTCCGATCTCAACACAACTGATTCCAAACATTATAATTAACTGAATAGTCACCTTCTATAACATTAAAGTAAATTTATGAGTAGCGGTTACCACTATTTTCGAATAATAGTTTAAGGCAAATTTGTAATTAAGTTCCTAGCTTAAGCAAACGAACGAAGTTTTAAAGATGCATCGTAGTCCTCCTAATTAGTCATTTTCTGAAGGACACTTGAACATCCCCTTCACCAGGCACCTCATTCATGATTATTTTCTCTAACTGTGCCTTATTTCAATAACTCGGCTTATAATATACCCATCTTCTTGAAACCAGCTCGATTTTGTCGCACGCCTACTATACAGTACCGTAGGCAACGTTAACCTGTCTGAGAGGTTCTTTCCGAAAGAGGTTGTTCCCCTGGCGATGGAAGGGGGAAATAAAAGATTTTCCGGAGCGTGCAAGCGTGCCCGGTATACGGTGTCGAAGCCATCGGAGACCTCGGCCAGAGTTTCGTTTTTTAAAAGATTTGAGTTTATTACACGGAATCGGGCAACGCCTGGTGGGTCAGCTAGTATTAAATAAAACAATGACGGAGAGAGATATCACAGAATGTCACCTAATTCTATACATAATTTACAATTTGAAAAATCTAATTAATCCGTCGTCATATATCTTATCTTTACATATTTCATTGAGAAAAGTACACCTGATCATGAAAGAAATTTATTTTTATATTTATTTCTATAATAATTCAAATTCGCAAGTTGTTCATCCGTAAAATCTTGCTGTGAACTTTTTAAAAATGCAAGGAAAAGTAAAGAAAGTAGCATTATTTAAAAGCTAATGCTTTTTTGTGGTAGTTAATTTTATATATGAAAAATGTCTCGATATTTGTTTTATCATTATATTCCCTCCAATATAAAATGTTAAATTTTTCTTTTCCTTTTCTTTTGCTTAGATAAAAAAAAGTGCAAAAATAAATATTACATTATGCAAGATCTAACTGTTTTTAATAGTATAATGGTTAATTATATAATATTTACGCAAAGTATGTACAACTAATGCAAGGGGAGAAATGTTTTGTTAAATGTGCTCTTTTTTCTTACCTAGAATGTTCAATATTATTTACCTGGGTGTGAATTTAATTTGCATGATTGTTATTGAAAATAATGAAAAAAAAAATGTATCTTTTACAATTTTGTTTTTATTTTGCTATCTATTAATTAGCAAATAATCATTCTCAATAAGATTGTTTTCTTATCACCGTATAGTCTTTAAATTTCTATATTGTGTATTTGATGATTAAAATTTAAACAGTTTTAAGTTACCAATATAAAATATATTTAATACATTGTTTTTTATTATTATTATTTAAGTAATTGAATATACTACTGCACTTCTCGGATACTCCAGAAGAAAGACTCATTTTATAATTTTATTTAATTTAATTACGTAAAACTAATATTTAAAAATATAACTTTTTTAGTTAATTTTAAAGTAGTAATAAATTTAAATGAAAATAGAATGAATAATAAATTCGCGTAACAGACTTCAGATTTTCGAGGTAATTTCAAAAACTTTGCATTCAAAATTAAATATACATCATACAATATATATACATCACACTAAATTACACAAAATAACAGGATAACATTTGCAAGATATTAGAAAAATATATTTTGACATCCACAACGGTTTTTAAGTGTTTTTTGTATAAAATGTGTTATATTAGCATTAAAATATACTGCATTTATTGCAACATTCCCCACCATCAGGTGCAAAATCGACAATGTTATTAAAATTGGTTTCAGTAAGCACAAGCTTCAAATGACGAATTTTGCATGGTATCTGCCAAGCTAGACAGAACAAATTATTTTTTATGCTATAGTACTAGATCTAGCTGTTTGGTCTGAATTGATAAATCAAAAGTCTTAAAATTAAATGTATTGCCTCACACATACACGTCCACGTTTGATAAATATTTCATGAAACAAAATTTGAAAAATGATTGTGCGTTTCACATTTTTTAATCAAAATGTACATTTTCTCGAGTAAATGTTTGCAAATAGAGTAAAATCTTTGAAAACAGAATCATTATAGCCAGGTAATAATTCCGTTCGAAACAGGTTTCCGTCTTAGCATGTAGTTAGTTGCATTGTAATGTGCGTATGGCATGTCCTATGGCATTCTAGGCTATGAAATTTCTTCCGTAACAGAATTTCATAAGTTTAATTGTGTCTTCTTCGTTTTACACGGTATGTTTTGCACGCGATAAAGTGTAATGAAATGTACTATCCAGCTTCCGGATTGGTAAAAATTATTGCATTTTATGTTTGCATTTAAAACGGATAAAAAACCAGCAAATATAATAGCTGCATTATTAGGTATTTGTAAAGAAGCCAGCTTGAATTTAAATGAGTATGTAAATGCCAGGTATCTTGTGAAATATTGTAAAGGAATTTTAATAGTACAACCAGTAATATTTTTGCTACTAAAATCGAAAATTACTATTTATAATCGACAATGTCATATTTGTTTCCCTACGAATATTTTCGTCGAAGTCATGAATATGTTGTTTACATAAAATTACAAATGCACTTCAAAAAGTAGTTCGGTATGCCGATTTCATTGCGCTGATGCAACGAATTACGCTATATCTTTCTCATTAACCGCTTATACATCACTTGTATATTTTGCATAATTTTAATTTTCACAACAAATTCGTTTAAATTGTTTTCTAAAATTCGTATAAAACTTTAGCTTAAGGCAGTGACTTTTTTTAATAAAATTTTAAATAATTTTCAAGCATGTTTTGAAATTTATTTTTAAAAATGAAGATATGTTTGTTACAATAATATAGAGTAATTTGTCGCAACAATTGGCCATTTAATGCCCAGAGTATATAATATATATACACTATATGGCAATTAATGACCGGCAACTTTCAATTTTAGTCATTTTGTGGAATAATTAAAAATGTACTTGTCAGATTCTTCTTGAATTTTAGAATTAAAAAGAACAGGTTTGACTTCATATTTATCAACGTCGATTTGATAAGGAGTATAATTAGGGGGCCAAACAAAAATTAAAGAAAAAAAAGTAATACTTGGGATCACCTTGTAAAATAAAATTCACGAAATGATCTATCGCTACAGAATATACATAGGCAGACATTGTACAATATGTGTATTCATGTGTAAAAGAATAGCATGTATATTAATAGAGATATACGATTTCTTTAAAAAAAATGAAAAAATTCCTGCATGTTTTTTGCTTATAATATACAGGGTTTTTAACCAAATTTAACGCCAATTTCAGAAAAATTGACAAAATATAGTAGAAACAATATAGTGCAATTGAAATGTAAATGTATTAAATATTTAAAGAAATATGGGCAGTTGTATAAAATATTTTTTATCTGTGCATGCGCGAACGAAAAAAAGGGACTTTTTGCATAATTTTATAGCCAACTCTATGGAGCAACTTATTAAAAAAATCAGTCAAATATCGTAAAAATTCAGAGAGCTTAATTATTATACTATATTTCATTTTTTATTGATACTTTAGTTCGCCTTGGAAAACTTTATTACACCAGGTTATAATACTTTTGGAATGGATCCTTTGATTTTGATAATTCTTTTTTTGTTCGAATAAGCTCGTTAGGCTAGTTTTTCAAAGAGAACTAAACTATCATTAAAAATTGGAAAATAGTATAAAATAAAAAATGACAATTTGTGGAAAATCCCTTATTATCAACGAGTTTTAGTGAAAAACTAAAAAACAGCTCACTCTAACGCCGATATCTCTTTGAATTTTTACGATATTTGACTGATTTTTTTTAATACGTTGCCCCATAGAATTGACTATTAAATTATGCGAAAAGTTCTTTGTTATCGTTCGCGCATGCGCAGATAAAAATCATTTTATACAACTGTCCATATTTCCTTAAATATTTAATATATTTATATTCCAATTGCACTATATTGTTTCTAGTACATTTTTTCAATTTTTCTGAAACTGACGTTAAATTTGGTTAAAAACCCTGTATGTTATAAGCAAAAAAATGCAAGATTTTTTTTTAATTTTTTAAAAAATTCGCTATATTTCTATTACTATACATGCTTACACAAATGAATACACATATTGTACAATATCTGCCTATGTATATTCTGCAGCGATAGATCATTTGGTGCATTTTATTTTACAGAGTGATCCCAAGTATTATTTTTTTTCTTTAATTTTTTTTTGGTCCCCTATTTGTCCTCCTTATCAAATCAACAATGATAAATATGAAGTCAAACCTGTTCTTTTGGATCCTAAAATTCCAGAAGAATCTGACAAGTATATTTTTAAATATTCAACAAAATGTCTAAAATTGAAAGTTGCCGGTCATTAATGGCCATATAGTGTATATATATATTGTTTTTCTCCAACATTCCATCAAGTTTCCGTAATGGGTCAACTTCGCCATCAAGGCTACAAAGTTCTTTAAAGTGAATGTGATTAAAATTATAAATCTAAAGAAACACTCTTGCGCCAAATCAGATTTGCCAAAATTCTCCATTTGGCTGTGTCCATAATTATATAATAACGACCATAAGATACGGCACTTTGGTGCAAAACTGAGAACTGTGGACGGACATATTTCCATTTAATGTTAATCATACAGTATACATCCACTGTATTGGTTAAAAAATGTATGCTCGAAATTGTATACCTGATTGTATTTTTTTATTTCGATCATTAAATGAACATCTGTTATATTAGTCATCAGGTTTTTTAGTAAGAAAAGGCGGAATAGACGCAAACAATTAACAATAATTTTCATACAATCAATCAGCTATATCTAATACACTGGCGAAATTATTATTTTTATTATTTTATGCTCTTCTACATAATCTGTAATTGTAGTGCATAAGATGTAAAGAAAAAAAAAAGTTTGTACCTACACTTTTGAAGACAAAATTATGTTATACAAATTGCATTTTTTTTTAAGTGCGTACAAGAATATCTAAATATTCTGTTTTATGTTTCATATGAATCGGAAAAAAAATCTGGAAAAGTTTTTTAAATGAAACTATTGCTCTTTATCAGTTAATTTTTAAATTATTATTTTTTTAATAGCGCCAGATTATTTTTAGCTTAGTAAAACAACTTCCTCCTTAATTTATAAAAATATATAATTACAGTAGAACTCCAATTATTCGAATCAACTGGGACCGGACACCATTCGGATAATTAGATTTTTTCCGAAAAAAGTGTCTATTTTAATTAATTACTGTATGTATGTTGAAAATGGGAGAAAAAACTATTTTTAAGCAAAAAGAGCTTTTAATTAATTAAATGAAAAGGCAACACTTTTACATGTTAAGCGTACTTACAAGTGCTGTACATTAGTACAGTATGTACGTACCGTACTGTAAATGAAAGTCATTGTTTGCTGGACATCTCGGTCAAAGTAAGCTGTTTGACAGTTTTCATCCGTTTTAGGGAATCAAGCCGCGCATCCGCTTGACAATGAGATGCTGCATGTGGTCACACTCCGGCTGACGCTCCATCCACTTCAAGGTCGGCAGTTGCAGTCTTCAGTTTCAAGGCCGGTAAATGCTTCACTAGCTGATGGTCCATTGTTTGCTTCAACTTCGGCCTTAAGGTCATCTTCCTCCTCGACAATTTCTTCTCTCTCACTTTCAATAAGTTCACCACCATTTAGAATTTGAAACCCAGGATCTGACGAAACACACACCATCCACTCTCCTATATCTTCAGCACTAACTTCTGAACATTCAGGAATTTTTAAAAGAATGTTTCTGAATTCCTCAAGTGGCACGTCATCCTCATCTTCTCCTGTATCTTCCCTTTCCTTTTCTTGATCTTATTATTCCCTTTTCTCCTTTTCCTTCTCTTCGTCAGTTGATATGCCTTTTAACTTGTTCCACGCACGTTTTAATGTGACTGCCTTAACCAAGCTCCAAGCTTCCGCCACCATGTAAGCGCAATCTTTTAAATTTATTTTTTTGTGGTTAGCCAACACACCTTCTTCGTCTTCGACCTCTATCAAAAGTTTCTTTCAAGGTTGCCTTCTGTAATGGGGTTTCATGGTTCGCCTACACTAGCTTCGCGGAGGGAAGGACAATAGCGCGCGTAGACAGAATCATTATTTTGCGAATCGCAGTACGTTTCCGTCTTAATTTTTTTTACTGAAATTCTGAAAGCGATTCGGATTGTCGGATTTCAGATAATTGGAGTTCTACTGTACTTTGTAATTTTCTTTTTAACAGATATTTTTTACTGTTATTACTTTCAAATTATTTGTAAGCTTAAAAAAATATTTCTGACAATTTTTCAGAAGTACCATTATAATAATGACGAAGTAACGACTTTCTAAATATTCAAAATGAAAACACTGTTAAACAAATACTAAACATAAAAAGTGCATGTTTCTGAAATTATTATTTTTTTAGGCTTTATAATATAAGTATTTAATATATATATATACAAAAAACAAAATATATTCATAATTTAAATATCTCTAATTATCAACAAAAAATTAAAAGGTTTTTAACAGCTATACTAATTATTTTTTATTCAAAGGTACTTTTTTGTACACAATTTTTTTGAATTAAATGAACTGAAGTAAATTGTTTGCTTTTAAATAATAAACAGGAAATTGCATCTTTTAATGTTTAATTACATTTTCATAAATATTTAAAGATTTTATGAAAAATATAAAAATATCATAATATTTGTAAACATTATTTGAAAAAATATCACAATATTCGTGGAATAAAATATAGGTTTTAAAAAAATGTAAAATACATTTTTATTTATTTTCATAACTTTTTCCTAAATTATGCATTTGTGAAATGTATTTATTATGTAAAAATATTCATTTTTATTTCAATTTCTTAGATTTCTCACTTTTCCTATTTTTGTACTGAATATTTATAAGACAAAATTCATTAAACAAAAAACTATTCTCATACCTGTAATAAATTTAACATTTAAAAGTACTTTCCATTTGTGAATGTAATTTTTTTATTATTATTTTTATTATTTTTTATAAATTACGTATAAAAAAGAATTGCTAGAGAATATTTCCATGTATTATTATGCTAGTAAAACAGTTTTTTATTACGATGATTAAATAGGAAATTAAAATAATTATTTTTATGGAGAGTTTTTTTTTCCCTGTTCCAATTGCTAAATGAAAATAGAGTTTTACCATCTTTTTTTTTCTGAGAAAAAGTTACAAGATGCAGAATTAATTTTTATAGGGGGCTTCAAACTGTCAGACATTTGTCGAGCAGAAAATTGACATGACAGCTTACGTGCACGATTACAAAATAAGTTTTGCATCTAGAATAAAAATTTTGAAGTCTAATTATACTTCATATTGTAATAATTACACTGAACCTCAATAAATTTGTATTTAAAGAATTTTTATATTTTAAATGCAAAGTTGTATTGAGCTAATACAATTTTTTTAAATTTTCAACATTATAACTACTTAAAAAAAAAAAAAATATATATATATATATATATATTTTACTAACATTACACATATTTTTCGAAAAATTCATGAAAAAACATTGATAAGTTTTTGAGATATCATGCGCGTTGTGCCCAAAAACATCATTTTGAGAAAAATGATGTTTTGCTTCCGCTTTGAGTGGGTATAATTCTAAAAGCCATAATATCTGTTCTAATGGGAATTTCAAGAAAACATTTACACTAAAATGTTCAGTAAATATAGGAGTTTAATATATAAAAAATTAAAAATTCGAAAATTTTGAGAGATTAAGAGTCCTGAGACTCCTTCATAGTTGGCGTAGGCTACTTAAATGAAAATGCCTGATACTTAATAAATGTCTGATACTTAAATAAAAAAGATTTTTTCACATTGGTGATTCCCTGAAATTTTAAAAGTTTAGAGACTGCTTAATAAAGACCAACTGCTTGAATCGAATTGAAAAAAAAAATTCCCAAGTTTTTGCATTTTTATTTATTTATTTTTGATTTATGTTAAAATGAATGATGTCAGAAAGATAAAACAACCGACAATTATCCTGCACGTTCTGTTTTATAAGCCTATGTTAACATTTATTTTAAAATATTTTCTTTAACGTAGTACAGTAAATAAACTGTTTTTTTTAATTCAATTGTAAGGTGGTACTCAACAAAAAGTTTTTATGCCCTTCAATTTAATTTTTTTTAACAGCAAACTGTTTTATAAATTTATCTTTCAACTCAACGAAATTAAAATAAAACACTAAAGAAAGAAAAGAAAAATATTTTTAATCTACAGTAAAACGTAAACTTTATTTTAAATTTTCATTTGTTAAATAAAGATAATGAAGTATTGTCAATTTGATACCGCTGGGTTTTAATTTTTTGCGGCATGTTTGAAGAAAATATTTATGTATTTATTTAAATGATTTATTTATTTTATGAATATTTATATACATACATATATATATATATATATATATATATATATATATATATATATATATATATATATATATATATATATATATATAAGAATAGATATTTTTCGACACTTTGTGACGGTCATTGCTGTCGGTAAGGAAAGCACGAAAGGTAAGGTTTAAAAATATTTTTTATTGAAAACTCAATCAGGCAGGGATTGAGAAGGCCTCTACGAATTCTCCTCACTTCAAAAGAAATAATTAAACTTCTTCCCGAAGCTATACTCCGTAAAAAATTAAAAAGTCAAATATATTAAATATAAGTATTCAAAAAACGAACTCACAAATTTTGAAGACAGACGCGAGTCAGGATGTCTTCATTAAATAATTAACTCCACGCTGTAGACTCTGCGGGCGCTGATTCAGTACGTCCGTTCGGCGAAAACCTCAGCTTATACGCTTCAGATTGCTGATGCAAGCGCAGGAATTCCAATGACTCGTATTGAGAGAGCACACGATCCCCAGTTCTCAAATCCAAACGTAAATTCGAAGCTTATATATCCCAAATGTTGATTGACCAGCTACAAAAATTTGCATGAATATCGATAAAAAGCAGAAACTCACAAGTTCCGAGATTTACACAGTCATCCGTCGAAAGATAGAGAAAGAGTGCCTTGGTCAACATTTACGCAAATGGACAATTAGTGGAAAAAATCTTGCGATCTGATTCAAAACATTGCATTCGCACATGATTGGAGTAATCGATCCATCAAAACTTTACAAAAAGGAATGAAAAAAATTATATATTATCCTAGATTTTCTCGGCTAAATATCCATAAATATTCAGCAAAAGCGAGGAATAAGCAGATTAGCGAAATCTAGCAAAGTATTCGTTACATTCCTAAACTATTACCCTACATATTTAGTTCAAAAATAATTTCAAAAGTGCACATTTTCTAAAAATTATTTATGGGTTGAATTTTAACACTTGCGCGTTGGATTTGATAACCCGTATAAAAAATAAATAAATAAAAATATCGACGATATTGTTTCAGATGTTAAAATCTCTTTTTTGTATATATATATATATATATCTTTGTATGTATGTATATAATAAAACTTGTGTTAATAATAACTATTAAATCTCATTAAAATCGACAATATCTATGAACTGATAATTATATATATATATATATATATATATATATATGTTATATAAAAAATTTATTTCGCATTATTCCTTTAAATTAACCTAAATTGTGACATAGTCATTATTTCTTAAATTCTTAATGATAATTATTCCTATTTAATGTCCTTTTAAAAGTAATAACACGTATATTAATAATTATCTTATTCCAAATCTTAATCTAAAACTTTAAGTTCATTCGTAACTTTTATCAACTCCCCAATCTCTAAAATTCTGAGAGACGTTTGTTGTCATTTCGAAAGTTTTTAAAAGCCGTTTTTTTAATACCATGCTTCGCTTCGCGCGCTGGGTATTTTTCACGTCAAAATCAAAGCGCAGCTGTTATAGGGATTATTTCCTGTTAAATCTTCTCCAACGCACCTCATTCGCTTAGTTTAATTTCGTCTCTCACTCATTGGTTCGTGCATACGTTACGTCGTTTCAGTAACCCTACGCGCAGTTAATAAAACTCGCTTGCAAGCATTTGGTGATCAGATTTTTGTTGTGTTTGGAAGTGCTAACCAAAGCGTTATCTGGTGTTCGGTGACGTAGAATTTCTAACAGCACTTTAAGATCATTAAATAATGTAGTGAGTTAACGTCAAGCCTGAGGGCTATATGATTACACCTTGATACTGTGGGAACTGTTACTGGCATCGTTCCTGGTCGTTAATAAACAATTTATGTGGAAATTGGCTGCATATTGTTGGATAAATTCTTATGGTGTTTCATCATTGCCTAACCTCCTCGCCATGATTCTTCATAACGACTGCAATAATTCTTCATCTGTAATAAAGTGCTATTTTCTCGTGGAATATTAAATCATCTTCGTAAAAAGCTAACAGTTATATATATGTATATGTATGCAATTTCATTTTTCTACAGATAAGATAAAATTTGAATGTAACATGTAATTATAGAGTATTTTCATACGAACATTAAAATGTGGATGAATTATCTTATTTTGGGTTGAAGTGCGTCAAATTTAGGCGCGGATTTCGATTCAATGACAGTTTCGTTTCTAGTTCAGATCTACTGTCGGTTTAACCTTAAATTGAAATTTTGGCTTCTGGTCAGTTATAACCCGACTCATACAGAAAAAAAATGTGAATGACAATAAATAGCTAAAACATGAAAACAAAGATTAAGGACAATCCCTTGAAGTAGATTTTATTATTTTTTTTATTTAAAATAAACATATTTGTTTCAATTATTAAACTTTTACTGTCTTACTATTTTCTCTATTTTCAATTGGAGTTTCTGTTGTTTTGTTAATTGATAGTAACAGCTTTTTTTCGCGTTCATACTTAGTCACTTACAATCTTTTTGTAACTCAGGTTTATTTTCTTAATTATTGTATAGATACTCAGTGACCATTCAAATTTTAGTCACTTTAACTCGAGTAGTGTTATGGATATTTTACTTTTACATTTATTTTTCGGTAAACGGATCCAGAAAGCTCGAATGATTTGTGTGCTTTATTATAAAGATTTATATTTTTACACATTTCTAGGCATATGAAACTATAATTCTATTAAAAGTTTAGCATACTGTGTTAGCGTCAATGTTTGTTTATTTTAAAAATAAATAGTTACAAAAATATTATTTCTAAAAGGTCGATAAAAAAAAACATACAATTCTACTTATTTTCTCATATCTGTAAAAATCAAAAGTGTATCTTTATGCTACGCACAATAAATAACTCGAAAATACGATTTTTAAATATGTTGTCCTAAAGCTTTCTCATTCAGTTAATTAAATTTGTAATAATGAAGATTATTATACAAGTTACTCGGAAGTGTTTGTTTTTAATGCTTTAATAAAACCGTTTCTTCTATTTAATGACATAATTTTATAAATAAATAAACTAATGGTTACTATTCGGAAATAGTACAACTCAAAAATAAGATGATCTACACATTCTGTTATTCTTTTTTTCTTTATCAACGAAGTCTCCTGGAAAAAAATAGCATTTGCTTATCTTATTCAGTGGAGAAACCAAAATAGTGGTAATCCATTAAGTTTTCTAAATTTTAGCAATCACTTGGAAATGAAATTTAATTTATATAAATAATGATATTCCGAATGTTTTATTAAAAATACCACCAAAACGTCTCACTTCAGCATTCCAGTTAAATAATATATGTTCCTTTTAATGTTAAGATGTGTATAAAAAATATTTTTTTATTTTCTGAAAAACATCCGAATTTTAAATCCAGATAAGAATTTATTCATTATAATTTATTAATGCAGTCAATATAATGTTTTGAATTGTATCCTCTAAGTGCTGTACTAAAGAACCGAAAATCTGTGTAAATAAAGCGTAGCATTTACTTCAATGTATTTTTGATTTAAAGAACTATATGCACATATGCAGTAAAACTCTACAGTGGAAATAAATATTAAAAATGTTTTTAATAATAAAAATAATAATGTACATGCGTTGTTTTAAAAAAAGCACGAATATTATGTCTTATTTAAAAATAGATTTTGATTTTTTTTTTTCGTTTCACGTTTGGTCCAATCCGTTCAGAATAATATACAAGGGATTTGATGCGTTAATCGGGATACCGTATTATATAGAAACGCATGAATAACCAATGAAATCTAATATAAGCTTGGGAAATTTTCCAACAAACCTTAAACTGTTTTATATATTGTATCATATCAATAATAAAGAAAGCAAATGAGTATACCTAATACTAATTTAACATTGCAGTCTTCAATATCCAACCTGAGAAAAGTTGGACTGATTTATAAAAGACAAATATCTAAATAAGGGAAGTACATATTTCAAAATACTTGCAACATATTTGTAAGGATTTTCTTAGTACTATTACGTCTAATCAAAACGTAGTTTAACGTTGAGCATGTTTCCTTTATAATGAATAGTGTTCCGCAACAATTTTAATTCTAACAAAATTCTTCAAAAACGGTATATTCAAATATTTCATAAAGAAAATATATTTATATACACACTCAACAAAAGTAAAGATTTACCCCCTAATAAATAAAATATAAAGTACTCTCGTGCTCTTCTAATAGGAATTAATAAACTTTTTGAAAATTTAATGTATGTTTGTAAAGTACCTCAGTTATAAAGATATATCTTGGTCAGAGACTACATCACAATATCATTATCACAAACAATTAATACACAATATCTAGAAATCTTAAATTAGCCTCCAGAAAAGAAAAGGTACAAAAAGTATGTAAAAACAATAAATAATCTGCATACAAAGCCATCAGGTTTCTTTTACAAAACCTATCTCAAAAAAGAAATATCAAAAGTAAACCTCAAAGTAATAGCTTTATATCATTTTTCTTAAATGCTGAATGCACTTTTATACTTCCCCTAATTAAGTAAGTTATATAAACGCCAAATGTTTTTGTTACCTGGGGACATTCAATAACTTTATAAAAAAACGTTTTCACAATGTCGTTGAAAAAGCTTTTTAGAACATAATTAATGTAAGTAGATTATTAAATATAGTAAAATAATAAATTCAACACTTTTACATTAAAAATAAACGTAATTACAAGTTTAACGAGATATTTCATCAATGGATGTTATTACCAAATATATATATTAAAACTGATAATAGAAAAACATCTAACTTAAAAATGTTCCGCAGCTTCGCAAAATATTTATTAAATATATTGAAATAAAATACATAATATTTCAAGTCCAAGTATTTCTGTTTCGAATCCTCTAGAAATACCACCGATGTATTTAACGCCCCCATTTTTGTAGGATATATGCTTCTGACCCTGTGAAACTAATTAATGCAAAACAAAGTGTTATAAAAATTTTCGCTATATGAAAATGTGGAGGAATATAATATAATCTGTGAGAATATAATATAATTTATAAAACGGAACTATCAAGAAAAACTATCATACGAAATGTTGTCATGTATTGTTCTTTGTTTCATATCATACACACAGAAATTCGCCATCACGCAGAGATCTGTATAACACCATCAACAATACACACTTGACTAACTTAACAGTAAATAGAAGCTTCGGTTAGAAGTTGTTCATTTAACTCTGTTGATTATTATATATCTATTGACATGTGTTTGTACTACTGGAATCTGAATAGCGTACAGATGCAGCACTAATTGTCCACTAGATAACACGGACTTAATTTCAATCAAGCCGACAGACGCGTTATTTAAACATTTTTCTTCAACAAATAAAAGTGCTATATAGTGAGACTTGATACGCTGGGACATGGTAAACAAGCATCTCACTGTGTTTTATAACTATTATATTTGTTCTATAATGTATAATATGCATTATGCATTATAATATGCATTATAATTTCCATTAGGCATTATAATATGCATTATAATATGCATAATGCCACTTTAATATGCCTTTATGTTCATCAGACATAAGCGAACATACATCGGAGTCACTAATTTTAACTTAACACCACATAGCAACTACAAACTTCAGTCCCTCGATTTATCAGATTTTGGACCTTTTAAATCTTTATTCAATGCGACAGGCACATGCATGCTCAGGAAACCAGCACAACCATATGCTATGCCAGATTTCTAAATGTATCTGTGACCAATATAAACAATCAGCAATGTCTCACTGTATACTAGGTCTGGTACACAATGATACGATTTCTAATGATATTTTAAAATGATTTTTCTTTCATTTTTATTTAAAAAAAACATTTCAAAGAAATCAAAAAATGATCTATAATTGATCTATAACAGTGTACAGACGGTGTATATAACTTCATTCATTAAAAGCTGATACAAAAGGCAAAATTAAAATTTAACGGACATGTTAGTAGTTATTATTCAACCAACTATTAATATGAAAACATCCTATGAAAAGTCTTTTGAAATGTGTTATATTATTAATACAAAAATATTTAATAGCCATTATATGCCTCCAGTACATTTTTCTTTTCTTTCTGTAATAAATTATTTTTTCGGACAAGTGACGTCCACTTCACACTCTAAAGGAATGGACACATGCATGGGAGGAAAGTCTCATTAACGGTGTATTAAGTTTTAAGCATATGTTTTAAGCTCTTTTATTTAACTTAACTTGTTTTTTTTTCTTTTATCTGTTTTTCACTCCTTTCCTGATATAATAGAATTCTGAAACTTATGTACACAAGTTGGTTTCCAGTGTCAATACAAATTTTCTTAGAACATGATTATAAATAAATACATTAATTTTAAAGTATTTTCGGTTAGCCGTCCGAAGCCATTGAACACCAAATTTTCAACATGGTGACAACTGTATCCGATTTAAAACAACAATGATGACAATTAAGCATTAAACCACTCTAGCCAAAATTTGTCAACTGTCTGTGAAACCAAGAGAACGAAATATTTTAAACATGACAAAGAAGAAAAATATACATAAAATATATCGAATGATTAAAAATTACTATTTTAGCATTAAATAGTTTAATATTAATTAAAGTATGATTATACGTTGACAAAACAATTTAGAAATCCTGAATAGACAGTTTAATTAACGATTTTTTATATTCATGTTGCCATATCTTAAAAAGGAATCACAACAGAAATTATAATATTTTTCAATAAATTCAAAGGTTCGTACTTTCTATCATGTAAAAAAACTATAGTATGATTATAATATGCATGCTATGAGGATTACTATTTTTTGAGAAATATTGGTCTTCGTAAGGTTATACTTTTGCAGGATTATACAGTGCATGGTATTTAATAAAAATTAAATTTTACTTTTCTTTCCATGGCATAAAATTATTTGTTAGAAAACTTTACGTAACGCTAATTATATAAAGCAAACGTTCTTGGTGGAAACAAAATAAATCCACCTTTTTGTGTTTTATTTCTTATAAGAATCTTTTAATGAAATTATATATCTATATATGTGTGTGTTGTATAATATGTGTATATATATAAATATAGAGTTGCTGTGGATGTTCTAAATTAAAGAAGTAGCAAGAACTTGGAAATACTGGTTATTGTTTCAGAATATGGAGTGAAAATTTGAATTTTAATTAGTTGTTTCCTGGTGAAAGGAATTGTCCATGTTCAAGTAAGGAATTTCTGCGGGTCTGGGTGGAGGCGTGTACAACTTGCATTTTATTTATCCATTTTATTTACCAGCATTTATAAATTCTGTTTAAATACTATTTAAATATTGTTTTAATTAAGGTTATATTATGTTTATTATTTTCGATTTAGATATAAGTTGCAGAATTATATTTATTTATATATATTATTTGAATGTAAGACTGACATGTCTTCAGAAACCTTATGTAGATAGCTGTTCTGGTGAGAGCCGTAGTTTGTTTATACTTTAACGCCTTTTCCACCCACTGAAGAAGACAAAAGCAATAATTTGATATGGTTTTTTAAATATTTGACTTTTGAATTTAATTGTTTCATCTTTGTTTATTAATATCGTCCATTAATATATGCCTACTTTTAAGTCTTTACATTTTCTGATTCATGATTTTGGCATAACATATTTTGTTTCATTAGTATGTGCTGTTTTTATGCGTACCTTGCAATAATTTTCATAATTATAAAATCAAATATCTATCTATCTATCTATCTATCTATATATATATATATATATATATATATATATATATATATGTGTGTGTGTGTGTGATTTATAAAGATTTTGGATAATCGTTGTAAGTGATATATTATATATTTCTTAATGGTTTTTTATTTAAATTTTACATATTTCCAATTTTAAATTTTTCCAATTGTTGTCTGGTAATAATTCAGTATACTTGGCTGATTCTACTGTTCTTAGCATCATGCCAGTAGAATTATGAAATACTGAATTATTTTTAAAAGACATGTGGGTGCAGACAAGCTGACGAGTACATCCAGATATGTTTTTTCATATCCAATTCTTGATTGGTTCTCTTGTGGTCCAGTTTTTCCACTGAATAATGTTCATAATTAATTTTTTAATCCATTTGTGTTTAATTAATAGCAACTCCAATTTATAATTTTTTTCCCCTTTCTCTCTCTTTCTTTTTTAAATGTTCTTCAGGTATGAGTAAATTTGGCTAATTACCATTGAAGCACATGCTATGGTAATTTTATGATTGCACAAGTTAATTATTAGCTATGTGGTATTCTGATTACACAATATCATTAATTATCTCTTTGTAGATTTTAGTAGAATGATATTAGAACTTGATATGTTTTTGAAATTCATAGATATTATAATTATATATATATATATATATATATATATATATATATATATATATATATATATATATATATTAGCAAGGCTGCTTATTAAAACATATAAAATAATTTCACTGTAATGAGCTTCAGTAAATTTCTTTCTAGTAATCTTATGCGGTTTTATGTCTTCAATCCGCTACTTTTTACCGAACTCAATAGGATAAGTTTGTTATACAGTTTTTATTTCTTTTCATGTAAATGTGTCGATGAAAACTTTTTCTCTTTTTTCACAGCGTTTTAAATAAATTAACACGCACAAAAAAACGGATTTCTGTAAAAGGTTACTATTTTTATTTATTATTATTAATATATATTTTTTTTGTATTATTATTTTTTTTTTTGCAGATGATGTTAAAACAACGGCATTTTCAAATTGTACGGTAAAGGAAATACTATAAAGGAGATATCGTCAAAAACAATAAAGGAAATACATTTTCAGAGAAAAAAGTCGTGCTTTTCAAATAATAATCACTTCAAAAATAAAATGATGTTACTTTTTACGGAATGTATTCATATTTATTGAATAACAGAGTTAAAAAAATAAGGTGTTTTTATTGCTTATTATAAATTAATCATTTTAAAGTTATTTCAAAAGAATGAATTTAAATCATCAACTGTGTTTATTTTAGCAAATTATTTTTAAAAATAAAGTATTTTTTTTCTAATAATAAGTAAGTATATTTAGAATGTGTACTATTTTGTCTATGATTTCGTCTATTGTTTATTATGATTGAGTTTTTTACATGCATTTTCCTGTCTTTGAAAAAGTTACTAATAAAATTGAATTTCTTGACTTTCATTTTGCTGCATTTTTTTCTTTTTTTTTTTAAATTTTAGGGATGAGGAGCTTATGTCATATAGCGAGAACTACAGTCTGGGCACTAGAAAAAAAAACATACAGAAATATGAAATTGCATTCGGATCTTGAAGAAAGATTTCATAAATATCCCAAAAAAGTTATACTCATCAATCCACGTACCTCTTATTTATCTAGTTTTCCAGACGAAAAAAAAAATAAAAGAAAGAAAAAAATTTAACCAAAATTTAAAAAAAGACCGACGTCCACTATCCTATGCATAAAAAATCATTTAACAATACTGAAATGCAAACGAAAATTTTTAAAACAACGCTCCCATAGATCTAAGAAAAGTCTTTCCCGACCACCCCTTGACTACCTAAACATTTCAGATTGTATCTTTAAGAACATATGCCCGTTATTCGGAAAAATTCGCAAACTAATCTCAGACCTATGAGAGCATTGTTTTCAAATTTCTCGTTTGTATTTCAATATTGTTAAATGATTTTTAATGCATAGGATTGTAGACGCCGGTCTTTTTTAAAACTTTGGTTACAGTTTTATTTTTATTTTTTTAAAATGAGGATGCCGAAATTTTGAACCGGTTCCGAATGGAAAATATCTTAGAACGCATTTGTATATTCATAATAATAGTTTTTCTGAGACATTTTTATTTGTTTAAATATTTAAACATCTATAATTTTACTATTTTGTTTAAATATTTAAACATCTATAATTTTACTCTTTTGTTTAAATATTTAAACATCTATAATTTTACTCTCTTGTTTAAATAACATATTTGTATAACATAACAATAATAAAAAAAAAATATCTTGCTACAAACCCCTGGAAAAAAAAATACCGATTCTTGTAAAAGACAAACAAAGGAATTACGTATGAATAAACAAATAAAAATAAATCTCTTCGAGTTTTTCTTTAATTTATTGTGTAAACTTAATACTATTTTTAGCTTGAATTAAAGGTATGACTGGAAAATCCTTTTCCAATATGAAATGTTCTTTGCGAAAAATGCGTACACTTATCCGCTGCTAAGAGAAAGAGGTATTTTATTTCGTCGTATTTTTTATGAAAATCCCTAAAATGTTGCCAATATGTGTAAAAGCTCGATCGGATAAAGTTAAGACTTGCTTCATGAGCACTACAGTAATTTTTTGTGACCACACTAGTAATTATATATCAAGAAAAAAAATGATATATTGGATAAAAGAAAAAAAAATATATATTAATATGCTTTGGCAAATTCATCAGAGTTATTGCCTTCTGATTATTTATGTTGGCTTCTTATGTGTTATTAGGCGAGATATTTAAAGAAACTATGTTACCTCTAATACTGAAATTTATGTTGCAACTGTTTGAATGGCATAATATAAATACATATTACAGATAAACAGTCAGCAGTATGTGTAGATTCTGTCACCAAAGGGTAAAGCAAAATATCTCAATATTATTATAAGATATTCAGAAATATCTATTATTAAGAGGCTATAACACTTAAAAAGTTGCATACATATAAAGCCCTACGAACTGTTATGTTGAAAAGGCTAATATCCCATAAAATAAATGAAATGATTATTAAACTAATCGGATGTGTCAATCCCAAAACTTTCTTCTAACTCACACAGGTTTCGCATACACTAAAAATAATCAGCTCGAATTTATATCAAGGTCTAAACTGAATCTAAAATTTTATTAAATTCCGTGCATTAGTTCTTGAGATGTGACTATTGCTAAAATCGTGTAAATCCTGCAAAATGTAGCATTTCAGTGCCACCTGTTGATATATTTAGACTAAAACCTAATCAACAACAACCTAATCAACAACGTCTAACTAAATCTGAAGTTTGGTGAAAATCCGTGGATTAGTTATTGAGACATAGGTATCGTGATAATAATGAAAATAGTAGCATAGCAGAACCACCTGTTGCGCTATTTACACCAAAACGTAAGCAGTATCTATTTATGTCAAGGTCTAACAGAATCTGAAGTTTTATGAAATTCTGTGCATCAAATCTTGAGACATAGGTTTTACGGAAATCGCGAAAAATGCAGCCTAGCATCTCTACCATTTTTGGCGATTTACACCAAAAACTAATCAGCACCAACTTATATTAGGGACTAACTGAATATAATTTTTTATTACATTTCGTGCATTAGTTCTTGAGATAGAGCGCCCACAAAATTTTTGTCACATACAGACAGACAGAGTCACAGTCACAAACTCACGAACACACATTTTCTAAAAAACTGTCAAATCATGTTGAGGACCTTCTAAAACGTATACAGGGTGTCCCTAAACTCATGGTACATACGCTAGGGGGTGATAGAACACATCAAGACGAGTAATAGTAATTAAGAAACCAAGGGTCCCAAACGTATTCCAAACGAGATAGGCGCCATCAAAATTTAGGGTCCAAAATTTCAAATGATTATAAAAAACGGAAAAATTGGTCGATTTGTTTGCGGTTTTCGCTAAAACTATTCTTTATAACAGTATTTTCTTAAAAATAAATTTTAAAGATAAAGTTTAAAAAATGCCGATAGAGGGCGCTTTAGACTTTGGAGTAACGAACAACTATTTTTTACTGTTATTTTTTGTATCTGATTAAATGCTTTCAAAAGCTTAGACTTAAACTTAAATTTTGAGCTCAAAATCTGAATCGTTGGGGGTAGCTAAGTAGCGCAAACTGAACTGTGTTCAGGAGTTGAAATTTGAACCCCCCTGAACACAGTTCAGTTATTCCCAATCTTGGTGTCGTAGACAAGGCAGAAACTATAACCCCCTACACGTAAAACAAACGATAGAGGGTTGACAAAATTAAATAAAATTTTTTTTTTAAATAAATTTTAAAGATAAAGTTGAAAAACGCCGACAGAGGGCGCTTTAGACATTGGAGTAATGAACAACTACTTTTTACCGTCGAATCCAACGAGGAGTTGGTTGCAAGGTTGCCTTCGTAGCAGGCGATATCCGGGCGATGCCCTGGGTATTCACTAATGTGCGCAACTCTCTCCGCCGGCGGTGTGAGGCTTGAGTCGTTGCTGGTGGGCACTCTTTCGAGCAGTTTTTGTGATTCCTCATGAACATCATGCGTGTACCATTTTCTACGTGTCAACCTTCATTCATATTGCGTACTACATGCATACATCAAATTGTTTCGTTTTATTTTGCGCAGAGAAATTGCTCATGTCTGTTATGAATAAATTTTCTGTTTAATTTTGTCATTACTCTATCATTTATTTTACGTGTAGGGGGTAGTAGTTTCTGCCTGGATTAATTTTACCACAATTATTCAAATTGGTACAGAAATCATGAGTTGTACTTTAACAACTGGATGAAAAATGTTCGGGCAAAGAATTCGAACCTGGGATCTTTTGGCTGAAGCTGCCATGCTCTACCATCTGAGCTATCTGAATCTGGAGAGCATGAACTGGATGAATATGCCCTCCAGATTCAAGCGGGATAGCTCAGCATGGTAGAGCATGGCAGCTTCAGCCAAAAGATCCCAGTTTCGAATCCTTGCCCGGACATTTTTCGTCCAGTTGGAAAATAACAACTCGTATTGTTTCTGACTGGTCTACGACACCAAGATCGGGAATAACTGAACTGTGTTCAGGAGGGGTGGGGGAGGGAGGTGTTTCAAATTTCAACTCCTGAACGCAGTTCAGTTTGCGCTACTTAACTACACCCAACGATTCAGATTTTGAGCTCAAAATTTAAGTTTAAGTCTAAGCTTTTGAAAGCATTTAATCAGATACAAAAAATAACAGTAAAAAATAGTTGTTCGTTACTCCAAAGTCTAAAGCGCCCTCTATCGGCATTTTTTAAATTTATCTTTAAAATTTATTTTTAAGAACATACTAATTTAAAGAATGATTTTAGCGAAAACCGCAAATAAATCGACCCATTTTTCCCTTTTTTATCATCATTTGCAATTTGGAACCCTAAACTTTGATGGTGCTTATCACCTTTGGAATACGTTTGGGACCCTTGGTTTCCTATTTAGTATTACTCGTCTTGATGTGTTCTATCACCCCCTATCGTATGTACCATGAGTTTAGGGACACCCTGTATATCCCTCGAAAACCGGAAGTTGAAAATTTTCATGAATCCAATACTTTCTTCTTGTAAAGTTAGAAGGAAATAATAAGCATACATTTTCATTTTTCTTCAAATATTTGTTGTAAATGTGTTATATTATATAAAATTCTAAAATATATTTTAAAATATTATTCTGGTATAAACACCTAACATGTAGGGGAAATAGTAATATTTTTGCTTGCGGAATGACCAATATAAGTAAATATATATACATGTATAACTTCCATATACATCATTTAAAAAAAAAAAAAAAATGATAATGGAAGTATTTTTCAGAATATTTTAAACTGTGATAAAATAATACCGTACACTTTATTTTAGATGAATGACTTAATCATGTTTTATTATCCAAAGCGTTTTTGCATTAAAATTATTTTTTTACTGAAGAATTACGTTTGAAGAAAAAATATTGTTAGAAAACACATGTTCTTAACTGAAAATTAAGAAAGCTAAAGTCTTATTCTGCTTTCTCACGAAAATATCTTTAAAAACTTATTATTTAAAATATCTTACGTTCTATCTCTTTTCTCTATTTTTCTACGTTTTGTTACATTTAAGCAATAATGACGGTAGGAAAAATGCAATATCACCATTTTGTGCATTTTCTTGATATTAAATGCGGAAAGTTGCTCATGCGATCTTTCGAAAATACAGTTAAGCATACGCTTGAGAACGTGCAATATATTTGAATGGTAACATTATTTTTCTTGAAAAATCTAAAGAATAAACAAGGAAGATTACTTAAGTAGTTTTAACAGTCGGAAGTTTAATGTTGCCGTCAAACAATCATTGAAGCATGAAAAGTATTTCTGTTTAAAGGGTATAGTTTTGTTTTTGAAAACGTACTGTTATTATGTTTATGGTATTACATAGAACTATATTGTTCATATAACTCATTGCAACATAATTTATGAGTAAACAGTATGTTAGATATAATTATTCTTGAAAAAAAATTGGTTCGGGTGTTAAAGTTTGATTTTGTCATGATTCGCTCTACAGTTCATCATTTACGTTATTCGGTGTTTGTTTTTATCGAAAATTCATCTATTTTTATTTTAGTATTATACTTTATAAAGTAAGCCAATGCATGAAAAATCTGAAGAGCAAACAAAAGTATTGGTCCTTAATGGATCTCGAATACATTTATATATTCTGGAATTACTACCTAACTTTAAAATTTTAAATGATTAACTAAAATAACTTAAACTTAACAATTTATATTAATTACTATATTTTTAATAAATTCTGGTAATAATTATTCGAATTTTTAAAATAGAAGACTATGCATGACGTGCAGAATACTTGTCATGTCTAATGGTTGATATGACAAAAAGTAATGCAATTGTTTTTTATATTTTAGTGTTAATTTTCAAATTTATTACCTATAACAAATCCCCCGTGGTCTCAAATAGTGGTTTCAAAATCTGATTAAAGCTTTCTCCCTTTTGTATTGTATCAGTAATGATTGATTTCCTCCGTGTTAAAATAAGAAAAAAAGTTTATTTATTATTTGTATTTTACTCGATAGTTATTAAATTTATGTAAAATACAAGAATTTGGGATTAAATGACGGGTTAATGTACTAATTTTAGCGAAAATGGAGATCCAGTTAAGCATCAGATTATTTTATGAATAAATGAAGGTCCCTTTGTACGAGTTTCAAAATATTAAGTTTGATTTCCTATTATACATTATTATATTATGTATTATTTTTGATAATTACTTTTTTTAAAGCAATTGTTTTTCCTCAATATATTTGAAATACTTATACAAATAATTCTCATGATGTTTATTATCAAAGGTTTCATGGAAATTAAATAATTACACTGTTATATATGCTTCAAATTAAAACAAATTTATATTTATGGAAACGTTAACTAATGAAAAACATGAAACAAGATTTAACTTTTTACCTGCTGGAGATACATATACATAGTCAATATATAGGAAAAAGTGTTCAAATTAAGTTAGGAATTAATATTATGTTGATGACTATTAGACGGTCCTTGGGTTCTACCAGTCATATTTAAAAAATATATTCTCCATTATAACTACATAAATGGGTAGACGTTTTTTAATGCCAGAGAGCTCCAAAAATTCTGAATCGAAGTATTATAACTAGATGCATTTTTGTCGTAGAAGAATAAAACAATGTACTGTTATACTTGTCACACTGTTAAAAATTTGTAGCAAACTGCCCAGTCATTCTACTATTTTAATAGAAAACACGTGCATAACCATAATTTAATTCTACTCTGACGTTATATGGAGAACAATATGGTCAGAATACAGTCAAATTATGGTTATGTAACCGTTTTCTATAAAAACGGTTGTATAACTGGAGTGTTTTAAGCAAATGTTTAACAGTGCAGAGCACGTAAAAAAAATAAGATGTAAGTTATAGAAGACATATACATATTTTCAATGTGCACCTTTTTTTAATTAAAGGACTATTTTATCAGTGCAATCTTACTTATAACCTCTTTTTAAACACTTTTTTCAATTTACAATGCCTATGTATCTCCAACAGGTAACTACTTAAATCGGCATACACTTTTTTAGATACACTGTTTTTCTTTATTAAATAAGCACTATTATTCAGCTCATTTACCTTATTTCCTTTTAAAATTATGAACGTTTCATAAATCTCATTTTATAATTATTATGACTATGATGCATATTGCGGTTACATGACGATTCAACAATTAAACTGATGACGGAAAACCGTTGGCACTCAAAGTTTTCTACGAAAACAATTTTTATATATACCAATAACCATCAACAGAACAAGAAAAAAATATGATAAGATGCTACGTTGAAATAGACTATTTAACTTAATGAAGAGGCTCTAAGGATTACAGATACGGAATACCCTCATTTTCGAATTGCATTATCCTATGATTTGTTCACAGAATTCTGTGATTTAATAAGACGAATATTATTATTCATTAAATTCATAATCCATAATAGTTGGTACCTCTGCACTTAATGTCAATTGTTATAGCACAAAATTATTCGCACTGGTGGATTTTGTATAGCAATGTTACAAATTTAAATTTGCACGTTTAAAATTTACTTTGTTCTCGAAATATTATCACCTAATCTATGTTAAAGTATTTTTATAATATTATACTACATGGTAATTTTAGTTGATTAAAAAAGAACTTCTAAATTGTATTTTCACAATTCTTGTAAATTTAGAAATGCTGGGTGTTCAAAATACACTGGGCTGCTTGAATTTTCTTGCGAATTTCAAGGTTAAAATAAAAGCTTAAATGATTTTTGTCTTATTTTGTCAAGTACCTATTAAAAGCATTCTTTCATGTGTATAAATTTTAATGAACTAAATCTCATTACCCTCCCCGCTAGATAACTATAAAAAGGTTTTTTTTTAGTAAAATAAAGAGCTCCAAGTTGTCCGCTGACCGTAGCTTAAAAAGCCCTGATGTAACGGCTAGCACGCTATTCTACAATGAACATCTACTTTTACTTCCATGCACATACCTTTATAATCTACAAAATGTTATCTATATTTTTATTTGGACAAAAAGAAAATATGTATTTCAGTTTTACGTATGTTATGTTTTATAACACTTGGCTCATAATTTCATAAAAGATCAATCCCATAAATTTAAAAATTAATATTTTGCATGAATTTTAAATACGGAAAAACACTGTACAATAAATGATACATTATTTAATACTTAGTAGAGTAAAAAATTATAATTAAAAAAAAGTTTATTATTTAGGACTATAATATTGCATATTTCATTTCAAAGCGAAGTGCATATTTCGATTAAAAATTTAACCAGAAAAGTTTAACTGAAAATATAATTAATAAATGACGTAAATCTTTTATGCATGTATTATTCTTTTTTTTTCTGTATTATCCGAATATCAGAGCCAATATTGCTTACGGCTTTGAAAACAAAGTATGACAAAACAGAAATAAAGAAAAAATATTGAGCGCCTTCTTAGACCAGTGTTACTACACTGTTAAAAATAATCTGAAATTCACGGGTATTTTTTTCCTGAATTTCACAGAAAAAGTCATTTTTCACGACAAAGGGCCTTTTCCGTTAAAAAACAGAAAAAATCCTCATATTTCCTGAAAGCAACGAAACGGACGGCGAAGAAAGTAGCCAATGTAGATATTCCGTTATCTGCTGCATATTTATTTTCAATGTTTCAAATACTGACATGTTGCTGTACAGAAAACTAAAAATTCAATAAATTAAACTTTCGAGTTTATTTAAAACAACAGCAACAACAACAAAATAGAGCTTTCGAATTAAAAAAAAGCAACAATTAATTATATATATATAATAGTTAAATTAAGTGTAAAAAAAATCCATTTTACTAAAAAAAGCAAGAATCAAAAATAATGCTTTTGTTTAAAAAAAAAAAATAACGGAACAGATGCTTTACACTCACGCAGAGATTTTTGGTACTTTTTTGTTGGCGCGATTTTCAAGCCCGCGCCAAACCAATAACTTAAAACAATAGCTATGTTGCCATTAAAGGAAAAATTCCCCTAAATTTGGCGACTTTTTTTCCTTTTTATAACCGATTTAAAAAAAAAAACTGTGCGTGAGTGTATGACATCATAGCCAAAATTTCTGTGATCCCAAATGACTGTGTAATTTTCTCATTCCTTTGAAATTATTCGCAATTTACTTTTAAGTTATAAAAAACACTCTCACTGAAAATATTTTCTGAAAATATTTAAGAAATATATAATAGTTGATTAAAAATCAATTTTCTCAAAAAATCAAACATTTTTTATCGAATGTAAATCAAAATATAGTATTTATATTTTACATCTAACAGTCAAATTAAGAATATATATAATTCATGTTTATATCCTCTATTAATACTAAAGTTTTCAATATCATCTCATTACGAAATATCCCCGCAATTATCTTCAAAAATACCAGGTTTCTATACCGGAAATTGTATAAGTCCCAAGCCGCGATTTGATGAAATCCCGTATCATCGTTTCAAACTCTTAATCTAGCAAGGGCCCGCTGGTCTAACGGTAAGACACTTAGCTCAAGGCACTGACGTCCCTAGTTCGAACCTCAGGTCGGCCAGAAAATATTCTTGAAGTATATTAAATACTCCCGTAATAGTCAAAGTATGGCAGCACAAAGAGAAATGCATTTTTTTTAAACCGAGTTTATTCATAACGGAAAGTTAACAGCTTCTTCAAACGGAGTTTTTCCGCCTTTTATCTCTCAAAACGGAAAATCTACTAACGGAACGGAAAAAGTCCGGCACCTTTGCTGCCAGTAGTTTTACCGTGAATTACTGGATTTATTTTTAACAGTATAGATGTAAGGATTTCCCTCAACAATTATTGCTATATTTCGGGCAACAGTAACATATTGCAATAACAATCATTATTTAATTTTACTTTTATTAACTTTATGAATATCGATACATTTATGCCGAATTAGTATTGATAATTTAAGCTTTCTTTAATGAGGTAAACCTGTACTGACATAATAAAAGATTTCTAGGTTTTAAAGATTTAGGAGACATCCAACTTCTATGAAAAAGTCTATAATTGTATAATTTAGCTGTAATTATTATTTGTTATTTATAAACAAGCAGTTAGATTAGGGGTTTCCAACCGCTGTGCCGTGATACACTAGTGTGCCGCAAAAATTTTAAATTACCATTAATGTATATATTTTAAGTATACATTTTTTAAATAAAGCAAATAAGTTATATATGAATAATTTATTCATTATGAATTGCATATTCCTGTTAAATCAGATTTTCTGTAATGAAGACTGTGTAAAATAAAAATCGATCACACCCATCTTTGAGAGAAACTTTAGTGAGTATTTCAATCAAAAAGTATGCGTATATCAACTCAGCAAAGAATGTATTCTAAACAAGATAAAACTAAGCTTTTTCTTTCAGTGTTAAAATATAATCAACACAAAAATAAATAAGTTTTCAAATAAACCTAATTGTTATGCTTTTGTCACAAATAAAATTATTTTTTTTGTTTTAATATTCTGTTTATTAAATTTCACTTCCATTTTTTAATAAAATCATACAACGACTGTTTTGTCTAAATAAATAAAAGACTGAAACTTAAATGCTCTCAATCCATAGTTACGAGTGTGACCTTCATAATACAACATATTGCTATACATATAGGATTTAAAGCTCGTGAAGTTTTGATATATGACCTATGTAAGAAGCTTTTATATCACTTAACACATATGGAAAAAATAAGTTTTCAGAATTAAAAAAATATAATTTTTATACGTCAAGGTTGTGATATAAAAAAGGATGAAATTTCACTTTGTGATGTCAGATTCTAAATACCTATTACTTATGAATCAGTAGGACATTCAATACATCTGTCATTCAAAAATATCATACAAAATATCATTACATAAATTATTTTTTCACATGATTTTATATAAATCTATAAATATAAATTTTTCCTGGCAGGTATGACCAGTATGATACATATATGTAAGTGAGATATTGTAAAATCGCTTTATCACGGAAGATATAAATTTTAAATTGAGAAAAATATTATAATACAAAAGATATATGCATAAATAAAAAAAAATATGCTGTCGTAGATGGTGCTTTAAAATACCATTTTCGACATTATGTATAATTTTGATTTCCTTGATTTCCATACTTTTCTCACTTACCCGGCTAAGCTCATGCATTCTGAGAGACTTTAAGACAGTCTAGCTTAATGTCCTGACCGACGAACTCTGTTACTTTAGCAATGAAACATTTACTTTATTTAATTGAGGGTGAAGTAATAGGACCCACAAGAAAAATCACTTAATAGGGAACAAGTATCAGTAGTATCACATTCCTCTTCCAATTTCAACAAATGTGATCTACATTTATTCACTTAAATATATCATTGCTACATCAGAAACTTATTTATTTGGCGAGATGTAGTGCATGCTTTGAATGTTTTTTATTTCCCACGATGTTCATAAAGCATTTTAACAGTAGGAGCTTACATTTCGCTGTCAGGTTTATGTAGAAAATGTGTTTATTTACTATTCCTGAATTGGTTTTAAAAATTTCTAGCATATTTATCGAATTCAGACGCTGTTTAAGTGTTGATAGCCTTCTAAAGACAACATTGCAAAATAATTTATATAATATACTGTTGCCTGTCTTTCATTTACAGACCTTTTCCCATGTATTGTGAAAAAAAGACCATGTTTCATGCTTTCCATATAATATTTTCGTAATATGTTAGTATAAAATATTGTGCCTATTTTAAACACAGTAGCACAACTATGACAAAATACATGAATATTTTTACAGCTATACTTTTCTTTGAGGTATTTAATGCGGATATTCACGTATAACCATACTGTATGTTTTCATTGTTCAAATTAACTAAAAAAAGTACATATGATTGAAGGTTATTTTCATTTAATGAAGCTGTTGATATATGCAGAGTGCCCTATGAATGTTACAAGTGGAGTGCTTGGATTTGTTCTTCACTTACACATGATGAATTCTTTGTCACATCCGCATAATAAATAACATTTAATAGATGTGTATTTGTTTCTTCTGATACATGTGATTACATCTTCCTGAACTATGTTTAGATCAGACGTCATTAACCGAGGAGAAATAAAAATATCACTATTCAGTTTCGTCTGTTACACATATTAATATAAAATAAATAATCTTACTTTTGCTGGTGAAGTACATTGAAATGTTCACCATAAGTACTTTATTAACAGCTCAAGAGTATTTATTTATAAATGGAGTTTTACGCTCTTAAATCAGTAATTCTAAAAAAACTAGAAATTTTACAGATCTGGAATTTCAATAAAATATATGTATAAATGTATAAATGTTTAAAACTGTTTTATAGAATGAGAAAAGCGATGGTGGACATCCGGGACCTGCGACTGGGGAGAAGGAGGGTAAGAAAAAAAGATTCAAGGGAGGAAGAATTTTTTTTCAATAAAATACATGTACGTATATTAATGTTTAAAACTGTTTTATAGAATGAGAAAAGAAATGGTGCACATGCCGGACATTCTACCAGTGTGGGAATGAGAGTGTTTGAAGGGGAGAAGTTAAAACCAAATATTTTGTTGTAGTTGTTTTAGTTGAATGTATAGTTAACGTTTAAAATATTTTAAAATTTAATTGATGGTACCAGGACCCACAACAAAAGGGTTCAAGGGGAGTTTGAGTGGGGAGAGTCAATTTTATTTAAGTGTTGGTATAAATATTTTATGTCATAAGAATCATAACGTTTATAATTATATTATGGTATTCCCAAAATTTACAGATACTTAATGGCATACCTGTGTAAAACTGAAGTCTAAAATATACAACAGCTTAGAGTGAACTGGCATCTAACTTGTTACAAATCACTGACTCATAATTAAAAAATTGCAAACTTTAGAAAGATGCTATTTGAAGATGAAAAATGAAGCAGATTTAATGATTTCTGAAGAAGCTTGTACCTCAAAACCATTTACTCGAGCTCAACACACATCTAAGTATGATAAACAACTGTGCTTTTTCTGTGATGGAAAAGAAACAAGAAAACATCCACTTCATCATGTCTCATATGACACAGGAGGTTCTAATTTGAGAGAAGCGGTCGAACTAATTGGAATATATCATCCATACAAGATCTTGCCCTATTGAATTTGTAAGGTATAGTGTGATATGTGATGATGGAATATCAATACTCATTGTTGGACTTCGCGGTGCCCTTGGGAAGCGAATATTCTATGGCTGGGTAAATTTTGTCTGGAATGTCAACATTTTCTTCATCAGAAACCAGTTTGAGATCTTCCGTTACATCGCCTTCTTCAATAGTTTGGTAAATAACCTCTACTGTTCCGTGAACAGTATTCCGACTATCAGGAGTGTCTTCTTGAAAATCTATGTTATCAATAGCAAAATAAGTGAACGTACCTTACATTATGTCCAGTGGCAAGTAAAGTCCTTCATTAGCATTCATTTTAACCGCTACAGACTTAGCTATTCTATTTGATATATTCCAGATACGAGAGTACTGTACAGAGATGCCCAGTGAATGAATAAAATTCACGAGATTAGAGCTACGAGTCAACTGATAAACTGATAAACCAGTGAAAACTTGCACTGGAAGTTCACGTGTATGCTTGTTTACTTTTGATTTGGATCTTGAAGCCTGGCAATCAGATAACCAGCCAAATATTAGTGTTTGAGACAAACAATTAGCTCGATTAAACGATTCAACTTCATTCAAACGTTTTTTTCTCTGAAGTGATATCACCTTTTCCAACTAGACACCATTTAATGAAAATAGTCAATAATTCGGATTTGTGTTCAATATCAGCATTTTAATTTCCTTCAAATGTCCAGCGCTTTGCGATCAAAGCTGCTTTTCTTAGTATTTTGACTGCAGAAAGAAGTACTTTAAATTGTTCAATTGGGGTATCATCTTCCAGTTTACCAATAGCAATATTTTTAGTTTCTTTTTAAAATACACGTTCAGATTAATGTTTTGTCTAGTCACAGAAAACTCAACACCGGGAACTTCTTCTTCCAAAAAAGTCTTTATTCCCTTTGTGATTTAAGCCGTGGTGATCGATCAACGCCGTTAGAAAAACAAACATTAATGTAAGTGTTATGCAAATCGGCCATATTGTAAGATTTCCTTGAGTAAGAAAATCTTCCAACATACAGAGAAATTCAATTTCTGACGTTACAGTAGCTGCTAAACTTTCATTGTATTGTTCATAGAATTTATTTCTACGAATCACATGTGTAAACATTTCTAGTCCAGCAGATTCTATGATACAAATTGTCGATTGCATGGGCGTCGTTTGGGTTGATACACCTGCTAAGCCTCGCATGCGAAGTATTATTTCCACTTAGTTCGACTGATTCTCTCAAATTCGAACCTCCTGTATCATATGAGAAATGATGAAGTGGATGTTTTCTGGTTTTCTGGAAAAGCAAAGTTCTTTATCATATTTTTATGCGTGGTTTTCATACTTTGACAGTCGCGGGTCCAGGATGTCCACCACCACTTTTCTCCTTCCATAAAACAGTTTTAAACATTAATATATATACATATATTTTATTGAAAGAGAATTTTTTTTTCCTCCCATCACCCTCTACCCTTTCCTCTCCCTCCCCTTGCCCAGTCGCGGGTCCCGGATGCCCACCATCGCTTTTCTCATTCTATAAAACAGTTTTAAATATTAATATATATACATATGTTTTATTGAAACAGAGAAAAGATTTTTTTTTACTTCCTCCCTTCAACCCTTTCCCCTCCCTCCCCCCCTCCCTCCACAGTCACGGGTCTCGGATGTCCACCATCGCTTTTCTCATTCTATAAAAGAGTTTTAAACATTAATATATGTACATATGTTTAATTGAAACATAAAAAAAAATATTTTTTCTCCCCCCCCCCTCTTCATCCTTTTCCTCTTCCTCCCCCTCCCCTTCCCGAGTCGCGGGTCCCGGATGTCCATCATATCTTTTCTCATTCCATAACACAATTTTAAACATTAATATATATACATATATTTTATTGAAACAGAAAAAAATTGTTTTTTCTTCCCCCCTTCAACCCTTTCCCCTCATTCCCCCTCCCCAATCACGGGTCCCGGATGCCCACCATATGTTTTCTGGTTTTCTGGAAAAGCAAAGTTGTTTATCATATTTTGATGCGTGGTTTTCATACTTTGGCAGTCGCGGGTCCCGGATGTCCACCACCGCACTTCTCATTCCATAAAACAGTTTTAAACATTAATATAATACATATATTTTATTGAAACATAATTTTTTTCCCCTCCCATCAACCCTCTACCTTTTTCTTTCCCTCCCCCTGTCCAGTCGCGTGTCCCGGATGCCCACCATCACTTTTCTCATTTTATAAAACAGTTTTAAATGTTAATATATCTACATATATTTTATTGAAACAGAGAAAATATTTTTTTTACTTCCTCCCTTCAACCCTTTCCCCTCCTCCCCCTCCACAGTCACGGGTCTCGGATGTCCACCATCGCTTTTCTCATTCTATAAAAGAGTTTTAAACATTAATATATGTACATATGTTTAATTGAAACATAAAAGAATATCTTTTCTCCCCCTCCCCCCTTCATCCCTTTCCTCTCCCTCCCCCCTCCCCTTCCCGAGTCGCGGGTCCCGGATGTCCATCATATCTTTTCCCATTCCATAAAACAATTTTAAACATTAATATATATATATATATATCTTTTATTGAAACAGAAAAAAAAAAATTTCCCCTCCCATCAACCCTCTACCTTTTTCTTTCCCTCCCCCTGTCCAGTCGCGGGTCCCGGATGCCCACCATCGCTTTTCTCATTCTATAAAACAGTTTTAAACATTAATATGTATACATATATTTTATTGAAACAGAAAAAACAATATTTTTTCTCTTTCTCCTTTCAGCCCTTTCCTCTTCCCTCCCCCACCCTAGTCAAGGGTCCCAGATGTCCACCATCATTTTTCTTAATCTACAATACATAAGGAAAAAAATGAGGCCACTCACAATACTTAATCATAAAATTGCACACGGGCTTAAGAATAATGGTAGTTAGAGAACCCACTATTTGTAGCGATGATATATGCTGAATACCAACTATGTTAAATTTCGTCAAAAATACAAAAAAAAAAAAAAAAAAAAAAAAAAAAAAATCAAAAATACAAAATTCATACCTGAAATTCTAGAAGAATAATATTTCAATTTATGCAATCACGAAATGTCTGTCATAGAATAATTTTAATTTATGCAATCACGAAAGGTCTGTCTTATAAATTACAAATTACTGCTTTAACTTTCTGGTATGAATTCAAAGTTTTGAAATTTAAAAAAGGCCAAACTGGTAACCTACACCAGCACATACGTCCTGGTATTTCACGTATAGGTGTGCATGACGTACGCAGGTACGTCGTGGTGCTTAAGGGGGTAATTTACTATCAGCGCATTTTGTTCATTATTAAATTCTTTCTAGAAAATAATTTCTTTTTTGTTTCATTAGAGCTTATATATACACTCGAACTTTAGCATGGCTAAAATGATGAAAAACGAACAATTTGCACGCTAACATTGGTAGCCTACTTCAACTTTCTTAAGATTTTCGCAGTGTTTACGAGCTACAAAAGCAGAATTACGGCCAATATGTTCACGGAAAAACATATGTTCATTTTAAAGCGAGTTTCGGCGAAAAATAGCTAAGCAATTACGAAAGAAATACATTTCTTATTGAAAACTTAGCGTATATATGGGAATCACAACAGTGTAAAAAAATTACAAACAAATTCTTTTCGGCACATTTTGGCTAGAACATTTCGTTTATTGATTCAAATAAAATGCAGTATCACAATTCGATACTACATGTATATTTTGTAACGGATCCCCAATACTATGAATGATGTATTGGAAATAAATCTATTTTTACTCTAGAAAATCGTTTAAAAATTATATTAGAAAATATAAATTCTTAACTAAAAAGAAACAATAAGAAAAGAAAGAAAAGAAAAATTGAAAATCTTATCCAACATTGACACAATTTTTTAAAACTTACTATTAAACATATCTTATGTTTGCTCTGTTTTCTCTCAATATTACATCACCTTTGGTTAAAAACAATAAGTAATGACGTCAAGAACAGTGTAATATGAACATTTTGTGGGTTTTGTTGATATTAAATGTGGAAAGTTTCTCATGCAAACTTTTGAAAGTGCATTAAAGCATATGCTTGGAAGATATTTTATTCAAAACACTTGTTTTATTATCTGTACACAAGGAAAATTTCTTTAGTGCATTTAAGGGTTGATAATTTAAATGTTACTCTCAAACAACGCTGAAGTATGAAAAATACTTCCTTTTTAAAGGTAGCGTACTTTAATTATTTTTAAGGCATTATATTGAAATATATTGTTCTTTTTTTATGAATCAAACATAATTTATATAAAAAAATAGGTGTGTTAAATATGATAATTCTATAAGAATTTTTTTTTTTATGTATTAAAATTTAATTTTTACATTTTTCAATCCGTATCTCATAATTTGAGTTTTTCAATTTGTGTAAGGAAAATTAACTGATGTTTCTTTTTTCACAAAAATTCATAATTGTCAAATCAATGTTCGAAATATAATTAAATATATGAAACGAAATAATTGCTTTTCAATGTATGAGGAAAATATTTATCTACTTTGGAATTCTGTTTAATTTTTTCAATTTTAAGTGGTAAAAAACTAATAATGCTTATATTTATATATTTTTTATATGTTATTAATTACTCGTATTAAAAAAAAAAGGCTTACGAACTTTACCGTCAGGAACAGTACGTAAGTCTGGGAATAGATATATTCCCTATTCCTTTTTTAAAGAATTCTAAAAATTTTACTCAAATACATGACTGTTAATATTGAATTTTAATCATAATTTCACAAAATTAGTCAGCTATTGTCAAGTTGGCTTCATTTAACATGACCTATTTTTGTCGATAAATTTGCTGATAATTCGCAAAGTATCGCGAAGTTTTGTGATAATTTGATTTTGGCGGATACACGACTGTAGGTTTAAGCATATGAGAGTATGAACACACAATGCTTAAAAGAAGGAAAACAATTGGGAGAGACCACGATTACTGAAACTCACAAATTAAACCCATTTATGAAGGAATCTATTATTTTTAATCTGTTGTCTTGTTTCAAAATATCATCAACTTTAGAATTTTGAATGGCTATATCTCAGGCATTTTTTTATACCCATAACCAGGCCCCTACCTGCCCGGTATGAATGCCTAGTTTGACAAGTTAGTACCTGGGAGCGGGGCGGAAATCGCCTGATCACAGAATGGCTGTGATCCACCTTACTATAGTATTGTTGGCATCGCTGCAGTACTCTCTAGTGTTTTACTACAGTTCTCTTTGTTTGCTGGTTTAAGGTTTCTATTTAACTTTGTTGAATTGGCAGATTAAAAAAAGCACAAATTAAGGAAGAAAAGTAATTGGTCTCGTAATTTAGAACTTTGATCAGATGACGAGACCCTCACCTGACTAGGCACCCCCAAAGGTATAATCCACAGGGAACTTGGAGGACTTTGCACTAACGACGGATTTTACAAACAACAGGCACTTTTAGCATACATAGAATTACATATTTGTCATCTATGTTAGCTTGTCACGCTCACGGTGGATTGTCGCTGCAGTGTGTAATCCCTTTTTTTAGGCTGATTTCAATTTTCGTTTGTATTTGTCTCTGACATGTTTTTTTTTTTTTTTTTTTTTTTTTTTTTTTGTCTTTTTTATGGGCTACTCCTGTTGTGGGTTGTTTCTGTCTATTATCACTCGTTGGTTTTTGTCTTCTTCTTGATAAATTGATATCTCTAGCTTATGCTAGAGCTGGTTTTCACGTTTTGAAATTTGGTCTTCTTTCGAGAATTTCACTGGTTATTATGTCACTAGCGTGGTTTTTGTCACTGTAACTTTTGTTGCTGGTGGTTGTCACATTGTAACTTTTGCTATTAGTGGTTGTCATATTGTAACTTTTGTTAGTGGTGGTTGTCACATTGTAACTTTTGTTACTGGTCGTTGTAACATTGTAACTTTTGTTACTGGTCGTTGTCACATTGTAACTTTTGTTACTGGTGGTTGTCACGTTGTAACTTTTGTTACTGGTGGTTGTCACATTTCTGGATGTTGCATCCTCATTTTTGTTGGTTTTGTCACTTTAACTCACACGTGCATTATAGCGAGGAGTTTTGTTTTTTTTTCCTTCGTGAATATGCTTAATGCGATCAGTCCATTGAATCTTAATGGCTGTTATCACGGCTTTTGAATTTTGTGCAACTTGTTGATTTGTTATTTAAGAAACTTGGCACACTAATGTAGTGGGGCTAGTTCCGTGGCCGTAATCTGTCAGATATCTGTGAGGCTGTATTCATTGATGAGACACTATTTTTTTCTCTATTCACTTTCTTTGGTAGATGTGCTTTGTGCATTCACTAATTAATTATTTTGTTCACTTTTTGTTGGTTATATGACTTCATGAGTTAAAGAAATTCAGTCTGTCACAGATGACCTCCACTTCTCACTAGTGCTGAAGAAAAAAAACGATTGTTTTGGCGTAGCAAAGACGTTATATCTCAGACACTATTTGAATAGAGGCGAAATAAAATGTTCCGGAAACCTTGTATCGAGGACGAGCATTTATTTATATTTTTTTGTACATCTTTTTGAATTTGAAATATTTGTGGCCGGCATTTCTACAAAAGGTTGCAAATAAAGGTGACCAAAGAACTCAGTTGAGATATTTTTAAATCCTATACAAATACTTATTCACATCAAAATCGGTACATAAATATGGTGTGGCAGTTAAATTGTATGAAAATCAAGTAATGATATGTAAAAATGGTGGATAGTGGTCAATGTAAGTAAATGATATGCAAAACGTCGCTTTACTGAACCAAAAAATCGATAAACAACAAAATGCGAACTTTAATTTCAACTAATACATTTTTGGTTAAAACTATATAACAACAATTTAGCTTACAATAATCCAACCAGGCCTAATAACACCTTTACCGGCTATATTCCTTTTATATGTTGTTTCATAACAAAAATTAGAAAACTGGCTTTTAGCCAAATCTTGCGATTCAAACCATTTACAACTCGCGCATGTCTAACCATGATAATAACACTAGAGTGTCAGTTCATATCGTTTACATGAAGTGTTCAAACTGGAATCCTACAAATCGGTCATCCTGACTGATGGCGTCTCGACATCAGCATCTTGATTTGTTATTTTTTTTTCTTTTCTTTCTAGATATTTCTCTCTGTCTTTAGAACCTGCATATCTAATATATCTGTAATTTCTTTCCGGATATTGCTCTTTATCTTCAGAAGCTATATACCTATTGCTTGTAGAATGATAAGAATTTGAATGATCATCTCGTCCATTATCGGCTCCTTTAAATCCGTGATGAGAATAATTCTTATGTGATGGTTGTGAATATTTTTGTTCATTATAACTAGCCTTGTATGATCGTTGGCCACCATAATTATAATTATTTTGACCATGATAGTAGCCTCTATTCATGTATCTATGGGAAAAATCTGTATTGTACCTTGCTTTTGAATTATGTGAAGTATTTTCTGTTATGTCTTGAGGTTTAAAAAAACTCTGTTTCCCATACCTATATTTATTGTAATTTCCACGGTTAAATGACTGTTCAAAATATCTCTGGCGATATCTATTATTGCTTCTGTTATCAAATGGTCTATTAAAATTTCTATTCTTTCCCTTATGATCAAAATTCCTATTGCGATCTTTCACATAGTCTTTTCTACCATGTGCAGGACTACTAATTCCATAATTTTCTTCTGAAGATGGATAGTCAACATTCCATTCATCAGATAATCCTGTATCTTTTATTTTATTCGGCTTACATGGTTTTATTACTTTTCTTATGTTTTCTCTGTTTGCTAAATTTGTAATGTGAGTCAAATTCGCCTCGTAATTTACGCAGTCAATATTAACCATATCTTCCCAACCTCGATAATGGTTGTTTATACTTGTTTCATTAATTTTTGTCGGTATTTTGTTGATTTTAATGTATCCTACTCTTACTGTGTTGCCGCTTATTATTCTAACACCCTCTTCCGTTACTTTTAACGTCATGCCTTCTACTGCTTTTCTACCTATTATTAAGTCACAGTCCGTCTCTTGTACAAGGTAAAATTTATCCTCGATTTCTGTATCGTCCATGTAGACTTTATGCCAGAAAAAACCTGCTGGCTTAATTACTGTTTCACCTATGCCTGATATAGATATAGTGTCGCTGGTTAGTTTTGGCGCGTTTATTGCAGTATGATACCTTGAAATGGCGATTGAAATATCGCTTCCTGTATCGATTATTATGTTTGTTTTTATTCCGCTAATATCTAAGATACTTCCTTTTTTACCATTTAACATTCCCATATTAACTATTTTTCTTTGCGTGTTTTGGGTCTCATTTTGGTATTTTGTTTCTCGCCAATTTTGATTATGTTCCGGGTAAAAATTTGAATATTCATGTTCCGTATTTTTCGCCATGGCACATTTTGCACTCACGTGACCAGCGTTACCACACGCAAAACACATTATACGTGATGTTTTGCTTTCGTGACCTACATAGTGCCTATTATCAACTTGGCGTCTTTTCGAATTGGCGTAGTCAGCAACTCTCGATCTTTGTCATCAAAATCGCTGTTTGTATCCTTAACTGATTGTTTATTGTAAACCCTTCGTGCTGTTTCGTAATTATCTAATTTATTAACTAATTCGTCAATTTTCTTTATTACTAATAATTCCTCTATGAAATGTGTCTTTGTTTCCGTAGGTAAATTATGCCTGATTTGATTAACAACAATTAATTCTGCTAAATCTTCAAAATTATTTATTTGAAGACCTTCAATCCATTGTTGAAAATACACCTTTATCTCATAAGCGAAATCTCGCAAATTGGCTGTTGGCTCCTTTTTAGATGAGAAAAATTTCAGCCTAAACTCCTCTGGTGATAGCTTGTAGCGTTTTAGTAGAATATTCTTTATGTAATCGTAATCGTGAATTTCAGGTTCGTTTTCCCTTGTTATTATATTTATTACATCTAACGGCATTAGATTAATTAAATAATTTACCCATTCTTTTTTATCAACGCCCGTTTGCGCCATTTGCCTTTCGTACATAGATAAATTTAAACTAATATCATTCGAGCTATCATATTTAGTTAATAATCTAAGCAATTCAAATTGCTTACCTGGATTTGTCCTTGAGTTTTCCTCAATGTGTTCTCTTGAATTTTCTTGTATCTGCAATTTCTGAATTTCAAAATTTTGCTCCGACTCCATTTTCCATTTTCTCTATTCCATTTCCATTTTCAATTTCTTCTCTTTCTCTCTCTCTTCTCTTTCTTCTTTCTCTTTTCTACTTGCTATCACTACTTCCAATCGATCTCTTATAAAATTTTCTTCGTAACTCTCCCAACTCTTGATCAGCTTTATTAGGACAGGTATTGTGGGTTTTTCTGGTGCTTCAATTCCGCATTCTTCGCAGAGGTTTATTAGATCAATTCTCTTAACTTTATTTAGAGTTCCCATCTTTCAAAAATTGTACTTGAAGTGATACGATTACGGTTTCACCTTGCTAATTCGTAACCCAACTTTTGATACTGGCGTTTTACAACATTTTACGTTTGGTTTCCATTTCACTACTAGTGGCTTTTAATTTAATAATCTTGGCATCCGAGCCCCCAAAATGTAAATAAATGATATGTAAAACGTCGCTTTACTGAATCAAAAACGATATACAAC
This sequence comes from Maratus michaelseni, assembly GCA_963931845.1. Classification (NCBI taxonomy): domain Eukaryota; kingdom Metazoa; phylum Arthropoda; class Arachnida; order Araneae; family Salticidae; genus Maratus; species Maratus michaelseni. The sequence continues at coordinate 389,965,486 of OZ007592.1, read as the reverse complement.
AAAATGCGAACTTTAATTTCAACTAATACACTTTTGGTTAAAACTATATAACAACAATTTAGCTTATAATAATCCAGCCAGGCCTAATAACACCTTTACCGGCTATATTCCTTTTATATCTTGCTCCATAACAAAAATTGGAAAACTGGCTATTAGCCAAATCTCGCGATTCAAACCATTTACAACTCGCGCATGTCTAACCATGGATAATAACACTAGAGTGTCAGTTCATATCGTTTACATGAAGTGTTCAAACTGGAATCCTACATATATTATAAAGATTTTAATAGTATATATATATATGGTGTGGCAGTTAAATTGTATGAAAATCAAGTTCTAGATATTAATCCATATTTGGAGTTTATGACAAATTCGTTGTCCTTGCTATAAATCATCGATACGTATCTGAACCAGAGTTGAAAGTTTAAACACTTTTTTCGAGTAAGAAATTCCGAGTGCATAACGGAAATTCCAAAAGAAGAGATTTTACTTTATGTATTCCCAAAATGTCTGACATTAAATAAATCAAACATTGCTGTAAGGATTTTCTGGTATGATATGGCAATTTCTGAATTAAAAAAGGAGACCAAAATGGCAGACATAATCCGAACATTAACCCCTTAAGCACTATATTCAATTTAGTGATAGTGTGCTGAATACCAGCTATGTTAAATTTCGTCAAAAATACAAAAAGATTCAAAAATACAAAATTCATACCGGAAATTTTAAAATAATAATTTTAATTTATGCAATCAGGAACATTGAACAGTGAACAGATTATTGCTTTAATGTATTTCCATGTTTGCGAAAAACGACATCCAGTATATGAGTATTCGTGTATCTTATCCTGAGAGAGCCACTATAAATGTGTTTAAAATACATTAATATACAAAAAATGGGTTAAATTATAGATTAATGAACTGAGAGAAAGTTTATAATGATAATAGATAATAAAAAGTAGAAAGAGTGTAAAAGAATTGCAAGAAATTACAGTCTAGTGCGTAATCGCGTAAAGGAATTTAAAGAAATGCGTAAGAACTGCGAGAGATGGCGCCAGATGTTTAGTCTAGCGCAAATTAAGATGGTCTAGTGCATTATAGGATATGGGCTAGAATAGCCATAAGGAAAGAATAGGGCCTGGAAAATGCGATAGATTGCGCATCGTGTCCAGTAGCAGAGAGATATTGAAGAAACATTTGATTTGATGATGGAGGAAGAGGAGGGGCTAAGAGTAGTTAGATTTTAAGAAATACGAGAAATTGAAGTGTAAATAAAATGATTATGAAAAAGAGATATGTTAACTGTTCGAAATAACGTTTGCAAATGCATTTTGGTTGGTAAAGTGATGAAGTGATTTCTCTTTAAAAAAAGGCGTCTTTTCAAAGCCATACAATTAATATATAATGAATAAATTTAAGTATAGTTGTATTAAAAAATACATAAAGCATTAAATAATACATTAGATTTTTTTTAAAGACAGAAAAAGAGATAGTATTAGCACAAACAAAGTCTATTCATCAATAATAGTCGAGTAACGGGGTTTTTTCCTATTAATAGGTTCGCGAATGTCATAGTCAGGTAAATCATAGAGAATTTCATTGGGGGGGTTTTGTACAAATTGCCGTAGAATGTACGGGAAAGAAATTTGATGCGTTTAGCAAGTGAAATAGCTTTGAGGTCATTACGGATTGTGGAGTTACGGAGATATCTAGATTCATTTCGGATCAGTCGGAGTTTTTTATTGTAACAGCCTTTAAGGAGGTCCATATTAGTATTAGCGGCGCACCCCCAGATCGGACAGGCATATATAATTACAGGTAATACACATGAGTTAAAGAGAAGCATTTTATTTCTAAGGGAAAGTTCAGAGCTAAGAAAGAGTGGTGTTAATGAGTTGAATATGCCGGTAGCTTTTCCTCGAATATTAGTTATGTGTTTTTTAAAAGTGAGTCTTTTATCTAGTGTTACGCCAAGATATTTAGAATTATCGCTCCAGGGGATAGTGCTATTATTATTAATGGTGAGGAGATTAGGAAGGTTAAATGAACGAGAAAAGTATACAGCGGTGGTTTTATTTTCATTTAATGTTATTCTCCAAATGTGACACCACTGTATGAATATATTAAGGTAGTTTTGTATATTTTTGTACAGGTAATAAGGGTGATGTGCGGAAGAGTAAATAGTAGTGTCGTCCGCATATAAAGCTAATGGAATGAAAGGATTACGGGGTATATCATTAAAATAAATATTAAACAGAATTGGTCCAATAATTGAACCTTGAATTACACTACATTTAATAAAGTGTAAGAGAGAAAGTGTATTGTTAATACGGACGAAAAGTTACGGTTGCTAAGATATGAGTATAAAACATGTATAAGTCCGGATGGGATATGGAGCTGAATTAATTTGTATATAAGGCCCTCATGCCAGACTTTGTCGAATATCCACCTCTAAAAACCACAGTGTTTACGGCAATAGCGCAGTATTCAGAGGGTTTGGAAAAAGAGACGGAACCGGGATTTTAAGACAAAGGTAAAAATTATTGAGGAACACTTTAAGCCAAGTCATTCGTCACAGCGTGTCTTAAACGACAGAAGCTGCATAATGTTTTGACCAGTGTCTTTAGAACATTTTTAGTCATCTCGCTCAATCAAAGGGCCTGACAAACAATAACAGCAATATAAAGTTAATTTAAAGTTAATTTAAAACAAATTTTTAAAATTATTTTTCTTTTTTCCTCATTTAGCGTCTTTAAGTAAAACATTTCACGAAAAAAAAAAGAAATATTTTATTTACAAAAAGCGGTGCAAATATTCATATCAAAACGCTTAGCTTCTTATCATCCACAACGACAAAAAATACAATTATTGTGAGCGTGGAAGTAAATAATAAATTAATAGTTAATAGGTAACGGAGAAATTTCAAGATAATATTTAAATAAAGCATATTAATGGAACAGCTTACTTATAGTAAAATTATACTCAGATAATCTAGCTTACATGTAGCGTTATTATTATTGCTACAGTGGAAATAAATAATAATTTAATAGCAAATATGTAAGGAAGAAAATTTCAAGCTAACATTTAAATAAAGCATATTCATGGGATAACTTAATCTGAGGATCCATGGAGCTGAAGGACTGTGCGCGGTAAATGAAGGCATACCTTATCTTCACATCACTCTTTGATATTTTTATAAACATTTAAAATTTAGTGAATCCAATATTTTGATGCTAAGATGCCGATAACAACTGTACTTAAAATAATAAATGAATATTAGAAAAGTTCCAAATATTTTGAAGTTAAAGTGCATTAGAGTGGTATCATATGTGATCACTCAAAGGTATTAAAAATTTAATGTATCAAGGATTAAAAAAATCTAAATTTGGAACTCTTGATAGCAATAATTTTCGCCCATGATAGTTCCGAATCATTTATAAAATTTTCTGTCTCTCGTAAAATTAATAATTCAATATGTAGTGTTAAATATACAGGGCGATTCAAAAAATATTATACTCACTTTTTAAAATGCTAGAGAATACCACATTAAACAAGTTTTGTATAAAAAAAGAAATGAAATCTATTTATTCTGTCATAAATACAGGTTCTTTCACTCCAATTAAAACCCACATATTTAAATATAACATTATCAATAATGACGTTATTTTAACAAAAAGTTGTATAATGTTTGTGTGTGATATGTGATTGATTTACGAAAAATGGTGGAGGTGCGTTGTAACAAGGTCAGTCACACTGTAAATGATATTTACAAATCGAAATAGGAAGCATCTTTTTCATTAGAGTTTAATAGTGAATGACAGCCACTTCTTCCATTTCTCGTTATAACTTTACATTTCACAAAAATCGCAGTAGAAACGTACATTACAAAATTTTCATTTTCTCTATTGCGTAATGAGCGAGACTGCATAAATCGTATTGTTGTCAGAACATTGGGATAGCGATTTTAGTTTCCTACAATTTTTTTTAATCTACTGTACTGTAGCACTTTTAAAACTCTTCAAGCATCTTGAACAAGTCTGTATTTCTGAGATATAAGTCACAGTATGTAACTGTCTAAAAACTACTTCTTCAGGGTTCGTACACTACAAGGACTTTCAAGCACCTTTTATCAGAATTTTCGTGAAATAATATTTGGCTTATTTAATGAAAAAATCCTATCTTCAAATATAACGACATGTACTCTATGAAATTTCTGGTACTAAAACACTTAAAATCTCTTGAATTCCCTGATGAGTGCGAACCCTGTTCTTTATACGTATACACAGTAAAACTATTTATAAAACGAGTTAAAAGTACAAGATAAATATGTGAAATTGGAACAATGCATCTTTAATTACCATATAATTCTGTTGTTCATAACCCGTAACAGGGGACGTGCGGTCTCACAGACCGTATACCATCTTTCTCCTATCACCCCTATTTCATGCTTCCTCCAATTGAATTGATTCTTCCCCTAGCTTCATGTTTTGTGACCTTCGCCTTGATGCTTTATTATCAGAATGCTCTGGCAGCTGCATCTGCGTGAAATTATATCACATTCTTCTAGAGCGGTCTGTGAGACCTCACCTCCCTCTCAGTGTTACAATTTTCGGCAGTAGGTAGTACCGATGGCTTTGAAGTTAGGTCCACAGAGATGCATTTATCCTTCTGATACGTATTATGCGGAAGAATTGCAAAAAATTTTAAATGATATTGGTAGTGATTTTAGTGAAGAAGATGACTGCGAAGAAGATTTCTGTGAAAGTTCCCATTAAACAGACTCTGAATTTTCTTCAGATAACACTGATAACACTGACCAGGATGGTGTTTTTGAAAGCATTAGCGAGAGAATTAGTCCAACCACAGCTACACACAAGAGTTAAAAATCCAAGAATAAATCGAAAATTGCGCCTAACGATAAAGCGAATTTTAGGAAACGAAGCAGAGTCCCAAGATGTGGAGCAGCGCACAAAAGAAACAAAGTTAAAATCAAGGAAAACATGTCGTTTTTGCCCCACAAGCAAAAAAAAAAGACAGCATATTTATGTTTATCTTGCCAAGAACTTGTTTGTTTGGAATGCAAACAAAAGTTATGCAACTAATGTGCTAGAGAAGACGAGGACTAATTTTTTTGCATTCATAAAATCAATGAGATACTGATACTTCAGATACTGTCAGAAATTTTCTGTATTGTACTAAATAAAATTTTCATACATTAAAATTTGATTTATATCTTAAACAAAATAAAATTAATAGTTGATTCATAATACATGCGTTTTTAGTTTTAATTTTATAGAATTTACTGTAACATATGATATTTAGCGAGAAATTTTAGACTGTGGGAAAATTTTTTGGGAAAAGTTTTATTTCACTTTAAAGTGTAAAATTATTTTTTTCTTTTAAAAGTTAAATTTCAAGCAACATCTAAGTGAAATTTCAGGATGATATTTTAATTAGACGATTTTTAAAAAATTATAATAGTTCGCGGTCTCTGAGACCGCACGTCCACTGTTATGTCCTACTTTTTCACCTCCCCTATTACGGGTTAAATATGTACTTTATGAAATTAAAGTACAATTTGTATTTGTATAAAGGTATCATTATATTATACCTTTAAATGCCTAAATAGAGAATGGTGCAAAGGAAATATTACATTATTTTTTAAACTGAATTACGATTCACATTGGGTATTCTTTAGGGAGAAAATATTGATAGAAGTGAATTCTACTTTAGAAAATATAAATTACCCCAAAACTTTCTATCAACCTATTATTTTTTACTTACTAGAAAACTAATGCTTAGGAAAGTGAAAGTTAGGATTCTTATGAAAGATATAAGAAAAAAAAATGCGTCTTCTATGAAATCATTTTATATGGATCGTCTAACTATATCTCACATTACGCAAGTACAAATATTATTTCCCCTGAGAAGATATCCAGTAGTCGGTTTATATCTTTTCAGCTATCTCTGATGACAAAAAAGAGAATAAATAAGGAAACGTCACATTTATTTAAATTTTTCATGACACATTATACAAGCAATCATACAAGATATTCTATTTTAGTACTATATATTGATAGAAATGAATTCAGCTTTAGAAAATATAAATTACCTAAAAACTTTCTATCAACCTATTATTTTTTACTTAATAGAAAACTAATGCTTAGGAAAGTGAAAGTTAGGATTCTTATGAAAGATATAAGAAAAAAAAATGCGTCTTCTATGAAATCATTTTATATGGATCGTCTGACTATATCTCACATTACGCAAGTACAAATATTATTTCCCCTGAGAAGATATCCAGTAGTCGGTTTATATCTTTTCAGCTATCTCTGATGACAAAAAAGAGAATAAATAAGGAAACGTCACATTAATTTCAATTTTTCATGACACATTATACAAGCAATCATACAAGATATTCTATTTTAGTACTATATATTGATAGAAATGAATTCAGCTTTAGAAAATATAAATTACCTAAAAACTTTCTATCAACCTATTATTTTTTACTTACTAGAAAACTAATGCTTAGGAAAGTGAAAGTTAGGATTCTTATGAAAGATATAAGAAAAAAAATGCGTCTTCTATGAAATCATTTTATATGGATCGTCTAACTATATCTCACATTACGCAAGTACAAATATTATTTCCCCTGAGAAGATATCCAGTAGTCGGTTTATATCTTTTCAGCTATCTCTGATGACAAAAAAGAGAATAAATAAGGAAACGTCACATTTATTTCAATTTTTCATGACACATTATACAAGCAATCATACAAGATATTCTATTTTAGTACTATATATTGATAGAAATGAATTCAGCTTTAGAAAATATAAATTACCTAAAAACTTTCTATCAACCTATTATTTTTTACCTACTAGAAAACTAATGCTTAGGAAAGTGAAAGTTAGGATTCTTATGAAAGATATAAGAAAAAAAAATGCGTCTTCTATGAAATCATTTTATATGGATCGTCTGACTATATCTCACATTACGCAAGTACAAATATTATTTCCCCTGAGAAGATATCCAGTAGTCGGTTTATATCTTTTCAACTATCTCTGATGACAAAAAAGAGAATAAATAAGGAAACGTCACATTTATTTCAATTTTTCATGACACATTATACAAGCAATCATACAAGATATTCTATTTTAGTACTATATATTGATAGAAATGAATTCAGCTTTAGAAAATATAAATTACCTAAAAACTTTCTATCAACCTATTATTTTTTACTTACTAGAAAACTAATGCTTAGGAAAGTGAAAGTTAGGATTCTTATGAAATATATAAGAAAAAAAAATGCGTCTTCTATGAAATCATTTTATATGGATCGTCTAACTATATCTCACATTACGCAAGTACAAATATTATTTCCCCTGAGAAGATATCCAGTAGTCGGTTTATATCTTTTCAGCTATCTCTGATGACAAAAAAGAGAATAAATAAGGAAACGTCACATTTATTTCAATTTTTCATGACACATTATACAAGCGATCATACAAGATATTCTATTTTAGTACTATATATTGATAGAAATGAATTCAGCTTTAGAAAATATAAATTACCTAAAAACTTACTATCAACCTATTATTTTTTACTTACTAGAAAACTAATGCTTAGGAAAGTGAAAGTTAGGATTCTTATGAAAGATATAAGAAAAAAAATGCGTCTTCTATGAAATCATTTTATATGGATCGTGTAACTATATCTCACATTACGCAAGTACAAATATTATTTCCCCTGAGAAGATATCCAGTAGTCGGTTTATATCTTTTCAGCTATCTCTGATGACAAAAAAGAGAATAAATAAGGAAACGTCACATTTATTTCAATTTTTCATGACACATTATACAAGCAATCATACAAGATATTCTATTTTAGTACTATATATTGATAGAAATGAATTCAGCTTTAGAAAATATAAATTACCTAAAAACTTTCTATCAACCTATTATTTTTTCCTTACTAGAAAACTAATGCTTAGGAAAGTGAAAGTTAGGATTCTTATGAAAGATATAAGAAAAAAAATGCGTCTTCTATGAAATCATTTTATATGGATCGTCTGACTATATTTCACATTACGCAAGTACAAATATTATTTCCCCTGAGAAGATATCCAGTAGTCGGTTTATATCTTTTCAGCTATCTCTGATGACAAAAAAGAGAATAAATAAGGAAACGTCACATTTATTTCAATTTTTCATGACACATTATACAAGCAATCATACAAGATATTCTATTTTAGTACTATATATTGATAGAAATGAATTCAGCTTTAGAAAATATAAATTACCTAAAAACTTTCTATCAACCTATTATTTTTTACTTACTAGAAAACTAATGCTTAGGAAAGTGAAAGTTAGGATTCTTATGAAAGATATAAGAAAAAAAATGCGTCTTCTATGAAATCATTTTATATGGATCGTGTAACTATATCTCACATTACGCAAGTACAAATATTATTTCCCCTGAGAAGATATCCAGTAGTCGGTTTATATCTTTTCAGCTATCTCTGATGACAAAAAAGAGAATAAATAAGGAAACGTCACATTTATTTCAATTTTTCATGACACATTATACAAGCAATCATACAAGATATTCTATTTTAGTACTATATATTGATAGAAATGAATTCAGCTTTAGAAAATATAAATTACCTAAAAACTTTCTATCAACCTATTATTTTTTACTTACTAGAAAACTAATGCTTAGGAAAGTGAAAGTTAGGATTCTTATGAAAGATATAAGAAAAAAAATGCGTCTTCTATGAAATCATTTTATATGGATCGTCTGACTATATCTCACATTACGCAAGTACAAATATTATTTCCCCTGAGAAGATATCCAGTAGTCGGTTTATATCTTTTCAGCTATCTCTGATGACAAAAAAGAGAATAAATAAGGAAACGTCACATTTATTTCAATTTTCATGACACATTATACAAGCAATCATACAAGATATTCTATTTTAGTACTATATATTGATAGAAATGAATTCAGCTTTAGAAAATATAAATTACCTAAAAACATTCTATCAACTTATTTTTTTGTTACTTTCTATCAACCTATTATTTTTTACTTTCTACCAACCTATTATTTTTTATTTACTAGAAAATGAATTGTTATGAAAGTGAAAGTTAGGATTCTTATGAAAGGTATGAGAAAAAATGTGTCTTCTATGAAGTCAGTTTATATGGATCGTCTTACAATATCTCACATTACGCAAGTACAAATATTATTTCCCCAGAGAAGATATCCAGTAGTCGGTTTATATCTTTTCAGCTATCTCTGATGACAAAAAAGAGAATAAATAAGGAAACGCCACATTTATTTCAATTTTTCATGACACATTATACAAGCAATCATACAAGATATTCGATTTTAGTACTATATATTGATAGAAATGAATTCAGCTTTAGAAAATATAAATTACCTAAAAACTTTCTATCAACCTATTATTTTTTTAACTTTCTATCAATCTATTATTTTTTACTTTCTACCAACCTATTATTTTTTATTTACTAGAAAATGAATTGTTATGAAAGTGAAAGTTAGGATTCTTATGAAAGGTATGAGAAAAAATGTGTCTCCTATGAAGTCAGTTTATATGGATTGTCTTACAATATCTCACATTACACCAGTACAAATATTATTTCCCCAGAGAAGATATCCAGTGGTCGGTTTATATCTTTTCAGCTATCTCTGATGACAAAAAAGTGAATAAATAAGGAAACGTCACATTTATTTCAATTTTTCATGACACATTATACAAGCAATCATACAAGATATTCGATTTTAGTACTATATATTGATAGAAATGACATATTCAAAATTTATGTTTTTAAATGTTTCCGTATGTAAGAAAAGTTACATGATATAAAATTTCTTAACACTGCAACATTGATATACTAATGCAATGGAACAATTTCAGTAGTATAATGTAACATGCGTTTTGCTTTAAATAACAGAAAAGTTGCCTTTATATCATTTTGTATTAATTTAAAATTAAAGTGAACATAACTACTACATATTTAATTTATTATATCCTATATTATGGTTTACACAGCGATACAATTATTGAATCATTCCACTTTTTTTCAAAATGCATTTTTGTTTTTGTTGTGAACATGTCTTTGAAGTAAAGCTCACATGTGCCAGACATAACTTCCATAGGTTCAATGAAAAGTTAAAATTTTAGTGCAAATTCACCTTGTTTAATAATTAAAATTCGTAAAGATACAACTAAATGTAAATATATTGCTTGAGGGTGAGTAAAAACATACATAAACATTTAAAAGCACGTTAACGTCCTTTTAAAAACGACTGCATATGACTCAACTTAACTATTAGTTTTTTATTGATGATGACCGAGTAAGTTCGGTTGAAAATGTTTTGATTTTAAGTCCCCCCCCCCAAAGTTGCGGGTTTTGTTAAACAGGAAAATTGACCCAATCCAGGCTATCAATAGATCAGGGGTACACAATATACCATTCGAGAAAGATAACAAAGATTTTATGTACGTCGGTATGACACTGAGGAAATTTCGGGACTGAATAAAAGAACATGAAGCAGATCTGAGATTAAATAGACCCCACACTGCGTTAGCAAGATTAGCACAAACTGAACCTATAAAAGTAGATTTCAATGCATCCAAAATTATATTCCGCACAAGTAATCACCAGGGAGCTATCATAAGAGAGGGAAATAATATCTAAAAAAGAAATAGTCTGTAACGATGTATTATCATATGATATCTACGCAGTCTGGAATGAATTAATACATGATTGATTAACCTGTATTTATTTTTGAAATGTTGAATGACCTTTACCATCCCACGTTATATTCTACAACCTTGAAGTAAAATGGTTTCTTAAGGGCGAGCCAGACAACGCGAAGAGACAACAACTCAACCTAACTATTAGTTTTTCACTGATGATGACCGAGTAAGTTCGGTTGAAAACGTTTTGATTTTTTAAAATGACTTTAATGTGCTTTTAAATGTTTTTACACACCTTCAAGCAATATATTTACATTTAGTTGTATCTTTATGAATTCCATAGGTTCATTCATGAAAATAGTCCAGCAGTAACAGTACCAAAAGTGGGAATTTCTTAAACTTGGAAGAAATATTTTCTCGTTCATCTATTATAAATTATTGATTTAAAATACAGTAGGCTCTCTGGAATACGCCAATCTAAAATCTGCAAATACCTAAAATCCGCACATTATTTCCGATGATACAATGAAATTTACAGTTCAGATGTAAGTGTAAAATTCACGTTATTTTTTACTTTCTTCAATCTTTACAAGAAAAAGTATTGGATTCATGAAAATTTTCAACATCCGGTTTTCGAAAGATTTATACGTTTTAGAAGGTACTGAACACGATTTGACTGTTTATAGAAAATGTCTGTGACTCTGTGTCTCTGTCTGTCGGTCTGTAAGCATCAAAAATTTTGTGGGTATTCTGTCTCAAGAACTAATGCACGAAATTATAAAAGACTTTATATTCAGTTAGTCCCTAATTTAAATTGACGCTGATTAGGTTTTGGTGAAAATCGCCCTACAGGTGGCGCTACTTTTTTGCTGCATTTTTCGCGATTGCTGCTAAAGCTCTATCTCAAGAACTAACGCATTCGTTTTCATCAAACTTCAGATTCAGTTAGACCTTGACATAAATAGACGCTTATGACGTTTTTGTGCACATATCCCAAAAGGTGGCGCTGTTATACCACTTTTTTCATGATATTTACGATAGCTATATCACAAGAACGAATGCACGAAATTTCATAAAACTTCACATTCTGTTAGACCTTGACATAAATAGATGTTGCTTATGTTTTGGTGTAAATAGCCCAACAGGTGGCCCTGCTATGCTATTTTTTCATTATTAACACGATAACTATATTTCAAGAACTAATGCACGCATTTTCATCAAACTTCAGATTCAGTTAGGCATTGACATAACTTGTTGTTGATTACGTTTTGGCCTAAAGCTCCCAACAGGTGGCGCTGCTCAGCTGCATTTTGCAGGATTTACACGATTTTAGCAACAGTCATATCTCAAGAACTAATGCATGGTATGTAATAAAACTTTAGATTCAGTTAGACCTTGATATAAATGGTTGCTGATTCTTTTTTGTGTATCCGAAACCTGTGTGAGATAGAAGAAAGTTTGGGATTGATACATCTCACTAGTTTTATTTTTGTATTGTTCTGTACACTTTTTAATATGTAATTCTGATTAATATGATTCAATTCATGTTTTCTCATCAAAGAAGTATAAATGTATTTCGGAAAAAAATCAAGATAATGCTGATATCGGTCGTGATCACGATATTTTTACAAAATAACTTATGTATTAATCTAGCTTTTTTGGTTATTATGTTTGGCTAAACACGGAATGAAACCTGAAATAAAAACCTATGTTAATACATGAAATAAAAAACTTTGTTATTATAAGATTTTGATGTGAATTATTAGTGTACAGTTATAAGGCGAGTTTCACTGAATAATTCAAGAAAAAAATATCTCATCAACATTATGCATATTTAGATACGCATTATTAATTATTTACTTGATCTTTAACTTTTAATATTTTAAATGTATTTTAAATTTTATTTATTTATTTATTTATTTTATTATTATTTTATTTTACTGTAAGCATTCATTATAATTTCGAGTGCATTATAATATTCAAAATATTTTTTTTTTTTAAATGTAAACAAAAATCTGACCAGAAATCCTCAAAATTCTAAAATCTGCGCAACCTCTAGTTTTAAGCTATGCGGATTTAAGGGAGTAGATTGTATTAATTTTGATAAAAATATTTGATTTATTTTTCTGAGAAGTATTGCATGTTGCACTTTTACGAGTTCAATCATATTTTAATCAAAATGTTTTAATGAATTATAATTTTTTCAAAACATGAAAACTTTTTCCACGTTAAGGCGATTGACACAATAACAGAAAAAAAATGTCTTGAAAATAATTTACTAGAATATACAAAATGAAAAAAAAATAATTATTATTATTAAATTTCGTTTTTATAGTATTAATAATGTCAACTGAAATTTTGATAAACCCATACCATGCTAAATGAAAGATATCAATCTTATGCACGTGGCATTATTAATATACATGTTGCATTTATCTTATATTTTAACTAATACCTACGATTGAAGCATGATAATGTAGGACATTAAATCATTCTAAATAATGATTGAGGTTAAATAAGGCTTCGAGTAGCTAAATCGTATTTTAACTAATGATTATGTAAGAGTTTAGAGCTATTGTAAACTTTATGTAATTACGTAAGTCAAAAATTTCGTAACTTAATTAATAATATCTTAAACCTTTCGTGACGACAATTCTGTACTGAAATTTTAATCATTTTTCACCGGTAATTTTAAATAGAAATTTACGATTAGTACAATCGCAAAAATTGTGTAATTAAATAAAGTAACATGCTTTAAACAAAAGTATTGGTGAAAATAATCAAGAATTCTGAGCACACTGTACGTTACGTATACACGACGCTCGTCTCGAAAAGGTTAATTTGTAAATTAATATAAAATACAATTATTTATATATGAAAGGGTTTTTAATCGGAAAAATTTACTGAAAGAGGATTTTCTGATATTTGTTGAATCCAAATCATTAAAATGCAATAAATCATAATGTACAGAACACATACTTATATGAGATGATGTAGATTTCCCGTGATGTGTTATTTTCCTTATTTCTGAATACATTTTTTAAATGATACTTTTCATTTTTATTTTTATTTCATCTAAATTACAATTCCTTAATATATCCGTAATCTAGGACCTTGATTAAGACATATCATTTTCGATATTTTAGGAAGGGTGGAAAATGCTCTAAAATTGCGATTTTTGTGATACTGAATGGGCTAGAATCTTGAAATTTGGCATGGTAGTTACTTATAAGATGTAAATGCGCCGTAAGAACAGTTTCTAAAAAAATTAATTTAAAAGGGTGAAATGAGCCAAACGCGTTCTAAATACATTCTAAATTACATTTTCTATGGAGTCTCTGGAACTACTGAGCCGATTTCAAACATAATGGTGTCAAATTGATGGTGAAAGTCGCCGCTCTAACATTGGCAACAATTTAAGTTGATGTCAAAACCCCAAAGGGGGTGCAGGAGCACAGAACGCTCTAAAATTGCAATTTTGTGATACTGAAGGAGCTAGAAACTTTATATTTGGTATAGTAGTTACTTATAAGATGTAAATGCTCTCAAAGAACAAATTCTAAAAAAAAAATCGAAATTTAAAAGGGTGAGATGAGCAAAAAGCGTTCTAAAAACGTTCTATATTACAATTTGTATGGCATCTCTGAAACTACCTAACCGATTTTAAACGTAATGCTCGCAAATATATAGTGACAGTCTCTGCTGTAACGTAGACTATATATTATGTCAGTGCCACTACCCTCAGTGGGTTGCAGGAGCGAAAAACGTTCTAAAATTGCAATTTTTGTGAAACTGAACGAGCAGGACACTTGAAATTTGGTATGCTAGTTAGTTATAAGATGTAAATTTTCTCTAAGAAGAGTTTCTAAAAAAATCGAAATTTAAAAGTATGAAATGGGCGAAAAGCGTTCAAAAACATTCTAAATTATAATTTCTATGGAATCTCTGGAACTCCCGAGCCGAATTAAAACGTAATGGTGTACAAATTGATGGTGACATTCAATGCTCTAAAATAGGCTGCTTTTTCTATCGGTGTCACTGCCCGAGGAGGTTGTGGTAGCGCAAAACGTTCTAAAATTGCAACATTTACGATACTGAAAAAGCTAGAAACTTGAAATTTGGCAATATAGTTACTTATAACATGTAAATGCTCTGTTATATCCATGTCTACAAAATTCGAATTTGAAAAAATTCTGTAAAACTACCGATCGGATTTCAAACGTAATGCTAGCACATTGATGGTGACAGTCACTGCTTAATATGCGCTATGTTTTATATCAGTGCCACTACTCTCAAGGGTTGGAAGAGTGAAAAACTTTTTAAAATAGCAATTTTTCTGATACTGAAGTGATTGGAAGCTTGAAATTGGGCATTTTATATACTTATAAGATATATATGCCCTCTAAGAACAGTTTAAAATAATATCGAAATTTAAAAGGGTGATATGGGGGAAAAGTGTTCTAAAAACGTTCTAACTTACGATTTCTATGGACTTTGTTAATGATCAAAACTTGAAATTTTACATTGCTGCTACATTTTAAGATGCAAATGCACACGCAGAACAGTTTAAAAAAATCGCAATTTAAAACGGTGAAGGAGAAAATAAACGTTCTAAATTACGATTTTGTTGTACTGAAAGGACTAGAAATTTGATATGGCGGTTACCTATAAGATAGAAATGTTTGCTATCAATGATTTGTAAAGAATTTCAAAACTTAATATTATGAAATGAGCGGAAATACGATTTCTGTGGAAATGTTCAGGATAGAAAATTTACATTGCCGTTACTTGAACATAAATGGTCGCACAGAACAATTTAAAATAAATCTAAATTTAAAAGAATGAAATGCGCAAAAAGCGTTTTTAAACGTTCTAAATTACGATTTTTATAGAGTTGTTAAGGATATAAACTTGAAGTTTGACATGGCTGTTTCTTTTAAGACCTAAATGTTTGCACAGAACAGTTTAAAAAATAATTATAAAAGCGGGAAAGCGCGAAAAGCGTTTTATAAATGTTTTAAATTACGATTTAATTGGATTTATTTGGGTTGAAAACTTGAAATTTAGTATACTGTAGTATACTTTTTAAAGATGCAGACGCTCTGTGTAAATGATTTATTAATTTTCGAAATTTAAAAGTGTAAAATGAACAGAAAACGTTCTAAATTATGGATTATTCAGAATTGCTAAGGATAGAAACTTAAAACTTCACGTGCTTATTATTTTTTAACGTAAATGCTTGCACAGAACAGTTTTTATAAAATCCGAAATTTAACCCATTAACTGCCAAAACTGTGTGGGCGGAGTCTTCGATATTTTTACTGAATTTCGTTTCCCACCAAAAATTCTGAAATATAATATATGGTAACATTAACAACAAAGTTTTTAATTTTTCCATTTGTGTACGGGTGTTACTTTTTTTAAAGTTTCTGGTGTTGAGGTTTGTTGATCGTGTGTCGCGTGTGGGTGAGGGGTTACTGTATATAGTGTATTTCAAAATGTTATTGTGGGTAAATAAAATTGTTTGAATTTTATATTGTAATTATATATTGTAACCATTTTTAAAAATATATTATACCTCTAAAGGGGCCACGGGTTTTGCTAGTGGAATATAATTTACCTTAAAATCAATATTTTATCAATATTTTGAATAGTTGATGGCTAATTTTTTGGGAAATATGGACGTATATTTAAATTCTCATTCCGGACATTGTTAACGTTGGATACATTTAATGAGTTAAGTATGGATTGAATCGACCATATGACAATGCATTTCATATAGTATAATACTTTACATAAACTCTCAGAAGAACAAATATTTAAGGAATGGTCAACATAAATGCAGCCAACCTCTGTTTAGGAGTACGGTTTGAAAAACGATTTGGTGGTAAAGAAACTGCAAATGGTTTCGGATAAACACTAGTGTTAAATTAATTATTTTCGCTGTAATCCATAATATCGAAATAGGATATTATTTACATATTTTTCTTTTTTAAAACATTTGGTTTGATGTCGAAATGTTCTCTGAAGTTAAGCTTTACTCTGCGCTTAAATTTTTATTATTCGGAATGACTAATTTTTGTATAGCAAATCTGCATTAATTATCATCTTTTCGAAAAATACAGTGAAATAAAGTATTTAGCTTAAAGTATAATAGAATCTCATTGTATGCTTTCCAAATACTTAGAAGAAAAACAAGTCAAGAGCTACAATTTAATTATTTATTATTGTTGTAGTTGATTGTACTGTTTTAGACACTTAATCAGGCAATGTTAAAAATTGTTAAAAATTGTCATCTCCAAATTTATGTAAATAAATGAATAAAATAAACAAATAAACAAATTAAATTACTTAAAACAACTACACATTCACATCATCCACATAAATCTACACATCATTTTAAATCGTGGATTGCTTCAAAGCCAGAATGAAATATTATTTTGCAGTAAATTATTTATTTCGTTACAGAATACTTAATCTAATATCTTAAGGATACAAATTTGATAGACGAAACATCATTTTTATCTAACTTTACCCTATTTGTATGTCTTTTGAAGAAAATTAATTAAAAGTCGCAAAAACACTGTTCCAGATAAATCTTTTATAAGATATTTCTTATAAAAAATTGGTCGTGATCCAAGAGATAATATCTGACACTAGTATCAAAGGTCCTAACTATACTACCAATTAATTTTTGTGTTTTTCTACGATGACTTTATTATTAATCAGTATGGATCTGTTCATATTGACTCCAGAATGGAAGCCACTCTTTTAAATAACCATCAAATTGACGAAATTCTGTCCTATGTAACGTAACTTTAGAATCATTCTTTTCATTAACAGTTGAAATGTACTCAACTTGAATTTGCTTTTGTAACTGGATTCTGGCTAATTCTAATTCATAGATTAATTCCAGTTTTAAAACTAAACTTCTTGATCCAACTTTTCCATCTTTTCTAACTTCTCTTTTTCTAATTCTTGTATAAGTCCTTCTCTATCCTTTTTCACAGCATCTTCTTCTTTTCTTTCAGCGACGGCAGGTGATAAAATTTCCTGTACAAAATCACGATCCTGTTTATATTCCTTACTATTCAACTATTATTAACTTTAGTGTTCCAATCGTATAAACTTGCGTAATCGTTTCACCCAGTTCTTTTACTGCAAATTTTAAAACGGCTTCTTGAAAACCTGTTACTGTTTGAACCATCATGCTGCAATAAATCTCGTCCTGTTGCGGACACGCCAAAAACGTCCAAAGCATTCAAAAAGATGTTATTCTAACACCCTAGCTTTCGAAAGACAATGCGGATCGCAATTAATAACTTAAAGCATACGTAAAGATGTTAATTAATATCTTAAGATTTCAAAATATTAGTGATTTATTCAACGGAAAAATGTTCTACCTTATTCCACAAAAAACATTTAAAACAGTACTAAACAATTTCTTATTCACGTTACATCTAAATAAAATGCATCACGAGAACAAAAGATGAGATAATAACAATGGAAATAAGTAAAACATAGACAATAGATTTAACACATGTGCTCAGTCTATTTTTTATAGAATTTTATATATATCGCCTTTTTTTATATGGCGATAATGTAGTTGCCATCTCACAGTATGTAAACATTCATTGGAGGGGATATATATCATACGTTTAAAGTAATGTTCCCTTTTTGTTTTTTAAGTTTTATTAGAGTTTCTTAAAAATATGATTTCTTTTACGAAGCTGGCTTTCTCAAACATTTTTGGACCTTAGGACCTTTCTCAATTGAATTTTTTAAATTGCTATCTGGCCAGTCTGTGTTTAAACTAGCCATATTCAGAAGACTTAATATGCAATGTGTTAAGTAGGTTTCTATATATCTATATTACATTAATAGCTATGTTTTTCACCATAACAAGTTGTTATAAAACAAAATGATATTTAATAATAGTAATAAATATAACTGTGTATGTTATTAATCATAATAAAAATGTACTTATTGATTTATGAAGTAGTTTATAAGTCAAGCTCCGTATAATTTGAAATAATTTTTTATTTGTATAATAAACTATACAATTCATATATGACATTTCCAATAATTTAATTTTTAAATGTTACAAATATTTCAATTTTAATGTTTCAAAAGCATTTAATGTTCAAAACCAATAAATATTTTTTGAAATAGACGCAGTTTACAAAAATCGTTAAATATATGGAATTTGGGAATGTATGCTAATGTAAGTGGTGCGATAGGAAATGAACATACGTAAAATGTGCAAAATGTAATTGAAAATTCCATCGAAATTTGCATTTTTCTTGTACAAAGACATAATAAAAAGCTACAGTATTTTTTAAACCTGCATAAGGTAATGTAAAATAAATTTGTTTGAAAATGAGATACTGTGATATAGAGTGAAATTCCGGATCATTACATATTACTTCTGAAGCTACTAAAGATAAACATAATGTAGCACATGCTGAAAAACATTTTATGTACATACGGCAAAAAATGTTGTCTAAAAATTTTCGTATGTACGACATGGCAAAGCATGTTAAACATGTTCAATAGAAAAAAGTATAACACACAATTTCACTTCAATTCCTCAAGAATCACTTCGTCCTTCTGTTGAACACATTTTAACACGCTTGGACATGTTAATGACAAAAATGGAAACCATATTGAACAATTGTTGGTATTAAATAAATCTTTATGTTTCAACTTATGTTTCCGATTCTTTATGCGACATTCAAGCGGCTGAATGTATCATATGCATTAAATATCAGAAATAAGCTCTCCACACTGTAAGAAAAAATATATATATCATAAAGTAAGATTTTACATTTGAACTTTTGTAAGGAAAACAGAAGAATGTTAATAAGAATGGAACGCAATGAATTAATAACACATTTCATTGCACGATAACTGGCAGAATATGCATGCTTTAAGAACAGTGGTTAAGTACACCACATACACCAACACACAGAAAAAAACAAAACTTTCGATGATTTGGAAATAAAAATTGATTAGACTATCTTTAAATTTCTAGAAATATATAGTGTCGTAAAAAGTTTTGATACTAGAATCTTAAAATGGTTATTCATACAAATAAATTCCACTACAGTACAGTACATTAAGGATCGTGGCTTGCGGTACACAACTCCGCTTTCCTGACCGTTCACCCTGAGGGGCTATATATAGCAATTATTGAGGGAAAGTGCGAAGCCTGATGCTGAATGCCCAATATTCCTAATTTTACTAACCTCGACGTCTTAAAAAATATACTTATTATCAAAATATAACATGAAAACTGAAAATGTGTAAAATGTAATATTTTAATTCCTAATTTTATTATACTTCCTACTAATTCTACTTTTAATTACTGAAAAACACAACTTAAAATTGAGAAAATCACAAATATGAATTGTTTTGTTAATTATACTAAATTGCAATTTCCTTTCAGAAATATCGAGATATAACTATATTTTCTAATTATACAAAGAGCAAATTATTTAATTGAACTACAAACGTTATTTATATATTTAACCTTTACAATCCACTCACGTAAATTAATCACTTTCCTCAGGGAAACAAAATACTTCAGAATTTTATATGTTTTACTAACAATGGACTGGTAAAATTGCAATGAAATATTACCCGCCATAGGAAATTATTTTTTTCGGCTGCCCTTTGATTGCATTTATTTTTTTAGACAAGTGATTTATACATGCATGCTTTAAATGAACTACTTATGATGAAGATAATTTATTCCCTTTACATTTTTGGTACTACGGATTATATATATTTTGTATAATTTTTTCCCGCGCAAGAACATGATATTTTATATAATATAAATTTACAAATACATGCATTTAATTTTCCGAATTTAAAATGAATATTTCTTTCAAATATTATTTAAAAAGTTTTTATTTCATAAAGGCATAATCTTACATACCATAATGACAAAAAATTCTTCTTCATTAGAAAATAATTTTCTACAATATTTCGTAGCAAGAAATTTGAAGGTTAAATCAAACAGTTGATAAATGCTATTGAATCTAAGAGAGTACCAAGGGAACTACTTTTTGTGCAGATCGCACCTACCATTGAGACCCAATGCATTTTACGACGCATTGTATATTACGAAGTTTGAGAATCGATAATTTTTTTAAATCATATATATATATATATATATATATATATATATATATATATATATATATATATATATATATATATATATGGCGTTTTTACGAAGATGAGATAGCACGAGATGTAATATTGCACGAGAAAATGGCAGTTTGTTAAAGATATAGAAGATTTCAGTTGATATCAATAATCATGGCGAAGAGGTGAGGCAATGGGAAGACACCAGAACAGTTTCTCCAGTAAAGACCAGCCAATTTCCAGACAAATTGTTTATTTATGAATAAGAGCGATGCAGTAACAGTTCCCACAGATATAATCTTATAGCCCTCAGGCTTCACGATGGCTCACTACCTCGTTTAAAAGATGTTAAAGAGCTGTATGAAAATTCTAGGAGACTACAACACCAGATACCCATTTGTTTACACTTCCAAACACGTCAAAAAATCCGCCCTCCAAAGCGTGCTAGCGAGTTTTGTTCACGGAGCGTAGTGACACAGAATACCAGCGCACAAACCAATGAGTGAGAGGCAAGCTCCAGCCCAGCGAATGAGACGCGAGGGAGAAGCTCTGAAGCGAAAGAATTCCTCTCGATCCGCGCATTAATTTTGAGGTGAAAAACCCCCAGCGCGCGAAATCCGATTTTTGAGAGTTATATCATACATATATAGTGGTGGCCAAAAGTTTGGACATTTTTTGAAAGTTTCATGTTTTTCAAATTTGTGTGCTTGTAGAATATATTAATTTTCACTTAAATAGAAACATTTATATATCAAATTGAAGGTAATTTAATGTAGAATTTAATGAATTTAAAACAGTATTACAATATCTGTATTATAAAAAAAAAAGTTATGCAACTAATAGTAAGATCTATCTTAGAATTGCATTTTTTTAAAGTGATACTTACACAATCAATACTTAGTAGGATAACCCTTATTTTTTAAGATTTATTTATTACAAAAGTTATGCTCATTTTAGTAGAACAAACAAACACAAATCGTTTTGAATAAGGACGTGTTTTGTAATAAAAGCGTACTAGCCAATCACAAACACTGTTCTGGGGACAAATCAAATGTCTGTAACTTTAGTTTAGGTTATTTGGAAGGTAAAAGAGTTATTGTTGTGAAATTATTTTGCGGAATGATGCATACTAGTACAATTAAATAGAGTATTGCTGTTTTTGAATATTTAAAGTCCTTTTTTTAATTAAACTAATTTTAAACAATGTCATCAACAAGAAGAACTAATTGGACATCTACAAAAAGAAGCCGAATTGTCATATTGAGAGAAAATGGCCTCCCTTATGCTGAAATTGCAAAGACAAGTTGGTGGTTTACTGACTTGTTCTGGTGTACGAAAGTTCTTTTTACTTTATGAAAAAACAAAATCAGTGGAAAATAAGGCCAAATCAGGCCGAAAGAATGCACAAGTGCTACTGACGATAGAAAAATTAAAAACGGCTATGCCTTCAAGATAGAAAAAATTCATCAGATGCATTTAGATGTGAAATGAATGCAACGGGTATTGCAGTAAGTTCAAGAACAATAAGAAGAAGGTTATCAGGATTTGGACTACAAGCTACAATTCCAAGGAGAAAAAAACATATTTAAATCAAAAGCAACGCGAAAAACGAGTTCAGTGGGCAAAAGAACACATTACATGGTCAGAAAATCAATGGAAGCAAGTAATCTGGAGCGATGAGAGTAAAATATTGCTCTTTGGTAGTGATGGTAGAAAATACGTGAGACGTAGAGTAGGAGAAGCACTTCATCCTAATTGCATTGAAGCAACTACAAAAAAACCAACAAATGTCATGATTTGGGCATGTATGTCTGCAGATGGTGTGAGCCTAATTCAAGTGATTGATGGCATCCTGAATGTCAAAAAATGCATCGAAACTGTCCTGGAACCAAAATTGATACCTTCCATCAAGGATCTCTTCCCCAACAACGCAACATTTATTTTTCAGCAGGAGTCAGCTCCATGCCACACAGCAAAAGTATGCAAAGCATGGTTTCAAAATAAAGGCACAGATATATTACCATGGCCAGGAAACAGCCCTGATCTCAATCCTATTGAAAATTTGTGGCGACGTTTGAAAATTCGTGTACGAAAAAAACGTACTTCTAATAAAAGACAACTTATTGAAGCTATAATTGATTCTTGGCACCATGTGATTACGAAGAACTCCAAACACTCGTTCACTCGATGAAAAGACGCTGTGAAGCTGTCTTAAAAAATAAGGGTTATCCTGCTAAGTATTGATTGTGTAAGTATCACTTTAAAAAAATGCAAATCTAAGATAGATCTTACTATTAGTTACATAACTTTTTTGTAATACAGATATTGTAATAATGATTTTATTAGTAAATTCTACATTAAATTACCTTCAATCCGATATATAAACGTTTGCATTTAAGTGAAAATTAATATATTCTACAAGCACACAAAGTTGAAAAACATGAAACTTTCAAAAAATGTCCACACTTTTGGCCACCGCTGTACAGGGATGGCCACCTCAGTAATCCCGGCCTAAGCCTTAGAGTTTGGGTGCAATCCTGAGGGGCTGACACGCCTCTATCACCAGTGAGACCACAGTTATATATATATCTGAGATACTTGTCCGTATCATAGTAAATTATGTCAACAAACCACTGACATATTACTTCTGGCAAGCGATGTATTGGTAGAGTCAGTTATTTGCAGTCGAAGTGATCATGATGGAAGGCGATGTTTATGAATAAACTGAAAATTTTCCCGTCAAAATAAAGGGAAGTTGTGTTTTCATCAACAAATTTATCGACTTCACAAACCATAGAAAATTCTACTAATTGTCAATTTTAGAACTCAGATCGAGCTGTATTACATAAGATCACAGGATGAAAGATGTTATATTAGAGATACATCAATTTGAATAAAATCTCCTTCAAGTGACGTGGTTTATTTGGCAAGTCGAAAAACATAGAAAAAATGCTCTCCAAGGCTGTGAACGCTCGTTATATACTAACAAATCGCCCAAGAATATGTTCATGTGCCGATGGAAGCGCCGACGGAATGTTAATTAGGAGGAAGGTAGAAGGAGGAGATAGGATTGTCTTGCTTAATGATTGGTTAAGAAGGATGTGCGAGGCTGACAAAACATGACGTAAAGTCCGAACTCTTTATCAGAAGCATAGAAAGAAAAAGGTAAAAGAATTAGATGCGGGAGTACATGCAAAGAATGCTGGGATATCGAATAATTATTTTAATAAAAATAAAAATGGTATTCAGAAATATTCTAAAGAAATAAAAATTTAATGTTTCAAATATGAAGAAATAAATTAGGGGGGGGGGGTTACAAAGTGTCGCTTTTAACAGATTAAGGTTTATGGAATAAAGATTTAAAGAATATGTTGATTAAAGGTATGAAATTAAAATATAAATTATATTTAAGATATTATTAAAAGACTTGGAAAAGGTAGGTATTCTAAGAAATTGGAATAAATTAAATAAGTTACAATGGAGAATTTTTTTTTATTATCATTACACACACACACATATATATATATATATATATATATATATATATATATATATATATATATATATATATATATATATATATAATTATAATATCTTTGAATTTCAAAAAAAGATATCAAGTTCTTGTAACATTCTAATTAAATCTTCAAAGAGATAATTAATAATAATGTGTAGACAGAATACCACATAGTTAACAAATAAATAAATAAATAAATAAATAAATATATATATATATATATATATATATTGAATTGTAAGTTACATAAATTAAAGTAAAAAACATACAACACAAATTCATTTACATGGATGTTAAAGAAAAGAGTATTATAAATCTCAATCTTTATTTTTGGCCATGGCCAAAAATCTTTTACTTTATTTCCATAGGTATTGCACATTGGTAAAATCAAAATATTGTATTTAAATATTCGAAAGTCGTGTTTATCAATGGAAAATGTGATTGCTAAATGTGAAATATTAGCCTAATGTCTTTTACTCTGTGTATGTATATTTATTTATTTATTGTAAACTTATTAGAGTAAATTAATATTTTCAATTTCAATTTCTATTAAAAACATTTGTTATTTTTCTAGATACTCACATGGCAGGTATGTTTTTTTTTTTTACTGGTAAATATCAAATAATTAATATTGCAATAAAAATGCTTTTTTATTTCATTAGAAATAACAGGATAGCTTTTTTGATAGTTTTTTTTTTTCACCAGGGAAATTTTTCTACATACAACTTTTATTCTCGATTTAAAAATGTATTTCTTCATAAAGGCTTTGAATTACCAAAATATATAGAACAAAATAACAGAAAGTGTTATCCTTTTTGGAATACAATTTCTTTCTGACATGTAATTTATTTTCGACAATGGCACTTAATAACGGGAACCTAAATAAGAAAATAAAAGAATGACGTATTGACTGTCCTATTTTTCACAAAAATGTATACAAATATATATATATATATATATATATATATATATATATATATATATATTATTTTAAAGTACATTTACTGGGTTTCATCTGTCACCGAGTTAAAATAAATTAAAATTATTTTTCTGGAGTTTACTAAAACAATAGAACACCAATATGTGTTTGAATTACGTTGACATGGATAAGGTTTTATAATGAAAATTACATTCCATTCGAATGGAAAGAGGAGTATAAATAATATATTAGTGAAAATGTGATTTTTCAAGTTATGTTTATACGAAGCTAAATGTTGAAAAATAAATGTTTACAAATGTTATAGTTTATGTTACAGCAGATGATATTTTGTTGTCCTATAAAGAAATAAATATTACTTCAATGCAACTTATACATTTAACTAAATTTGCTTTAAAAGAAATGTTGTGTAAACTTTTCATAGCAATTATTTTTAACATATTTTATGGCATTACTCATCCCTAACGATAATACTTATAAACCATTTGTTCAGTATTAAAGTTGTGAACTGTACAAAAACACCTATTTATAAAAATTCGATGAATAGCCATGATGACAAACCCATTTTTTAACACTTTCCAACCTAGTTGAAAAGTGTTTATGGCTTCGGTTTGTCTGGCCGTCTGTCCGTGCTCTAACTCCCGTAAATATGCTCGGATTGCTCTGCAGTTTTTATATGTTATAGTCGTTATCTATAGTATGTCCCCTATTTCAACGGAAGGGTGTAGCACTTATAGTTTTTTTACAGGGACACTCAAAAGAATTCCATTACACTGCTTGTCTCTGGGGAAAAATCATTTGCGGTTTATTTAAATAATGTTTCACTATTTTAAACGCATTGAAATTTATGTATATCACTAAGGTGCATTAGAAGAAGCTTAATATGGAATAGGGTGTGCATAGCACTTATAGTTACTCTACAGGGACAGTCAAAAGAATTCCGTTACATTACGTCTATGGAGAAAAATCGTCTGCGGTTTATTTAAATAATGTTTTCCTATTTTAAACGCATTGAAATGTATATAAGGTGCATTACAAGAGGCTTACTGCAGAAAATTGTGTGTATAGCAGTCATCGTTCATTTACAGGGACACACAAAATAATTCTCTACTGTATGTTAACAATAATTCCTGGAAGTGCGTTTTAAGTTACTGAACGCGATTTTAATTTTAACTCGCTTTTTGTCTATTACGTGGTGTGTATAAATTCTGTAGATCCTATACAGGGAAGCACAAAAGTTCGCGAGCACATTTCCGTATTATTTAAATCTAGACGGAGAATTTTAAACTGTGCTACGCGTTTCCTAACTGAACTAAAATTTAGCATCCTATGTAGTATATATACAAATCTATAGATGCTATACAGGGCTGAATAAAAGTATTCGGATTACTTAGATGTTATCTTTTAGCTTATTAAACGGTATGATTTGTAAAATTATTTTGGAAGCGTTGGAAAGTGTTACATAATCTATGCTTGACGCATGATTTTTCGTTCTTGTTTTAATTAACAAACGATGTTTCTATGAAGCTCCCCATTTGAGAGATCTTATTCAAATTTTTAATTTTAATAAAAAAAATTACCGAATCCGTCTTTTCTGCCTCATCGGCTATAAAATGTGATAATTTTTTTTTAATTGGGCTTTTATATTCCCCTTTTTCGATTTAAAAATTTTACATCCATTTCAACGGTTTTTTTTTCTTTTTTAAACAAATACGGTATATAACTGCATCCAACGGTCACTAATTCATTCCAAAATTTGACAATTTATTTAATTGGGCTTTTGTATTCCCTTTCTTCGATTTAAAAATTTTACATCCATTTCAACGGTTTTTTTTCCCTTTTTAAACAAATACGATATATAACTGCATCCAACGGTCACTAATTCATTCCCAAATTTGAAAATTTATTTAATTGGGCTTTTATATTCCCTTTATTCGATTTAAAAATTTTACATCCATTTCAACGTTTTTTTTTCTTCTTTTTTAAACAAATACGATATATAACTGCATCCAACGATCACTAATTCATCTCCGCAAGCGATACCATTTTGTTGAGTATTAAAGTTGAGGACTGTAAAAAAATAACTATTTATAAATATTTGACGAATTAAAAGTCACTAAGACATTTTTTATTAACAAACGATGTTTTACAGAGCTCCCCATTGGAGACAACCGCCCGGTACGAACAGCAAACAACTTCTGATTTTACATTTATCTCCAAGCCATACTAGAAGCCAAAAGTGGCGCCAACACCATTTATATCGAAGAAAACTTAAGAGTAATAAATATATTAGGTTGTTTAATATATAAATAATATTAATTCCATTCTTTACTATTTAACTGAATTCTCTTTAAAATAAATGTGTTTTAAATGGGACATAGTAATTATTTTTAATACATTTTATAAAAATATTTACATATAAAAAGGATAGTTATTTACCATTTAGATCCAAGAAAATTTTGCGACAAGGATTGAAAAGACAGACAGACAAAGTATGGGACTTAATTTTAAATTGACAAACTAATTTCATAGCAGAAAAAAATTAAATGAACACCTACCGAGAAAAAGTACCCTGTAAAAGAAAATACTGAAACTTTTCCAAATACATGAGAAATATTTTTCTAGAATTCAGTATAATTTCATAATTACTGGCTATTGCAAAAACTTTTCTTCAAGAATCCATACTAGTTATTTAAATAAAAAGAAGGAAAAAGCAATTTGTTTCTTTTTAAATTGAACGAATATCTATTAGGGATATTTCAAGCTAGAAAATAAATTCAGTTATTCCAAAAGTTGTTTTTTCAAACCTCAGATAACTGCTACTTTTTGTGATTTATGATTGGACTTTCTCTAAAGGATTTCTAAATAATTTTAGCGTTGATATGATATTGAGCACCTAATTCCACTGAAATACAGTTTGGAAATGTTGTACTAATAAACGTTTGTCGAAAAGGGATAATTTAAAATTTTACAATTACGAATTTTATGGCTTTTAAATTTTAAATATAAAACCTCTTTTTTTAAGTCAATATATATATAAAATATAAGAGTAAACCTGCATTAACACTATGTAACAGTAAATGATGTCGAAATTTTGAGGATAAATATTCTATATCAAAAAATGCTTACGTATAACATTTGCTGACTTATGTTTAATTCAATTTAACATGTTTTTTTTTAAGAACTTCGCTTCAACAGAGTTTCTTTTAATTCAATCAGGGCTCCCAAATGGTCAGCCAACTGAATACTAATATTTTTTAACAGAACATTTCAAGGTAGGTTTTTAGAACATTTCCGCAAAAATGTACCTCCGAAGGTTGTTTTTGAAAAATTTGCAAGATAAATCTAAAAATAAAATTTTTCTAAGAAAATACCGGTTTTCAAAAAGCGGACCATTTGACATGCTAAGTTCAAAGCAGATAAAATGTAAATGACCACAAACGGGAAAAATGTCCTTAAAAAAAAACAAAAAAAAAAAACACTGAAATTTTACCTAATACAGAAGAAACATTTACATAAATTCAGTGCAGCTCCATAATTACTCGCTCAATTTAGAAATATTTCTTCAGGAACCCACACGAGGTAATTAAAAAAATGAAAAACGATTTGGTTTTGAAAATAAATGAATATCTATTTCAAATTTTCAGGAAGAACACTAACTCGTGTGGTTTAAAACAAAAGTGTTTTGTTTTAAACCTCAGATATTTCATGTTTTCTGAGATTTGTGATTGGTCTTTCTCTAAATGGTATCTGTTCTCTAAATAATTTTAGTGTTTGATTTATATTGAGCTTCTAATTACACTGAAATTCAGTTTGGAAATATTGTAAACTGGTAAATATCTTTCAAAAATGAATCTATTGAAATTTTACGATCACTATTTTGGCTTTAAAATTTTAAACATAATACTTCTTTCCAAAATAGATCAAGAAATATGCAAAATACAAAACATACACCGGCATAATCATCATATGAGAGAGATTTTACGACGAAATCCTCAAAATAATTATTCTAATTGAAGAATTGTTTACTTTTATTATTTGTTGGTATATGTTTCATTCATTTTAATTCCATTTAACAGGTTTTTTTTATTTCGGTTTAACAGGAATTTTTTTAATTCGTTTTCACAAATCTTCTTATTTTTTATACTGAATACTTTTTTTTAAATTGTGGGTTCTCTTTAAAGAAAAAAATCGTATTAGAAACTTTTATAATTTGCAAAAACTACTCTCAGTACTAGTACTACAATTTGTGCATCTAACACTGCAACTTGTACCATTTGTTCATCATTTGTATAAGGTTTCTTCGAAATGTAATTATAATCAACGTATATGTTTTGTTAAAAAAATAGCTAATTTATATTTGATTTTTTTGTTATATATATATATATATATATATATATATATATTATGCAATCAATTTGTCAGATTCAGTATAATTAGTCTGTAATATTCTCGAATATAAAAAAGCTAGCTAATTTTAAACTTTCTTAGGAAAATTAAATAATTTAATGGTTAAACAGGAAATAATCCTTTACAAAATCCCTTATCATTTACAGGAATTTTATAACTTGAAATGTAATTGTCACCAAAATATTCACACTTTTTTAAACTCTATTTTTTAATTATTTGTTGTAAAATAAAAAACATAAAACCTTTCGACAATTTCGGTTATCTTGTCTAAGAAAGCATTGAGATTTCTAGGAACATTGATAAAAGAATTCTGGAATCCAAATCTACTGGTTCAGCATTTTTCTTGTTTAGATTTACTTCGTTTCGGTAAGTTGAATGTTTTGTACTAAATCTGAAAGGATGAGATTCCTATAAGACGGTGTAAAAACAAAATATTTTCCTTTAAAATGCTTGGGAATTTGTCTCGAAAAGAGTAAAACAATTGTTTAAAAGATCATCACTATCACTAAAGAATTTTCCTAAACGATTTTGCTTACCATTGTTCAATAAATCAGATGACTTAGAATAAAAGAATTTAAAATGTAACATATCATTTTAATACAGTGTTTATTGTTTCAATTAAGTTTAATCTGATCTTTAAAATGACACATCTATTCTTTTATAAAATATGGATTTATATTATTATAATATTGCTTTTAAAAGTAAGTTTTAAGATAATATTTTAACGGTTAATTTTCTTTACATAGTACTCTACAATTGTTGTGGAAGCAATCATTTTTAGATTAGTTTGATTTCAAATATTAGAAATTAAGCATATATTGAATTTTTTTGAACAAAAATATTGCCACTTTTATTTTGAAAAAAAGAATGAATTGACGCACTTACTTTTCAAAAATTCCGTTGTGAACGATATTTAAAAAGGAAATAAATATTGGATCTGTTCGATAACATTGCATCAAACTGACATTTTACAATGAATTGCTAATTCTGAAGGAATCTTTCTGAGGTGAATATCTTATGAAGTATTATTTATCCATTAAAAAATATACTTCTCATAACTTGATCTCTCTTTCTCAAATATTAGAAAGGTAACTTCTCTGCCGCCTCCATATTATAAAGATAGCCATTTTTGCAGAAATATTTTAAAATTATAATTATCTTATAATAAATAATATAAGAAAATTAACGAGGTCCAGTTGATATCAATTTAAATAGATATCTTCTAGCATGTTAATTCAAATTTGCATTGTATTTTATGTAATTCATGAAAATACTTGCAGATGTTTTGTAATATTTTAAACTTGTGTAGTTTAGGAGGTCTCTTAGATCATTAAACATGTTAGCAATATATAAACGCAAACATACGATAACACTTCGTTTCATTAGGAAATATATGTAATTTCAACTGTAGTATTTTGTTTTTTAGCATTTTCCAATAAAGTTGAAAAGCGATTAGGAATTCGGTTAGTCTATCTGTCTATCTGTATGTCTGTCTGCCGTCTGTCTCTCTCTCCGTAGCCCACCTAAATATACTCGGATTGCTATATAATTTAAATATGTTATTGAGGTTTACTATGACATGTTCGGTATTGAAAATGAAATGTCTGGACTGTATAGTTCGTCTACAGGCACACTCAAAAGAATTCCATTACATTATGGTTTTTAGGGAACAATCAACAAGTTGCTTACTATAGAATTTTGTATGCATAACATTGATCGCTCATTTAAAAGGGACACATAAAATAATCCGTAACAGTATTGGCCATAATTAAAACGAAACTACTCCGACCTCTCTATATATTGAACTACTCAGTGTATAAGCTTCAAATTGTGAGCACCTATTATTCAAAACATGGAGAAACGTATTAAGAGAAGAAAATAATGGTTCCAGAATCACCTATATATGGCACTGTACAACAGAAAATATGAAATAAAGACAAAAAAAATAATAAAAACTTTGAATGTCTGGATTCACAGCCACATCCATTCTTGGACCTTTATTTTTCGAAGATTCCACTCACAACGTCCTTTTCACATGCACTGTGGCAGCCATCAGGTGCAAAAGGATGCTCAAAACCCTTTTGCAACAGCGGGAATGTCTTGATTCAATTTCTTTTATGCAAGATGTAGAGCCCCCACACATTAGACTGAGTATAACAGTTTCTTCGGCAACGTTTCACTAATAACCGTATAATCTGTCGTGCGTTTTCGACAACCTGGCTATCTCGTTCTCAGCATCTTAATCCGTGTGATTTTTCGCTGCAGGAACATTTAAAAAATCTTGTTTATCCAGGACGTCTGGTAACCATTGCAGATTTGAAAGAAGGTATCACTCTGCATTTGAGAGGCATTTCAGTCGATCAGTTACGATCTTTAATTGAACAAGCTATCCATAGACAGCAGATTTTACATCTTCAAGAAAGAAACCATGTTGAGCAGCATTTCCTGCGTTGATAAGATCCTTGTCACATTAATGTTTGGTACGTTGAAATAAAATGTGTTTATAATGTGTTTTTGAATTTTTTCAGCATTTATGCAGTTGCACAGCGCCTTCTATCGATGATTTCTGAAACTATTTTTGGGGTAATTCATTTCCCCATGTCCTGAATACTATATGCACAAAATTTCAAGCTTATACACTCAGCAGTGTCATATATAGAGATGTCGGAGTAGGGGTGTTTTAATTCAAGCCACCCGGTATTTTAAGGCATTGTATTTAAAATATAACTCACTCATCATGAAACTAAACTAGTAAATAACTTTGATTGTAACTTAAAAAATGATCAGTATCTAATTTTATTCTGTTGTAAATATATTTAAGAAAATAAATTTTAAACTTCAAACTGCGGATTTTAGTTCAAATAGATTGTAACACATTATCGATAATAGTTAAAAGCTTTTTAGATAAATGAAATTATACAGAAACATAAAATATGTTTTCACAAAATATTGCCTTTTCATGTTTTAAAGTAATTAACTTTTTTTATAAAATGTCGAATACTCGAAAGTTTTTGAATTAAATATAGATTCATATAGATTTAATAATAATACTTAATATAGATTATTACTGAAAATTCAACAATTATATAAATGTGTATAATTAAACAGCGTACCTTTTAAGTTAAATGTATTTATGTATTCTTAATTTAGAAAACTCTCTGTTTGATATTCCACCACATACGTTTTTATCCGTTTTTTTTTTCAAGAGCTACAACGTGTAAGTACACTTAAATAGCAAATTCGGAATCATACATTCAACTGGTATACTTAATGTTATCGATATAGTTAAGAAAGATATAAACAAATGGTCAAGATTAAAAAAAAAACATTTAGAAAAGTATTTTTTTAGATTAAAATTATTATTAATCATACATTATCAAAAACTTATTACTAATTGCAACGTTTAGTAATTCATGAAAGTTAATTTTATTAATATATTTCGGTAGATAACTATAATACACCATTGACAATTTCTTGCAACAAATAAAACTAATACTTAAACTAATAGGCATGTAATAACATGTGTATTTCAGGAAATTCCATAGTAAGTATTGCTTTATTTTGACATAAAGCTCTGACAGAATATCCATTAAGACTAAAGTTGAATATTTAAGAAGTGACATGCTCTAAACATACATTAATCTCAAATTCTTAAGATGATCTCAAATTTCTAAGAATAATTTCTAAGACTAAGATAATCTCAAATTTCTAAGAAATTTAAATAAGTAATTTAGTACGTAATTTATTTAACAAATTTTTTTTCGAACTTAAAGCAGGATATTAAACTGCCAACATCGTGAAATATTACACATCACACACATCTGATTGGTCACACCAGCCAGAAAATTTTTAATGATTTTAGAATACAATTTTTATTAAATTTTAAACGTATCGTGATAATTAAGCTGTGTATTGAGTGGTATACATAAAGTTCACTGAAAAGACATTTGAAATAAGGAAAATGACTCAAGATTAACGGTTAAATGCAATTTGTTTGAAATATATTGTTAATATAGTTAAATATTACGTAATCATGTTATAAATTTAAATATACGAGGGAAAGTCAAATCGTTGTGCATAATTTGTGTTGAGGCACTGATAAAACGATGATATATGTGCATAAATATTTTTGGAGAATATGTTGAGAAAGAAAAATAGTTTTGAACTGAATATCATTGTAATTTATTATTTAATTATATTTTGTGACTCACCTAATGACTTTCCCTTGTATATGAAAGAAATATTTTAATACATCTAAATTTTGAATATTAAGTTTATGAATAGTTTTGAGGGATCTTTTAAAAACTATATGTAAAGCTATGCAATGAGATTCTGTAAAATTACTAGTGTATTCATATGGTATAATAGGATTTTCCAAATATGTAGGGTTATAAAAGTACGAACATAATGAAAGTTAGAAAACCAGTAGACGAGCACAAATCAGCTTAAAATGCATGATCATGATCCAAGAGGTAAAATACTTTTTAAAAGCGGTAAAAGATGTATTTACGTAACATGTTATAGAAAAATATCTACTGAATTTTCTGTTATGTTATAATGTTATCAAAATATAAGTAATCTACTACAAATCTAATACAATCTCAAATAATAAGCAGTTATTTATTTATTTATTACTAAAGCAGTCACTAAAACTGTCTTTCTTAAAGAACCTTACACCTAATTAAGAATTCATATGACTTTCTTTTGAAAAATTATTTTTGAAGGCCTTAGAACAGTTCTGCCTAAGACAAAGTGGTACAATGGAAATTGACTTTTAATTCCAGCCTTAAATCTTGTTAATCATAGATGATTACGTTTACCAATTGTGGTTATCTATGGAAGGTTAAATTTGCAAAATAGTCAGGGGGAAATATGTTTCTCCTTTTCGATTTACGTTTCATTAGAATGAATGTAAAGCTCCTTTGATAACAATATATTTAAATATGATTATAAATTCACGAAAACTTTTGATCACTATCATAATGATTTTTTTTGTTTTTGCAAAACAAACTACGAATTTCCAGATGATTTTGAGTTAAACATTTTTTAGGTGAACAGTTATGTTTTAAAGACTTATAGTAAGCATTTTCACGGGGCATACTCGAAAAAAATGCTTGTTAAAACACTATAAAACTTCTTTGTACACCTAATAATTTTCAGACAATACATACAAACTTCTAAGTACTAACTTCTAAGTACTAAACTTCTAAGTTTCTTCTACCTATTTACATTTCTGCCACTGTTTTCCGTGATTTTCAGACCTAATAATTATGATAATTTGTTCATAAACTTTTACTTCTTCTGGTGCACTAGTAAATAACTTTAAGGAATTGTTAACTAGTAAATGACTTTAAAAAAGGAATAGAGAGATGCTTAATTTTTACGATCGCATTGAGATATGAAGCATAGTGTGTAAATAAATTGGGATACTAATACAAGTTGAATAAAATTTTGATTTCATACATTTTGTTATTGTCTTAAAAGTACCAGACGAATTTAGCGTCCTCTTTCGACATTTAAGAAACAGCTTATATACCAAATTTGAAGTGAACTTATTCCCTAGTGAATTTAATAGGCCAAACAAAATTTTAATAAGAAGATGTGTTAGAAACTAACTCGAATTCAGCTTTATATAGCATAGATATTTTTCTGAATTTCAGAGATATTTAAGTTGTATTTTTACTATAAGATGTCTTCTTACATTGCCTATTATATTACAAAAGCGAATGAAAAAACCTGTTTCGCAGATGCACTTAACTATGCATGCTCATACCTTATAATATATTCGATCCAGTCATTGCATAAGTATGTTTTCCTATGCATGCTCATACCTTATAATATATTCGATCCAGTCATTGCAAAAGCAAAATTGTTTCGAATGTGTTAAAATTTGTACTGCATTATTTTTTAAATAAATTTAGGACGAGGAATTCCTACAATTCTTTATCATTTGTATTAGATTTCTTTACTCATTTCACAAATTCAGAAGCCCGAAAGACAGAATCAAGCACTTTTATTTCAGTAAAAGTTGTTCTATACAGATAGGGAAAGTGGATGATCCCTTTGGGGGTATCATACACCTTTAGGGATACCTTTGAACACGTCGAAAAAGCAAAAAAAAAATATCACTATGTTCCAAGCTTCAAAACTTGTGTAATAACTCAAAAACAAAATTCAAACTTCATTTAAATATAAAGTTCTTATTTAAATTTATATTTAAAAATATATATATACTTGTAAATTCATAAATAAATATTGAAATGATAAGTTAAAAAATATATATGATAATAAGAAAAAAAAACATAACACGTCTTGCGCGCAGTGTTACTAAAAAACTATGCATGGCAATTAAAAGAAATTTTCATCATATATTCATTTCTGTATTATCTGCAACTTAAAAACAGAAAAAAGTAAGATTTATTTTTTATTGTTTTTGTACTTTGAAAATATTTTTTAAAAAATTTAAAATTTTTCTTTTTTTCAATTTATAACTTTAATATTTTTATTTAGTCAATATATTTTTATAAATATTCTGGTTTTATTATAAAGTTAACACTATTATGTATTTATTTTCACCAAAACTTACTCTTTATATGCATATTTTCAGATTTTATCATGCGCGCAAGACGTGCTATGTTTTTTTTTTTTTCTGTTATTATCATATATATTTTTTAACTTAGCATTTCAATATTTATTTATGAATTTACAAGTATATATATACATTTTTAAATATAAATATAAATGCGAGCTTTAAATTTAAAAGAAGTTTGATTTTTATTTTTGACTTATTACACAAGTTTTGAAGCTTGGAACATACTGATATATCTTTTTTTTTTTGCTTTTTCGAAGTGTTCAAAGGTATCCTACCCCCATAAGGGTAAAATATTATTACTGTTTAAATAAAACTTTGAACCTTTGTCAGTATGTTTTACACTATATTTTGCGATATAAACATATTTTAATAATATTTTAAACCCAAATTGAGTAACGAAAAAAATAGATTAAAAAAAAAACATTTTCATTTAAAAATAATTGTAAATTGCTTTTCATCGGCAAAATAAAGAATAGAAAAGTAATTATGACAATACATAAGTCACATTGAAAAACCTACTCCATTAAATAAACCAAGTCATATTTCTGTACATGAAAAACTGTATATCTAAATAAATACGAAAGTTAGTCCTTACCTTATAACAGATGTTATAAAACTCAATTTTTCAAAGAATTCTATTCAGAAGTGTAATACTGCGATCGCTTGAATACCACCATAGTTTCTACTTCACTCTTTAAACTAGTTTGTGTTACCCGGTAGACTACCTGTCTGGAAAAAAAAACAAAAACATATGTGGGTCGTTTTGCCTGAAAGGATCATTTTAGGGCCACATTCCCCTTGGATGATATTTTTAAATATAACTATATATTATATAAACTATCTTTTCTTCGTCGCATTTGAAAATTTAAATTAATATAAACAAGTAAGAACAAGTTGGAAATTGTACGTCAAACGTGATACATGAGGTGCGTTCGTACTATAGTTAGTTATATAAATATTCAGATCTTGATGATTTTTAATTCTGTGAAATGAATTATATCGTCTGCAGATTCATTTCTGTCATAAAATAAGTATCTCGGTCGCTTGACGATTAAACCTTGGAAGCTCCTCTAACAAGAGAGCACTGATTTTTTTTTTTTTAAATTCAAATTTCTTAATAAATATTTTTATTAATATCTCCTAAAGTTTTGATTCGATTTTTAAAAAAATTGAAATGTCTCGACAAAATTCTGCAAAGATAATATATCTTAAATTACAAACCATTTGGTTGGGTAGTTTTTGCGTTGTTATATGCAGACGGACGGACAGACAGACGGACAGACAGACGGACGGACGGACAGACAGACGGACAGACCAAGTGACGACAATAGGTGCTACTTATTTATATAATTTCGAACGCACCTAAAAAGAGTGAATATCTAAGAGAGAAAAATGTAAGAGAGAAAAATCTTTCTTGAAATGTACGTAATAAAATATTTTTTTTTGTTTGCTATTTGGATGACCTTAAACTATTTGAAAAACAAATCTGTTCTGGAATTTGATTAAAACACCTTCACGATTAGACGTTGCCTTAATGACTGGACTTACATGGCTAAATAAAATATAGAATATCAAATATATGTTTTTATTTTTTAAGTGAAAAAGAAACGCCTGTTCGATATTGCATATAGTTTATTGTGCTCATTCTATGTCATTAAACACTTAATTTTTTACAGTTTTTAATATTTTAACAAACGTCCATTATTTGTAAATCGAAAGAGAGAAAAATATGGAACTGAACACGATTACAGTGGAACTAGTCAGCAGTAGAATCGTTTCGCACAAATGTTTCTCAAAATTTATATTTCGTATCTAGTGTTATAGTTATACAATTACAAGTGAAAATTATAAGAACAGTATTTCTAAAGATTTAAATATAAAATGAAAAATATATTAAATAATAAATCTCAAATCTTAATAGGGAAAATTATCAATTTCTTTTAACTCTTAAAAAAGAAAAATCCAAGAAACTATTCTGTTTAAAATAATTTCATTTAAGATTTTCATTCAAAATTCACTTAAATACATTTGTATTTTTTATAAATAAAACAAAATTTTATTTTTGATATTTATATGCATTGCATATTATGATATTTGACATGCAGTGAAATTGAATTCAAATGGTGACATGAAAGTCAATTGTACATAAAATATCCAGACATGTAAATCTGTTTTTGACATGAGCACTTCCTTTGATGAGATGAGATAGAGAAATCTACTTATGCGTGGAATCAGGATTCATATATATATATATATATTTAAATATGAATTTGTGCAATATTGAATATTGTTGTATTTGTTTTCTATCACTTTATTCTTCTAAATGTGAAAAGAAATGCATTAATATACATTTAATGAAACTCTGACATAAAATTAAACAGACTAATGGAAAAACTATCAGACTTACAAGAGAGATAATTTCTTTTATGAAAGTTATTAAATTTTTTTATTACTTATTTTGCAACTTAAATGTGTTGTTGTTTTCTGAATAAAATATATATGCCGTTGACAATTTAGCCATTTTTTTAAAACACCATTATTACCCAACAGTGACATTCACCTTATTTAATAGCAGATAAAATTAGTTGAATATTATTACTTGCAAATAGTAGTGTTGAATCGCGCAATTGAAAATACAGGGACTATTACTCAGTAAGATGTTAAATAAGGTGATTTAGTAAAAATATTATTTGTTTTATTGATTGCGCCGTGATTCTTTTTAACTAAATATTGATGTCATGCTTAACGAAAATTGAAGAACGCGTCAAGAACGTGAATTGAAACGTCATCGAAAATTGAAGGACTTTCTGAAATTTGAGGACGGTAGTTCAGACATTCCACGTAGTTTCTTTTTTTAAACACTCATTAAATTTTAAGGAGATTATAAATTCATAAAACAAAATAAATATATAAATCTTAAAAAGCTATACATTTTAAAGTTATGAAATCTCTAAAAATCATTTTATAAGACTTTCATAACATTTGGTCAACATAGGCATATCTATCTATATATTGAATAATTAATCCTTTCGTGCTCTAACATACGTAAAAATATGTAGATGCTTTCGAATTTCTGCATATTTTTAAAACACAAAATTAGCAATTTTAGCATCTTAAAATAGCAATCATATTACGAAAAAAAATTTAGAAGGTTATATGATTAATGAATGTAGCGCGAATTTTGATCGCTGTTACATGATTTAAATGCTTTTTTTAAATTAAAATTCTTAAATTATTTATTGTGGGCCAGATAATATTTAAACTAGGAAAATACTCGTACATAATTGCATCTGCATTTACTATACATTTGCTAAATTCGCTAAAGTATTCGAATATGCAGTTCGCCGTATTAAGTGAAACTGAAATTTTTTTTTTTCATTTAAAAATAATCTTGTATGCAATATTGATTTTGGCCATTGGTCTATAGTTTTCTTTGAATAAAAATTATAAGATACCTACCAAACTTCTTTTTTATTTTCCAAGTGAAAAAAAAAATATATATTTCAACCAGAATAGTTAGCACTTATTTTTTTTTATAACATATCTATGTAACAATATATTTATTTAACTTTAAAAGATCAAAATGGTGGAAGTATGCTATACTGTTTTGCACAGTTACACATGTGGCACGTAAGTGATTAAGCATAACATAATTGCCATATAATTGCCAGCTGTACTGAGGAAGCCCGTTTTAATATCAGAGTAAGGTAAAGTTAGGAGAGTCTGCGCACAATTCAAAAGAATAGCAATGAAAAATCTAAATATTAATTTTTTGTTAAACTATCCATGAATAATTTTTAATTAATTTGTTTTTTTATGCATTTCCATTGCTATTTTGTTGTTATGTTGAAATGTAATAGAACAGTTGTAATAAAACCAAGAAAGTTATTTTGCGCAATCTCTCCTTACAGGGTTGGTGTGATTCCGCACATGGGTAGGAGAGATTGTTACTAATAATAACTACAATTAAATTGTTAACAATAATAATTACATTTAAATGACATTGCTGTAAGGTTATTGTGAACAAATTTTATTGTATGGGGAGTGAATATTTCAACCTAATACTTAAAGAATCAGAAAAAGGAAATAATTTTAAAAACGATTAAAAAATTTAATTAAAGGAAAAATAAT
This sequence comes from Maratus michaelseni, assembly GCA_963931845.1. Classification (NCBI taxonomy): domain Eukaryota; kingdom Metazoa; phylum Arthropoda; class Arachnida; order Araneae; family Salticidae; genus Maratus; species Maratus michaelseni. The sequence goes on along the minus strand of OZ007592.1, from coordinate 389,925,025 downwards.
TAAAGAATCAGAAAAAGCAAGTCCAGATAAGATCACAAAATAAAATTATGTAACTTAATAACACGTTTAACTTAAAATTAGTCCATTTGCGTTTTTCATTTTTTTCTGCAAATTTACCAATAAGCTGCGTAATCTTTCCTAGCAGGGAAACTAATGGAAACATTGCGCCATCTCTCCTAAGTAGCAGATGCGCAAACTCTCCAATTTCGGTAGGAGAGATTGCGCGGCCTTATTTAAACATGGCCGCTACTAAAACGAACCGCTGATGTTCACCTTGTTAGTCTAGATTAGTAGTTTATGAGAAATCGTTTAAGTAAAAAATATTTTGTACTATTGACATTGTATAGAAATTCTGATGAATAGCTATGAAAATTCAAGCACTTACTTTGGGAAAACAAAACAATATAGCATTACTTTATTTTAAACGCTCAAAGCAATCAACGTGCATTTTCAGGTAGACACTCCACTACTGTTGTTGTACAACTACCTGGACTCGCTGCGGTCTCACTCTACTCCTTCCCCCCGAACCTCTATGTGCGCAATCTCTCCGACTGCGCCATCTCTCCTGGCTTTACCTTATATTGAGGGTTCAAAGTTCACTTACACTTCAGATAAAATCCAAGTTTTAAAAAGCTCTTAATAGTTACTCTAAGATTAGTTAATAGTTACTTAATTTTAATATCATCGGTTATTTGTTTACCATAGGCATTCTCAGATTTCAGTAAAATTCCAATATATACTGTTCATTCTTGACATGGAGCACAGTATTTTATTTTCAGTGATCATCGTAAATATTTTCATGAGTCACATAGAGAAATAAATTTTTTATCGCATGCACTTGAAATTTTTTTAAATAATCTATAACACAACAGCGAAAATCATCTGACTGTCATAAACTGTTACGGGCTGATCACTTCGCTTTTGACATGCCAGGCGGCCATTTTTATTCAAAATTATTTTTTCGAATAAAACTGCATTTTTAGAAAGATCGTTTAAGAAAATCAAACTGAAAATATACAAAATACTGTCATAGTCAGTACGAGTTGTTGATTTATCTATAAATATCTTACGATTTTTAGAAGGATTAAGCAATTAATTAAATTATGAATAAATGTGACATGGTGCATTGCTTAGCATACATTTAAGGCAGACCTTACTGGTCACCAGAGGCGGCTAGTACTGTGAGTATTAAAAATGTTAAAAATATAACAATTAAGAGGATTTAAGACAGAGATGTGTAAGTCACTAGTTTTGAAAAAATGAGTAAGGTAACACAGGAGAGATGGCGCAGTCGGAGAGATGGCGCACACAGAGGTTCGGGGGGAAAGAGTAGAGTGAGAGCGCAGCGACTCCATGTAGTTGTACAACAACAGTAGTGGAGTGTCTACTTGAAAGTGCACGTTGATTGCTTTGAGCATCTAAGATAAAGCATTGTTATTTTGTTTTGTTTTCCCAAAGTAAGTGCTTGAATTTTCATAGCTATTCATCAGAATTTCTATACAATGTCACTAGTACAAAATATTTTAAACTTACACGATTTCTCATAAGCGACTAATCCAGACTAACAATATGAACATCAACGGTTCGTTTTAGTAGCGGCCATGTTTAAATAAAAAACCGCGCAATCTCTCCTACCGAAATTGGAGAGTTTGCGCATATGCTACTTAGGAGAGATGGCGCATTGTTCCCACTAGTTTCCATGCTAGGAGAGATTACGCAGCTTATTGGTAACTTTGCATAAAAAAATGAAAAATGAAAATGGACTAATTTTAAGTTAAACGTGTTATTAAGTTACGTAATTTTATTTTGTAATCTTATCTGGACTTGCTTTTTCTAATTCTTTAATTTTTTTTTCCTTTAATTAAAATTTTTTAATCGTTTTTAAAATTATTTCCTTTTTCTGATTCTTTAAGTATTAGGTTGAAATATTCACTCCCAATACAATAAAACTTTTTCACAGAAACCTTACAGCATTGTCATTTAAGTGTAATTATTATTGTTAACAATTTAATTGTAGTTATTATTAGTAACAATCTCTCCTACCCATGTGCGCAATCACACCAACCCTGTAAGGAGAGATTGCGCAAAGTAACTTTCTTGGTTTTATTACAACTGTTCTATTAAATTTCAACATAACAACAAAATAGCAATGGAAATGCATAAAAAACAAAGGAAGTAAAAATTATTCATGGATAGTTTAGCAAAAAATTAATATTTAGATTTTTTATTGCTATTCTTTTGAATTGTGCGCAGACTCACGTATCTTTACCTTATAGTGCATGGAGAGTAAGATATATCAATCAATACATAAGACTATCTCTATAAATGATGCTTGCATAAAATGTACTGATAAATTTCATCAGAAGTTCCCCCATAGAAAATCATTATAGCTAGCTTTGAAATATTCCTATTTTTGAGCATTTAAGGAAATGTGACGCACACAACTGTGCTTTTAAGTATTTTAAGGGAAAGTAATTATGTTACTGTTGTCTTGAATTCTCACCAGAATTTTCGAAACAAATGATCGAAAGTCAGGAAAAGAAATTTTCGGCCAATCTATGGGCAAGCTATATAAGTAAAATTTTATAAAAAAATTCTTGATTAAATTTAAGTGGTAAGTAATATACCACCAACTCTCAAGGGGTAAACGTCACGTTTGGGGTTAACTGACATCGCATGGTATAAGTAGATAATGATGACATAATTGTCATTCACAAAGGAAATGCTAAGTTCGATCCAGAATAAGACATGGGGGTAAAATGTTATTACATTTTATTGCAATTAAAACTATTATGAATTTAATAGTTGTTTTATTTTTTTTAACCTTTAAAATTTATAATTTCGTTGCTATGTTAGAAAGTTTACGCAATAAACTGCTAGAATTAGTTTCCATAATTTTCACATTTGTTTTTTATAGAAATTTCTTATACCGTCTGTACTTTTTTTTTTTGTATAAAAGTCGTTACAATATTATTACTTTTCAAAAATAGTTAAATTTAAAAACACATATGAAAGTAGAAATATCTAAATTATGTATAAGCATTACATTACATTTTTTACCACTTAAATCTTCGAAACTTCCTAACATAAAAATGTATTCAAAATAAGGAAATCTGCGAAAACTTTACAAAGTAACACAAAGCAAATTTATGTACTCTATGAAACAATTAAGTATATGCTATCAAAAACTACCACAAACATAAAATAAAACATTTTGATGTTACATTTCTGTTAGTAATTTTCAGTATCGACAGCTAAATGCGAAAGTAAATAAACATCTAGCATCATTAACGGTTTGCCGAATCCGTTAGATTTAGGTGTTACAACGTAATTACTTGTAATGTAGACAGCTATTTGCTTTGTTGAGTACGAATAGGAAATGACGTCGGAAAACGAACAATAAATGGGAGAAATAAATTTACTTGAGGAGTAAATAAAAATATATATTTTGGTTGATAATTATTATTCTCTGAAATTTTCCTTCAGAAAGTAAAATATATATTATCAAAAAAGGTTTTAAAGCTAATATTAATAGTAATTTGATAAAACGTGGAATTAATAAAATATGTGACAAATTCGACAAAGCATAAAAATTCTAAATTCAGCACACTAATTTAACAGGTTATTTTTATTTAAATGATTTATCACGATATAATAAAACCAAATGAGAGTTTATTGTCGAACAATAATTGTATACACTATCTTTTTTGTTATTTTGCATATTTTACTTTTTAGTAAAGGATCTGTTACGTAACAATTATCAAAATAATTTTCTTAATAGCATTTCTTAAATTTTGTTTTATATAAAAAATAATCACATTGATTTAAACATATTATATCATAACATACAGATATTGCATATCTCAAAATATCTGTAACGTAAGAAAAATATTCATTATGATGAGATAAATACAATTTCCATTTATGTCTGGTAACAAGTAAAAACTTGCCCAAATTATCATTGTGTATTCATTCACTTAACTAAATGATGTAAATGCATTTGATAATTCGCCTTTCTTTGAAAATTAGCTTATGGGAAAGTAGTGGAATCATTCGTTATTATTAGATGCTTCTTAAACCCTTTCATGTCAGATAAACAAATGAAATTTTTTTTGTACATTTATATATCTGCTACTATCGAAAATTGTCATAAAATAAGAAATAAGATATTTCGAAGTAAGATATTAAGAAGTAAGATGTCATAGATTAAAGTTAGCAAAATCTATGCATACTGCTTGAAAAGACATATTTAAACATATACAAAAATATAATTAAAATGAATAATCAATTATTTTTATTTCAGATTGTAAATATTAATCATTTCTTATCCATAAGTAGTATTCAGTTTAAAATGAAATGTATGTATAGTGTTAGCTAGGAAACCGGAAACAAATTATTAGGACTTATTTTTTTTAATAGTGTATCATGAATATCTTACTAAAATAAAAAACAGGACTAACAATATATTTATCAAAAAAGATTTACTTATATTTAAAAAAACTGAATAGATAATTTTAAGCATTATTCTCTAGACAGGCATAAACCGTTCAAAATGCATGTCAACTATAAATGACAGTTAATCAGAATCATCTTTATTAAAAAAGCTATGCGCTGCTGACGACTGGGATTTTCGATAATCGTTGCCACAGAATAATCTCGAAAAATGAAACATTTGAAGTTGCTGAAAAAATTAATTGCTCGAAAAGTATTTGTCAGAAAATTGTTAGACAAACTTCGTTAGAAAATTAAAACAATATATTTTTCTTGATATAAATTTCAAATATAATGATTATGCCGTTTTTCAAATATTGAATTTCAAAAATTACCAAATTTCACAATGGAGTACCATAGTGAAATCTTCACACGTAAAAAGTCCTCTTTATTAAAAAGCTATGCGTTGCTGACGATTGGGACCTTCGATAATCGTTGCCACAGATTAATCTCGGAAAATGACACACTTGAAGTTGCTGAAAAAATTAATAGCTCGAAAAGTATTTGTCAGAAAATTGTTAGTCAAACTTCGTTAGAAAGGTAAAAAAATGTATTTTTCTTGATGTAAATTTCAAATCTAATTATTATGCCATTTTAAAAATATTATATTTCAAAAATTACCAAATTTCACAATGGAGTACCATAGCGAAACTTTCACGCGTAAAAAGATAATGATAACGGCCATGTGTCCTGACTTGCATATTGGCTATAGCACTAGTCACAAATTATAGTAGCCTTACTATTTTATTAAAATATAAAAGTGAATTATAATGCCACGAGTGCATGATTTTTATTTAATTTTAATATAATCATCTTATAAACAAGGATTTTGAATTTTTTTTCGAATGGGACTGATAATTTGGCTAATAATGTATATTATTTTGTGTTTAAAAGAGGAAAGTGGGGGGAGCGCTTTATATTATTTAGGTTTCCTTAGGAAACTTTGTTCAGAATTGAAAGTTTAATAAATCAGAAGGTCAGAAATTAAATTGACAGTAAATCGGCAATAACTATAACGACTGTCCTTCAGTTCGTTTGGATAGATTTTCATTTAAAAATATAAAATAATTCAACATTGATTTTAGGTATTTTTAAGGTTATTATCATGGGATCGGGCAACGCCGGGCATGTCAGCTAGTATTAAATACTTCAAGTCAGATAAATGAATAGAATTTTTATCATACATTCATAAGTCTACTGATATCTGCAAGATGTATGGATTAAGCACATATGTTTGCAAACTCCTTTGAAAATGGTTGAAAAATGAAATATCGTATTGAGGTTGCCACAAAACAAGATTCACATGAATTATTAATGTTTTTTTTTATAATGAGCGACGATTAAATATTAAACATCTCTAATACATAATTGCGTACAGCATAAAATCAACTATGAGTCTAATATTACCTTAGAAACCGGAACTTGTCTGAAAAGATATAAATAATATTTTAATATTAGCATATAAAGAATTTTCCAGATACTCTCATAAAACGTTAATTATTTTAAATATAAAGAAAATAGTCTTTAAAAATTACATTTGCTAAGAAATATGATATTTAAATTTACTTTAACAAATTTAAAAGATTACTTCCTTTTATTTTATTGATCAGTTCAGATTTGAAGAGTTTTACAATTCTTTAATATCGTGTTTTATAATCGACGGAAATACAAAATTAAAACATTTATGTAAAATTATTCAATAATTCTATTCAATAAATTAAAAAAAAAAACTGAAAATGTCATTTTTCGCGAAATTTAGTCCTTTCAAAGCATTTGGATACATTAAGGATAAGACTGACTATTCACTGACATAAACTATACAATATTCATGTCAACTAGGCATGACAATTTATTGGAAAAATAAAAAATATATATGTGAGATAAATGAACGAAATTGCACTGTACATTCATTAATAAACTGATATATGAAAAGGTTATGAATAAGGATATTAATTTGAAAAGTATTTTCAAAGTCCGTGGAAGATAATATAGATAAGAGATAGATAAGATAAGATACTGGGATGCCATAAAACATTTTAAAAGTAAATTACAGTGGTCGGCGCCTAAATTATTCATATAACAATTGTGGTTGATATAGATTTCAGCTCACTTAATCAAAATATGACAATGGAATTACTGTACCACATAACAATGTTTAGCGGAGTGACTCATAATTTCTGTTTTACTAAAGTATGAGTGAAAATTGTTTAAAAAACTATACAGTAAAGTCTCCTTTATCCGTCAGTCTCATGACCGCCACCGTGACTTTTGAGAGAATAGACGTATAATAGAAATGCCCTCCCCCTTCCAACAGACATGACAGATACTAGCCATAATAATATATACGATGTTTAGCACTGTACTTTAAACAGGTAGCAATAAATATAAGTACAGTTCAGTATTTGATATTAAATATTGAAGACTTCTGTTTACTATGATGATAAAATCACAAAATTGAATACGGTATTACATATATACAGTAGTATAATCCTACAGTTTACTATTTATAATAGTATTCGGGCTATTGTTGCTGCTGTGTTCAGTATTTTACGTATGGGTCATATCTGTATGGAGTATTCATTGTCGAAAGTATTACAGTGCAATATACATATTGATCAATCAAATATTGTGTTTAATTTATTATAATATGAAGCGAGAAAAAAGTTATTTCATTTCTAGTTTATTAAGTTTGTTTTTTTGTATAGAATTATATTCCTTTACTTGTCATCCGTTTACTGACGGTTAACAGAAACTCACTGTTAAAAGCGTGGCGGTTAACCAAGACTCCACTGTATATGTATGTTAATATGGATATAACATGTAAGTATATTTATATAAACATTACCAAATATACACTGGCAAAATCAATTAAAATATGATTGTCGATACTTCTGAACACGAAAGCGGCGGAGACACCAAAAGAGCAATGTATGAGACAAATATCAACAAAATATATTTACATGATATATTTTATTGATATGTTATCTAAGACAGTTAAAATACCTTTTTCATGTTTTCATTTTTATCTGGCATTCTAAATTAATCTAACAATCCTTCATTATTTTTTATTACTGTAAAATTGTTTCTTAAAAAACTGATATGCGTTGGAATAATTTGGATGCCATATTTAGATTTAGGAATGTTAGATCTATATAGCACCGAGAAACAAAAGGCAAAGACTGGTAAATTCAGAAAGGCAATTTTCTGTTTTTTCCGACCAATTCTATTAATGATTTCCGATGTTAAATATTAAATATTTCTAATATGCATAAAAATGTTTCTTGGAAAACTGATATGCGTTGGAATAATTTGGATGCCATACTTAGATTTAGGAATGTTAGATCTATATAGCACCGAGAAACGAAAGGCAGAGACAGTGGTAAATTCAGAGAGGCAATTTTCAGTTTTTCTGACCAATTCTATTAATCATTTCCGATGTTAAATATTAAATATTTCTAATATGCATAAAAATGTTTCTTGGAAAACTGATATGCGTTGGAATAATTTGGATGCCATACTTAGATTTAGGAATGTTAGATCTATATAGAACCGAGAAACAAAAAGCAAAGACAATGGTAAATTCAGAAAGGCAATTTTCTGTTTCTTCCAACCAATTCTATTAATGATTTCCGATGTTACATGTTAAATATTTCTAATATGCATAAAAATGTTTCTTGGAAAACTGATATGCGTTGGAATAATTTGGATGCCATATTTAGATTTAGGAATGTTAGATCTATATAGAACCGACAAACAAAAGGCAAAGATAGTGGTAAATTCAGAGAGGCAATTTTCAGTTTTTCCGACCAATTCTATTAATCATTTCCGATGTTAAATCTATACTAATATTATAAAGTAGTAAAGATTGTTTGTTTGTTTGTTTGTTTGTTTGTTTGTACGGGGTAATCTCTGGAACTACCGAACCGATTTCAAAAGTGATGGTGGCAAATTGATGGTGACAACCCTTGCTCCAACATACGCTATATTTTATGTCGGTGCCACTAACCCCAGGGGGTGCAGGAGCAAAAAACGTTCTAAAATTGCGATTTTTTAGCTATCAAACTGGCTATCAAGCCCTGAGAGCTTGCCAGCCGGTTCTGTATGTATCTATGTACGTATGTTCACTGAGTTAAGGCGCTTCCCTGATTAGTTTTCGGGATTGATTAGTTAAGTATAAAGGGGGGGGGATCGGGGGGCTAATCCCTCCTTAATTTATGTAAATGGGTTTTTCAAGCAGAATTATTCCGTTTTCCTTCAAATTTTGTTTATAGGTTCACTGTGTTAAGGCTCTTCCCTGATTAGTTTTTCGGAATTGATTGGTTAAGTATAAAGGGGGGAACGGGGGGGGCTAATCCCCCCTTAATTTATATAAATGGGTTTTTCATGCAGAATTATCCCATTCCCTTCAAATTTTGGTTAAAGGTTCACTGTGTTAAGACGCTTCCCTAATTAGTTTTCGGGATTGATTGGTTAAGTATAAAGGGGAGAACGGGGGGCTAATCCCCCCCTTTTTTATATAAATGGGTTTTTCATGCAGAATTATTCCGTTTTCCTTCAATTTTTTTTTATAGGTTCACTGTGTTAAGGCGCTTCCCTGATTAGTTTTCAGGATTGATTGGTTAAGTATAAAGGGGGGGAGAACGGGGGGGTAATACCCCCTTAATTTATATAAATGGGTTTTTCATGCAGAATTATTCCGTTTTCCTTCAAATTTTGTTTATAGGCTCACTGTGTTAAGGCACTTCCCTGATTAGTTTTCGGGATTGATTGGTTAAGTAGACAGGTGGGGGGACGGGGGGGGGGGGCTAATACCCCCCTTAATTTATATAAATGGGTTTTTCATGAAGAATTATCCCATTTGCTTCAAAATTTGTTTATAGGTTCATTGGGTTAAGACGCTTCCTAATTAGTTTTCGTGATTGATTGGTTAAGTATAAAGGGGAGGAACGGAGATGGCTAATCTCGCCTTAATTTATATAAATGGGTTTTTCATGCAGAATTATCCGATTTTCTTCCAATTTTGTATATATATTCATTGTAATTAGAGATTCACCTGATTAGTTTAATAGGTTCATTAGTTAACTATGAGGGGGGTAACGGGGGGATGACCCCCCCCTTAATATATTGTTTATTTCTTTATTTTTCGATGGGCTTATTTCAAATTCTTTGAAGTAAGAGTATAATATACAATTAGTGTGTGAATAGCCTGTGAACTCAATGCCCTCAGTTTAACTGGGCAGTTTTATTTTTATTTTTTATACTGAAGGAGCTAGAAATTTGAAATTTGTCATTGTAGTTACTTATAAGATGTAAATTTTCTCTAAGAACAAAATAAAAAAGAAATTGAAATTTAAAAGGGTGAAATGAGCGAAAATCGTTCTAAAAACAGTCTAAATTACAATTTCTATGAAATCTCTGGAACTACAGAACCGATTTCAAAAGTAATGGTGGCAAATTGATGGGGACAATCCCTATTCCAACATAGGCTATATTTTATGTTGGTGCCACTAACATCAATGGGGTGCAGGATCGAAAAATGTTCGAAAATGTCGACTTTTTTATACTGAAGGGGCAAGAAATTTGAAATTTAGCATTGTACTTACTTATAAGATGTAAATGCTCTCTAAGAATAAATTTAAAAAAAATCGAAATTTAAATGGTTGAAATGAGCGAAAAGCGTTCTGAAGTCATTCTAAATTACAATTTCTATGGAATCTCTGGAACCACGGAACCGATTTCAAATGTGATGGTGGCAAATTGGTGGTGACAATCGCTGCTCCAACAGCCTCTTTAATAAAAAACTATGCGTTGCTGACGACTGGATTTTTCGCTAATTGTTGCAACAGATTAATCTCGGAAAATGAAACATTTGAAGTTACTGAAAAAAATGATAGCTCAAAAAGTATTTGTCAGAAATTTGTTAGACAAACTGCGTTTGAAAGGTAAAAAATTGTATTTTTCTTGATATAAATTTCAAATCTAATGATTATGCCGTTTTTCAAATATTGAATTTCAAAAATTACCGAATTTTCCAATGGAGTACCATAGCGAAACCTTCATGCGTAAAAAGATAATGATAAGGGCGACGTGTCCTGACGTGTATATTGGCTATAGCACGAGTCACAAATTATAGTAGCCTTATTATTCTGTTAAATTTATAAAAGTTATTTATGAAATGTCAATATTTTGTTTGATTAAAGGTTCGTTAAAAGAAATTGACCAGCGTAGCGGGCGTAGCTTGCTAGTATTAAATATTTCTAATATGCAACAGTGTGCTGCATAAAATGAACCCTGTTTCTATTATTAGCTGTAAACAGGATCTTGGCTTAAAGGGGATAAATAATATATTAATTTATGATGTGAAGAATATAGGATTAAAATATAAAACATGAGTGACAACAAATTTATTAAAAGAGTTTTACATATAAGTGTTTAAAAGAAAACTGCAAATTTTATATTAAACAATATTCTCTTGACATACATAAACCATTCAAAGTTGATGTAAACTAAAAATTAATTGGAATGATAATTTTTCATGCCAGATAAATGAATGGGATTTCATTGTACATTCATAAGTTTTCGGATATCAATATATAAATGCTGTAGCTTCTGTTCCCATTAAAAATAATTATTTCGGATTAATTATTTAAATTATCTGAACCATCAGTCGCTACGCGTTCCCGTGATAAAAAGTTTCAATATACCTAAAATTATTGTTGAATGTTTCGGAAAGTTAAAAAGTTTCTACGGGTTTATTGATAATTGCAATCTTCCTGAACGTTGCTTGTAAACATTTTAAAAAGTTCCATTATCCTCAAAGTTAATATTAATTATATGGCGATCTTGTAAGTCGTCTATGGTGATCTGTTTAAAACCGTATCCAAACTGGCTGTCTCTACATTTTGCAAAACAGCTTGTATTTAAAAATAATTAATGGATTAAATGTATGTTTATTATTTCTATACTAATTCTTTGTAATATGTTTACAATGAAATAAGCTACAAACTGTTAAATTAATATTTGTTCAACAATTCTAATTTTTTAAAGCCTAAAGTATCTTATTTTAAATATTCTTTCAGATTTTTCCGATTGTGTAAACAAGATGCATACATAATAAAAATTAACTTAGCAAGAATTATAAAATGTTTCAGAATATTTGTATATACATAAAACTTTGTTGTAAAGTAGTTTCGCATTTTCTGGGGTGTTTTTTAAGTGGCATATTTAAGAAATGTAACAGGGGTAAACTAAATAAATTCTCAAAATATTTAGTGACATATATGATTTTTAATATCATATGTAGAAAATAATGACTATTTTGGGGTAGTTAAATATTTTATAGTTGTTTATCATAAGCGAAATTTTACTGTTTTATAAATAAGGTTTTATAATTTTTATTAATTTTAACAATTCCAAATTAAATGTCACAAACTACGATTGCACATTTTTTGAGTACTTCATATTTTTTTTTTTTTTGACAAATAGTATTAATGTAACGTTTTTTATTAATCTTCGAACATTTTAAATCTTTACTTGGTGGAGCAATTTATTATTTCCTCAGTACTTAAAACGTCTTTATAAACAGTATTATCATAATCGTAGTTTTCATGTTAAGTGATGTTTTGCATTGTCTATAGCAGTTTTCTTAGGACAATGTAATAGTATGTTCTCATACACATTATTATCTCCATACAAATGGTCATATTTTATGAAAAAAGGAGATAAATTAGATGGTTTAATGTTTACTATTATTCAAGTACTGTATTATAAAATGCAACAGCGCTTTCGATCGCCAACTTTCTAATAGATGCGGTAAAATATAATGAAATTAGGTTATAATTATTCAATAGAAATTACACATTAAAGTACAGGGTGTCCCAAAAGTATCCGCACAACTTCAAAAATTTATTACAAAAAAAATAATAGGCCTACAGCAAAAATAATTACAACAGTACATAGAGTAACTTAAAAAGTTTTTTCTACAACCTTAGTATACTTGTACATGAGATCCTTTCGTTGCACGAAGAATATCAAGTCGATATTCCAATTCCATCCAAGTGCGTTTCAGAATGCTAACATCAACAGTAGTTACAACTGTTTGATGAAATCTAAACAAAAGTTAATAGTCTAATGGGATTGAAACAAAAGATACAAACAGCAGTAGCTACTGTTGATGTTAGCATGAAAAACGTTCGTGGATTGAATCGGAATATCGTCTTGATATTCTTCGTGCTACGAAAGGATCTGTTGTTGAAGTTTACAAAGGCAGTAAAAAAAACTTTTTAAGTTACTCTATGCACTGTTGTAATTATTTTTGCTTTAGGCCTATTATTTTTTTGTAATATTTTTTTGAAGTTGTACGGAGAGTTTTGGTACACCCTGTATTTTTGATACATAATATTTCTAACTGCTGTTAGGATATTTATCTTAAATTAATAATATATTTTTATTTTTCAAAACTTTGGAAAATATATCATTTTGATGTTAAAATACATTAAAATACACTTTTCTGTAAGGCACTTATCTGATATTCTTCTGAGAGAAAATGGCATATTCCATGAAAAAGTTTTAAAATCTATTGTCAGAATTTTGAATTAATATTTAAACAATTTTAGAAAATAAATGACATTTTATTTAAGATATTTATTTCGAAAGCGAAAGAGCGAGACATTATTATAAACAATTTTCACAATGATAACTCATAAGTAACTGATATTATGTTAAGTAATTAAGAGATATAGTTAACTAGTTAAGTAATTGAAATAAGTAGTTAATTAGTTAAGTAATTAAGATAAGTAGTTAATTAGTGAAGTAATGAGAAACGAGTAAACAAAAACAAAAAGATATATATTTTTTTCAAATAATAATCGCCATAAAAAAATAATAATAATGTAAAAATTACACTTTTAAAAGTCTTTTAGACAGTAGAGAGCTGACTGCATCAACACAATGAAGCAGACTTTCATGAAAATTAGGTAATAGCATAATAATATGGTGGAAATGTTTTAAAGCACAGAAAAAAAAAGAAAAAACTAGAGAGCGTATTATATCTTTATACAGAACATAACAAGAATCTACAAATTTTAACAATTTTCTGTTTACAAAAAATGCTCTATAAGATGCCCACTACTGTCTGCTACCATTTGGAGGCGTCAAATCACATGCTCAACTGTTAAAAACGGTGTATGCCGGGGAATATTACGCACATGACGTGCTATGTTATCTTTTAGGTCGCAGACAGATGTGATGGAATCACGGTAGACCAAGTCTTTGAGGTATCCCCACGGCCAAAAGTCTCAAGGATTCAAGTCTGGGGATCTCGGAGGCCAAGCTGTAGGAAAATGACGTCTAATGACTCCGTCGTCACAAAAATGGCGGCGAAGAACCCATTTCACACAATGGGCAATGTATGGAGGAGCGCCATCCTGAAACAATACTGTTATTGAAACACATCACATTTCCTGAATTATGGATTTCTTGAATAACGATGCGTATTATTGACTGGTGACGGAACATGTCACAGGACCTACAGCGCTGAGCTTTTCGAAACAAATGGACCCAGAATGAATGTAGCAGTAAAGCCGCACCAAATCGTTACATGAAAGAGTGTAACGGCATTTGCAGAAGTTTATGTGTTTATTTTTATAGTCCAAACACGGCAATTATGGGTGTTAATTTCACCGTCTAGGTGTCCGTCCATAAATGTTAAATGACCATTGATTTTCGGACACACATTGTGCAAGAAACTGCAATGCAAATGTTTGTCGACTACTAAAATTAGCTGGTAAGAACTTCTGCACAAGTTTATAGGGACAGTTTACAGGAACAGTAGCGTAAAACCTTTTAAAAAATCTTATGAACTGTGGGGTGATGTTGGACAACGATTTCAGCAATGCGCCATACACTAGTGCTGCGCATGAAATGGGATATCCTGTCTTCCTCCACTTGCGTCGCTACATGATCCACAACCTGTGCTGCAACACACCTTCTTCCTCTTCTTGGCTGAACGGTCAACGATCCCGCTGTTTCAAATTTCATAATCATGTTCCCTTGTCCTTGGCTAGAGAGTGGACTTTTTTTGTAACCCCTTCAAAGACCAAAATTTCTGCAGTAGCAGAGTCATCGTTTTGGTATAATAATGTCACCAGTAAAGCAGGTTCCTGTCCACTCAACGCATCTTCCTTGACTTGGAAACATGTATGACTTCGGTAGACCTATCATATCTTCATATCGCATGTCTTGCTGCGCGAGCACAGAATTACTATGATTTACGACATTTGAATGTTCCAGAATGTTATATAACGCCATCTAGTGGTGGTTTTTTAAACTATTTTTTGTGCTAGTTAAAATTCCTTTCATCTCATTATGCCATTTGCACGATTTTCATTAAAATTCGGCTGCATAGTCTTTGCTACAGACTTCTCGCAAAGGCCAAGTTTAATTATGGTCACATGGTAGATAGATTTAGCGATATAATGTTTGAGTTTATTGCAATTATTTAACGAATTTAATGAAGATTTTCTCTGAAAGTTATTTCACAATTAATTTTTATTCTGTATTATTGTGAATATTTAAAAAATTATCTCATTTTCTCATTGTTCTTGCTTTTTATTGGGTTTTTTTATTACTTGTCTAGTGATGTATAAAGATAACGCATTGAACAGATAATTAAATGAAATGCATTTGGCTTGTCTGTTACAAAAGAAGTAAGGCTACATATGATGTTCAATAAATTGAAAAATAATTTAAAAGGGCATTCGCAACTCCAAAATCTGTATTTTTGTTTTGTATATTGGGAAACAAGTATTAGCTGTTAATAATGATACATTAATACATAAAACCAATATGATTTTTATTAAAATCAATAATTTAGTGCTTTCTTTTTTCAATTATGTGCTGTTTAAATAAAAAAAAATAAATAAACGGAAACATTTTTATTGTAGTTCATTTATTCTAAAACTGTACCAGTCAGTTTGATGAACAATTACATAAGATTTTTGCTATATCTTTTTTTACGTTTTTTGACTTAATGTTTTAATTTCTAATATTATTTCATAAATATTTAACAGTGACTATTTCTATTAGTTACTAAAACTTATTGCAGTACTCCTTCTCTATAAAGCTGTATATCACATGTTTAACGTTAAGATACATGTGATGACTCACAATGTAGTCTGTCTTGTGATTCTAAATAAGACTGTCTGATGACTGAAGATGCCGACCAACTTTAGATAAATAATCACATTGAAAACGCAGTTTTGTAAAAAAAAAAAAAAAAAAAAAAAAAAAAAAAAACATAATTTGTCCTTTATTGTATTTATTTTTCTTTGAACTTGATTACTTAATACACATTCATACTTCTAACAGTTTACTGAATATAAGTCTAAATACTACAAAATTACATGCTATTCTGGGTTGTAAAGACTGTATGAAATACTATATTGGGGTTTGTGCTGGCAAGCTCTAGACATACAAACCAAAGGACTTTTACTATATGTCCATAATTAAAGATTCACCACACATAAGTATAATAATGTGCTGTGTGTACTTTTACCTGAACTTATGAATTACCTTTAAAAAGGGCTTCTGTTTACAGAAGACTTGGTGATTGTTACCTAACTAGATATCAAATATAAAAAAAGAAAGAAACATTAAAATATGTCATCGCGTTGTGAATCATTAGCCTTGTTTGATGGCAATTTAAATGACCCCGTTTAAAAAACAACCCCAAAGAATATATTAGTTTACAATTTTTATACTTAAATTAAAGAAATCTGGAAAATACTTAGGCTTTAAAATAATCACTAAACACTTTAAATTATGACAACATCTTTTTTGAAAACAATAACTAATTTATTTACATTATTCACTAAGAAAAGAAACATATTAAAGTATCTAAAAACCATAGAATAACGCCATTTGAAATACGGCTAAATAAGTTTTTTCTAATTGACAGAAGAAATAATTACAAAAATTCTTAAAGATTTACAGACATTTAAATTATTAATTAGGAATTGACAAGCTCTCCTGCTTTCCATTACAATAAATATATTGAGTTACACAACTTTACATAGATAAGAAATCAAAACAAATGCATACTTTAACACACTTGGTCCACCAGAGATAAGGCGCCATGTAGCTTCCACCCCGTGTACTACGAAAACTTGAGCACACAGATGGAATCAGCAAGGCGTTTCCTATTCTGCTCTCTCACACTCTCAATATACTATCTACTTTTATTCTTATACACTATTACTCATTATAGAGAGAGGTTCACCGAACAAGTGCTCTTAAGAGACAAGTCGACAAATCTTTTTTTATTTTCCAACAAATCTACTAAAAAGTTAAAACTACAAAAAGTAACTAAACTTTGCATACTTAAATTGAAACGGCTACTGTGGGCTAACAACCCCACTTATCTTTCTTAGCCATACAACCCAAGCTGATACGCCCCTATACTGTAATGTTCAGTGGACAGGGATTCTCTTCACACTTGACACCTGTAGACATCCAGGCGTCCTCTGTGGGTCCCCTCCTTACTGAAAATTAAGGGGCCTCACACGAAGAATGACCAACAACCCCATAAATATCCAGCCATAAAACCTTCAAATTAGGTTCCAACCGATATTTTAGGTCAGACTGCACTCATTAAAGTGTCACTCAGCTAGATAAATGATGTGACCCATTACATACTTTACACATCAATAATATGCTAGGTAGATACAGCATGCAGTAAAATATAAAAACATTAATATAATAACTATACATAGTATACAAAATAACATGTAATTATTTTAATTATATAAAAACACCATAAATACATTTATAACATTTTTATAATAGTTTAAACTGCAAGATGGTAAATTCCTGCCACCATCTTTCACTAGAATTCTTTTCTAATAAAATAATACATTTTAAAAGTTATAAAATAGTTTAAAAGTCCTTAATATTTAATAAAATATTTTTTACTATCTCTAAAAAGCACAAGAAAAATGAAGTATAAGTACTTCATGTAGAATTTTCCCTCCGACATTCGTAAATTTACTTTAAATTTTGAATTAGAAACTGTACCAGAAAAATCTTTCTCAGATTTATATATTTTTAAATATGTAAGCAGAGTGTATGCTGTCTAGCAACATCTTCTAAAGAAATGGAATACGAACGTACTTTCTTTACTCGTGACTCAAATAGAAATACCTGTTTGGGAATATAAATTTCCTGGGTTTTGGAATTTTCTTGGATATTTTCCGAAACTCCTAAAGTTAAATTATAAAGATAAACAAGTTTTACCGATTTTTTTTAAATCTTGTCTTTCGTTTATGTGTTTTAGAAAAAATTGTCAGACTTTCTTAACATTCTTAAATATTGCGCGTTATATGGACGGTGTTTACGTAAGACCATTTCGTCTCAAATAACGTGTGAACTGAGTTAGCTACAGACATGAACATTGTCTAGACATAGTAAAACGCTAACTCACTTCACGAGAATGTATATTTCAACGTCCCTAGTGGGCAAGGTGCGGAGTTAACGTTCCTATCTTTCACAAAGTACGAGATACGAGAAAAACATCAATTACAAAGTTGTAGAACAGTCTCGATTCAGTATGAAATGGTATCTTATTTTTAAAAATAACTTTATTAGAAGTATTAAAATGTATTTTTTATGTCTAGTCACTAGCTTAAATACATCATTAATTGAATGTGTCAATAAGTGCGATCGTATGCACATTTACTATCAAAACTAACACATGTAATAGAAAGCAAATAAGAAGAAATCAAACTAACTATGCTTAATGGGTCCACATTCGGCTGCAATGTCTCCGTTTTGTGGGCACATTGAGAATACTTACTTTCATTTTGAAATAAATTATACCTTGCTTACATTCCTTAGTTTTATTAATAAATGTCCCTCTGCATTATAATGCCACACATCTGCAAGCAATTAGTGGTCCAGTATAATCCCCCGATACGCAATAAATTATGACCAGAGTTCACTCAATAAATATTATTTTTAAAAATAATGTAAAACCGGCGAAACCGGAATCGCAAATAACTGAAAAAAAAGCTTATATTTTCATCTTAGCAAATATAATGGTATGGTAATTCTTCCTTTGAAATAATGAAAATATTCTTTTAAGTTATGTTTTTCATTATAGACATGTTTTGATTTCAGAGATTCTGCTATTAATATATATATATATATATATATATATATATATATTGCATATCAAACTATTCATTATTGTGTATTTCGAAATTTATATTTTGAAAAGCAGAATGGTATGTTGGAAACTGAATACCCTTAAAAAGAACAAATAATGCAAGGGAATTGAATAACGTAGACAGAAACATATCGACTGGTTCAGTTTTCGCGCGTGCGTCCTACCACGATAAACTTAAACTAAAATGTCTTTGATTTATTATCTTTGATATAGAAATCGTCATAGATGTAGAATTCAGGGACAGTAAAATTTAGACTGATGTGTTTCATTGTAGAATTCAAATTTGAAATGTTGTTTATGAAACCTGCTCGTGAAACGTTATTTCATTTTTATTAATTAATATATATGTAAACTTTTTACGAAGATGATTTAATATTCCACGAGAAAATGGCAGTTTGTTAAAGATGGTGAATTATTGCAGACGTAATCAAGAATCATGGCGAGGAGGTTAGGCAATGATGAAACACCATAAGAATTTCTTCAATAATGGCAGCCAATTTACAGATAAATTGTTTATTAACGACCATGAATGATGGCAGTAACAGTTCCCACAGTATCAGGCATAAACTTATAGCCCTCAGGCTTGACGATAACTCACTACATCATTTAATAGATCTTAAGAGGCTGTTGTGAAGTTCTAAGTCGCAGAACACCATATAGCGATTTGGTCAGCACTTCCAAACACGGCAAAAATCTGATTTCAAAAACCTTGCAAGCGAATTTTGTTAACCGCGCGTAGAGTTATTGAAACGACGTAACGTATGCACGAGCCAATGAGTGACAGACGAAATTAAGCTAAGCGAATGATGTGGGATGTAGAAGATTTAACACGAAAGCATCCCTATCGTAGCTGCGCATTGATTTTGACGTGAAAAATGCCCAGCGCGCTAAGCAAAGCATGGAATAAAAAAATTAAAAAATGGATTTTAAAAACATTCGAGATGACAACAAGCGTCTCTCAGAATTTTATAGATTGGAGGGTTGATGAAAGTTACGAATGAACTTAAAGTTTTAGATTAACATTTGGAATAAGATAATTATTAATATACGCATTATTACTTTTAAAAGGACATTAAATAAGAATAAATATTATTAGGAATTAAAGAAATAATGACTATGTTAGAATTTAGATTAATTTAAAAGAATAATGAGAAATAAAATTTTTATATAACATATATATATACATATATATATCTTATTTAAGATAAGA
This sequence comes from Maratus michaelseni, assembly GCA_963931845.1. Lineage (NCBI taxonomy): Eukaryota > Metazoa > Arthropoda > Arachnida > Araneae > Salticidae > Maratus > Maratus michaelseni. The sequence goes on along the minus strand of OZ007592.1, from coordinate 389,905,103 downwards.
ACATAGAATTACTACTAGATATATCCAGGCTTTGCTAAGTCAAAATTTAACATGATCTTTTGTGCAAGACAAGATTCTAGAATAGCGGTTCCCGATTATTATTATTACACAAACTGCCTTACAGTTGGAAAAATTTTCAGGTAATGTGTAGTACATATGTGACAGTAATTTGTAGTAATTTGTGACTGTAATGATTTTTGTATAATATGTTCTACAGAAAAAAGGAATTTTTGTGCTAACGTATATACAAAGACACTTATACGAATATTAAATCGATTTGAGAGAATCATTTCTTATTCATTCATGTAAAAGATGCTAAATTTAATTTTAATTAATTACAATTCAAAGGAAATTGGTAACGAAATTTGAGTGCTCTATTTCAGAATCCGGTTCAAAAATCTTTAGAATAATACCTCATTCATCGATGTGCGTCTTGTATATGTATAGAAAATGGGATATAGACATCGGTAATAATTTATATAATTTTTCATTTGTTAAAATGCATAACATGTCAACTTATCTTCATGACATTAAGGAGCTGCGATGTGTTCCTACAGCGTTTTGAAAAATATAATAATAAGTATTCGAAAAATGTGCATTACATAATTTGTCGAACAGATTTAATTTTCTAAATAACGTTCCTAATATGTGTAAAATCGATTTGCAAAAATGAAAGTGGAAACATCAAAAGATAAAAACATTACTCCAGGGAATTGGACAAAAAAAATGTTAAATTATTAAATAAGAGAAAATATGAAACATAAATGTAATTACTGTTGTTTTGAAAATGAAAAAAATATATATATCTGAAAAGAAACGAAAATATCGTTCTGTTTTTTCTACCCATTATAATTATTTTTTTTTAAATATTTACTTTTAAAAGAACATTTACATCCACCGAACGTCAATTAAAAGCGAGAAAGTGGTCTCTTATATTTTTTTTACCCATCTCATTTGAATTAAAATTAATGATATTTTTTATGATTTCCAATGTTCTAACCCATGTAATTTTCTTCATTTTTCATTAACTTTTTTCAATCGTTAACTGAACAGTAAAATACCATTCTAAAAAATAAATATGATTTATTTTTTTGCAATAGTGTTGTCAATTGGAGATTATTGGAGTGAAATGTATTCGCCACCCATATAAGAAGCTGAAAAAGGAACAGAATTACCTTAAAATGTTTAGGTATTTACTGAACTATTAAATAGGTTATCTCAAACTAATACTTTTACAAAAAAAATTTAAAACATTTGTTTGATTCACAATAATGTCTTCGCGTTTTTATTGTAAATAGTGTAAGAAGTAAAAAAAAAAAATTACACATATTTCATACAAAAAGTATTCGAGGACAGTGATAAAATGCGATTAAAAATTGCACAGTATATTTCAACATAGAAATTAACAAGAAAGAAAAATCATGCATCAAGCATAGATTATGAAACACACGTTCCAAGACATTCAAAATAATGTAACAAAGCTTCGCCGTTTCGTAAGATGGAAGAATATATCTTAACTAAACAATTTAGAAAACAAAAAACACATTTGAAAACTGAATTTCAACAATTGTCGTCCATTGTCGGAAAGGTAATTGAGTTCTTTTGTGCATGTTTGTATATAATCAATAAATTTCTGTATAATCAATATATTTGAATATAATGAATAGATTTGTATATAATCAACAGATTTGTATATAATGAATACATGTGTATATAATCAACAGATTTGTATATAATGAATACATTTGCTCATAATGAATAGATTTGTATGTAATCAATAGATTTGTAAAATGCATTATATTTTTTAAAACTGACCTTCAGCAACTTCCGCCAACAGACGGAAATGTACTCTATTTTTTTGTACATTTCTGCATCTTATCTACAGATTTTTTTTTTTTTTTTGGTGGGAGGGGGGCAGCATATATTAAGCTAAAATTAAATTCAGACAAAAATAAATAAATAACCCGTATAACAGACTAAAAATGTGGACTTCTAGGAATTACCACCCATAGACGGCAATACATATATAATACATATACTAAATATACTTTTGCTGTACATTAAATTTCACAATTAAAAATTATAATCACGCAGTTTGCGCTCATATACATTAATGCCTTCGAATTATTTTGTGTATCCCGTTTATGATCAAGAGTTCTCGATGCCGATCGCTATTGCGTCATTTCATAATTTGAAAGGAAAACAAAAGATTGGAATCGTCAATTTGCGAGTTGATTTTCCATATACTTTCAGCAACACTCTACACGATGCTATTGAACAATTGGAAGCTTTTCGTGTAACATATTACTTCTTAGAAGTCATTCATATTTTAAAAAAGTTTTCTTTGTCTGTTTGTTTTCCTTTAACCCACTCACATGATATTTCGAATCCCGAGATAACTCGTGTTTTATTTCACAAAACTATTTATAAATAAATCGGGAAGACATTTTTGTTCTCGACTTAGCAAAACATCTATAATACATTAGTGTTATTATTTTCTATAACCGATAGTTCCATTTATATCATTACATGCCCTAAAAACAATTACAAAAATTTGGCAGGGTACGTTATGGAGTGTAAAAAACGATTTTAGAATACGTATTTCACGTCGAATCACTTACTAATATTATTTTCACTTGGTTAGAGTTTTTCTTTGGTAATTAGCCAAGGTTAACTAAAGCCCAGTGAGAACCCTGATGTAATCTATAGAATTTATTCACATATGCAGTATGCAAAATTTTGTTAAACTTAAAAACACAAACCAAAGTTCATAACGCACTACCACCAATTGACCTATACTACGGTAATCAAACTATTATATATGTTTCTCTAATATTTTGTGTGGATCTGCAAATTAATAATTAATGTTAAGCACGCTATATACGACTACAAGAATCAACAATGTATATAAATTTCATTCTGTTTGAAATAGTGTTACGTCATTGACATACGACTGCTATGATATTCCACGTATACTATTGTCTAACCGAATTATTTTGTATTTCCCTGTAAGTGTAAATTATACGCATACCATATTCAATAATACGAATCTTCCATTCTTCAGATATGTATATCAATTTCAACATGTTTAAAATAGTGTAACATTAATAAATTACACATTAAACGATATTTTTCTCGTAGATATTTATGCAACGGAATTTTTTCAGTGTCCCTGTAAACGAGCTTCTAGACACTTGATTGTTAATACCGCACAGTCCAAGTTGAACTTTAATAACATATAGCAATTACGAGGCTATTCTAATATATATACGAGAGCCAGACGGCCAAACAAACCGAATTCATAAACACTTCTCAACTATGTATATTGGAAAATGTTAATAAAATTATGATAGATATATAGACAATATATATATAAAACTAAATCATTACGGTATATTTCTCAATTTCCATTAAACAATTAAAAATATGAATTCATGGATGTAGTACTTAATAATTAAATGAAGAAAATGATTGAGAACGAAGAAATGCTCTATAACAGTTGTTTGAAAATATTGTTGTTACGGGACCCAACATAAAGCTGGAAATTATATTTTGTGGCCTACCTAATATGTAGGCATATAAGGTATTTTGAAAATCCGTAATACGGAAACACGAGATCTTCTTCACAAAGCGAGAATAGTAATAATTATTAATATGAAAGTTGAAAAATAAAGTCCTATTTTTAGTAAATTACCTATATTTTTTTAATGACGTATTATTTAAAAAAAAAAAAAAGTATGTGGAAATATTCCGTGCCGACAACAGTATCTGAATCGAAGAATTTCTAACTTTTAAAAATTTTATAAAATACAATATTTCGCAAAGTGAAAGTTATTTATTTATATGTTTTCATGAAAGTTTCCTCACGATAATCCCGATTATCCTTGTGATACTTACTTCTATATTTTCAAGATGGTTCATGATAGATTTAATACTTTGATTTTGCATATTTTTGCATCATGAAAAATTAATTAGGCATTTTTTGAGAACTGACCGATCGTTCTCCTTACGTACCAACGCATTGCTCGCGACCCATACTTTAGGTACCACTGACCTGTAGTATCCAGAAATTATATTATATTATTTTTTATTCAATCATGTTTGACAGATATTTGATATTAAAAATATCTTATGGCAAATATAAAATGGAAATATATATGACATAGTAATTTCCTACAACCTTTAATCAAAGTAATCCTTTCAACTCATTTAAACCATTGGGAGGTTTCCGTGGTTTTCTTTCAAACGTTGCCGTAAATATGGGTTAGGATCCCTTAGAAAGACCCCCACGGAGTGCAAATTTAAATTAATTACAGTTATCACGTTTCAGTTATCCCTCGAGTAGATAATCGGCTGCCATAAATGAACCATCCAAACAATCAACTCATTTCAAATTTAAATTATGAAATATATATGAACAAAACTAATGTGATAACGAAATGCTATTCTGTATTTCGCCGATTTCATAACATGTAAGGTGTGCATGTGTAAATGTTGTTATTTACAATTAAGACAATTAAAGAAGAAATTCAAAATAAATTAAGTAATATGCATGTAATATCCATGCCCAATATGAGTTATTTTCACATTTTGTTTTTATTTTTATTCTAAATGGATGGTTGATAAAACCTAAAAGTATAATCGAAGAAACACATAACGTACAAATAAAAAGCATACAGAATACATAGGAATAAAAGTCATGCATCCAGTTTCAACGCATTAAACATCTATTAATTACAAATAGTAGTTTAAATATGAATTTTTCCATATTCCTAAGTTATAATCATTGTAATAAAAATACGAAAACTGTTAATTTTATAAGGTGAGGTTCATTGTATAACTGTCAAAATATAACAACCACTTACAGCGTAAGAAAAAAATGATACACTGGCAGTTAGGCGTCAGCACTTTCCTCTTCAAATAAATAGCAAAATATTATATCTACAGGAGTATTCTGTTCGTTTGGGAAGTGTAAGAAAACAGTACATTTTTCATACTTCCAAAAATGGTCTGAAATGGATTGTTGAGCTACGTTAAACTTTTTCGCAATCTCCGATATTATCAAAAAAGGATCTTGCTCTATCATAGTCTCTAGGCCATATCGTCATCGATCAAATATGGCCACCCAGAGCATGGCTTATCACTAAGGCCGAAATCGCAGCTTCCATATTTTCGAACCATGTGCTGCACGTTCTATCCGAAACTGCATCTCCACCAAAAAGTTTCACTAAATCTCTACACGCTTCTGTAATTTCCTTGTTGGAATTTGTACAAAATACAGCGTCGTAAATGAACTTGATCAGTAGCAATTATTGCACGATCGTATCTCAATAATTATTTGATACAATTTTGTTTCAGTTAGTCTGAAGAGCTTATGCGTATAAGTGCAATGAACGAGAGATATCAATATATATATATATATATGTGTGTGTGTGTCTGTGTGTGTGTATGTGTATATATATATATATGTGTGTGTGTGTGTCTTAAATTAACCTGATATAATGCAAACCATTTTTTTCTGCATGTATTTACAGCAGAATCATGCAATTTAAAATATAATCTAAATTCAAGAAAAATAAAGAATCTAATTTCAAGCATATGTTAATTAACACAACTCCTATTCCCCTTTTTAGAATTTAACACTTCCCTTCTCATAAAGGCAAATAATTCTAGATTAATGTTCATATTTTTTCTAAAATGTGTCTTTCTATTGTCCAGAATATAATCCCAATTTTCCTCCCTAAAACTACTTTTAATTTTTAAATCAAATTACCTCGTTGTGTTGGTATGTGTGTGCATTATTTCAAAATTAATTCATAAATGGAATGCTCCGTTTTATTCATATTTATGATAATAGTTAAAACAAATAGAATGTACCGTACTGGTAAAAAGAAGTCATCTCCTCCCCACTTGCTAATTCTTTTGGAAATAATTTCTAAAATATAATAGGTGATCATAAAGAGGAAAAATGTCTACAATTAATTGCGATGCATAAAGTTTGCTTCGGAGGTTGTTAAGATACAAAAAAATTATATCACTTTTCATTTTAATAATTATATCACTTTTTCTGTGTCTCTGTGTGTGTGTGTGCTGTATTTACTGTATTTATTTAAATTTATAATAGTTCCACGATTTTCTTTAAATTAAAAATATTTTATGATTTTCACGATATAACGGAGAGTTTGTCCAATTGCAGGAAGTGCACCTCAAATCGGGTCACCATTTACTTCAAAGTCATTTAGAACAGTCATCAGTCATTTAAAACAAATTTTTGAGTTAGAATATAAAAGATTCTATGGAGCTACTAAAAGTTTTATTTTAACAGTTAAAAATCTTCAAAATGTCGATTTCTTGTTTGTTTATCTGAAGTATATGTTTACGGTTATTATTTTGAAGTTTGGTATACGATAAAAATATATTTAATTATCAAAATTGATACATATTATTATCAAAAGATATTTGAAAAAAATACTCTAGTTCATAAAAAAACAACGATCTGCCTAGCACTTTGGTAGGAAAATATTTGTGGAAAAAATGTGGTTTATACTGTGAGTCATATGAAGCAAAATTTCAAATATTTACTATTAAAAAAATGGGATAACTAAATGTAAAAAAATATACTGACTTCGTGAACTTATACAAGAATTAAACAAGAACGAAAAATCATGTATCAAGCATAGATTATAAAACACTTTCCAACTCAGCCAGAAAACTGAAACGAATCTTCACCGTTAAATAAGGTGAAAGAAGATATGTAAGTAAGCAGTTTAGAAAACATGTAACAATCTGAAAAATACGGTTTTCGAAATTACTTTCCAGTGTCAAATAAAGTAGTCGAATTATTCTATGCAACCCTGTATATGATCAAGTGATGTGGATATTTAGTATGATAAAAATTAGTTCAGTTAGAATATTCAGCAGTTTTCGCCAGTGGATGGAAGTGCACTCGAAATCTTTTGTACATCCCTGTATATTATCTGAAGACTTTTGTACACACCACATATTAAGCTAAAAGGCAACTCACTCAAAGGAATTACCAACCTTAAACGACAATATATATTTTTCTTTGCGTAGCCCTGTATAGGAAATTATTTATATTCCACAAACTTTTATTAGTCTACTAAATATAGTTCAGCAGGGAAATGCGTAACACAATTAAAAACTACCCTTAAGCAATTCCCTCCCATAGTCTGCAATATATATGAATCCCCTTGTGTAGTCCTGTATATGATCAACCGAGTTTATAAACACACACGTGGTATGAAAAATTTTGTTAAACATAAAAACGCAAACCAAAGTTGAACACAGACTTATCACACATAGATTGCAAATATCGCACATGTACTGTAACCTATATCTTTTGTGTGTCCTTGTAAATAAACGCAATACACACAAGAGAACAATATAAAGTACACTTCAGAAATGCATATAATTTTCATTATGTTTGAAACAGCGAAATATCACTAAATTATACTGCAAACGATTCCTCCCCCATAGAACGATGTGTAACAAATTTCTTTTGTCTGACCCTGTAAATAAATAAAAAACGCTTTGCACCCTTATTCCACAAACGCATCTTTTAATGCGCTTTATGATTATATATCAATTTCATCATGTTTTAAATAACGTAGCATCAGCAAAATGTACTTCAAACGTTTATTTGCCGTTGACTGTAATGTAACGCAATACTTTTGACTGTCCCCGGAAACTATAAAGTGCTACACACTTCGGTTGAAATAGAAGACATGCTATTATAGTAAACGACAACAACATACAAAAATTTCAATGCAATCTGAGTATATTTACGCGAGTTAGAGCATGTATAGGAAAAGCTGCGTTAGAGGCACTTGGAACCAGACAGCGAAAAAAGGAAGGTAGGAGGTTACGTGTCTGACAACATACAGAGGAATCTAGACAAGCATTCACAGTAAATAGAAATAAAGTTAAAGCAATTATAAGAAAAATTCAAAGGGACTGTTGGGACCTTTTTCGTAAGTAACACAGAGAATGATACTCGTTGTTCACAGCATATGGCCTATAAGGCATTAAGGCTTTTAAATAGCAGAGAACGAAATACATCAAATATTAAGGAGATTAAGGAGAAGCAATGGATTGAGCATTATAAAAAAATATGGTTTAATAAAGAAACAACAACAGATGAGACAGAGGATATAATTGCGAATTCTGATGATGTCGACTCTATAGGGGAAAAAGAGTTTGATAAAGTTTCAGAAGCTCTAAAAATCGAAATGCTACAGAAACTGATAGAATAAATTCTGAAATATTTAAATAAGCACACCCTATTATAAAGATCAGATTGTTGCATCTCATGAACTTGTGCTGAAAAAAATGTGTATTTCCTGATGACTGCAAAATCGCTAAAGATATCTCTTTAATTAAAACAAGAGATCGTAATGTATGCGATAATTACAGAGGCATTAGCATATTGAACACTGAAAATAGGATTTATTCAAGAATTTTAAGTAACAGATTGAGAATTATCTCACATTCTTTATTACTAGAGGAACAAAATGGTTTTATGAGAGGACGATCTTCTATAGACAGAATATTCACTCTGAAACAGCTATTTGAAAAACGACGAGAATTCAAATTGGAAATGCATGTTGCTTTTATAGATTTCGAAAAAGCTTTTGACAGAGTAGATCGAGGAAAATTATGGGAAATTATGAATTACATGGGGTACCCTTCCCATCTCATCAAATGTATTAAGAGCCTATATAAAGGAGCTTTCATTGTTTTGGATCTAGGTTTTAGAGTTTCAGAGAAAATAATCATTAATCAAGGTGTACGGCAAGGATGTAGTTTATCACCTCATCCATTTAATATATATATTGATTATGTTATGAGAATTTTGAAAAAATAAAATCAAAACTGGAATAAATCTCGGAAACATCATGTTTGACAATATATTATTTGCAGATGATCTTTGTTTATTTCAGGATAATTAAGACAATTTACAACTTGCGATTTTTATTTAAAACAAAATTGGAAAATATTATAATTTAAGGATTTCAAAGAATAAGACAAAGGTAATGTCATTTAGAGGCAAAGATCCTACAAGAACAAAAACTATTTTAGAAAATAAACCAATAGAGCATATTTCACATTTTAATTACTTAGTATGTGATATATCGTATGACTATAACAACGATATACAAAATAATCTTCATAAATTTCAATACATCTATGGTACTATAAGAACTTTTCGAAATACAAGAAAAGACACAATAATAAATTGTTTTAAAACAATGGCAGTACCACTTTACTATACGGAAGTGAGGCATGGGGAAAGACAAATACAATCCTCAGAGATGACACTTTTGAGGAGTGTGAAAGGATGTTGGATAATGGGCAAAATAAGGAATGACTACATCAGAAGAGAACTCAATGGTTATGCCAATATGGAATAAAATAGAAAATTACAGAAGGAAATGGAGGGATCACATGGAAAGAATGGATTCTGATTGCATACCAAAATCAGCCTTGAATTATAAAACAAGGGGAAAAAGAGACAGAGGAAGGCCATAAAAGATATGGATTGAGGCCGGAACATGCTTATAGCCTTAAACCATGTTTTGGGATGATTATGATGATGATGATGATGATAGAGCATGGACAAATTGCAGACTGCAGTCGGCAGACAAACCAAAGTTATAAAAACTTTTCAACTATATTGGAAAGTGTTAAAATGATCCTCAAAACGTATTTATTGTTTGGTGAAAGATAGTAAGTCTTCCCTTAATTCTAAAATAGCCTACTAAGAGCATTTTTGTTTATTTTTTTATATTGTTTGAAATTTGAAAGCTGTACTCTTTATAAACCACCAAATAAATAGTTTTAACTTGATCATATTAATGTAAATATTAGTTACTTTTTATTTCAATAATAAAATATATCAAAACGATTCTAATTTGTTATATTTAAAACAAAAGCTGGTTTCATTGTTTCTTTAGTCTAAATAATTCATTCTTATCTAAATTTGAGAATATAAATAAAATGCATGCGTTTTTCTTCACATGAATATTATTTTACCTTTACTTATCCTGAATATTGACATTTTAAACTTTAATTTATCTATATGCTAAGCTGTACATAAAATTAAAATAGTTACTAAAATATACATAAAAAATCTCTTTATAAGTGATTATAGGTGATTTTTTTTTTAATCTTTTATCTTTTATCTCTTATCTTTTATCTATATCTTATCTTTTATTCTTATCTTTTTTAATCTTTTATTTTTAAATCTCTTTATTTATTTATTTATTTATTTATTTATTTATTTATTTATTTTATTATTATTATTTTTTATTTTTTTGTAAATTTTCTAACTTGCATGTTTTTTTTTTCTTGATTCCTTGCTAACAAAATTTCTTAAACATTTTTAGCCAATTTAAAAAGGGACTTTTTACAAGTGCTGGAAGAAACTATACTCAAAAGTATTGAAATTTAAAATAGCACTAAATAAAAGAGAATTGCAACTACCTCTCTTTCATGTTTACATTTCACTTTGTTATTCCTTGCTTTCAATAAGTTTTTTTTTTTCTGCAAAGAAAAACTTATTTTAGTTAAACCTCAACAAGAAACAAGAAATCCGCCTTCGAATAATAAGAATACTGTAAAAATAATAATGTAAATTGAATTTAAGAAAAACGAAAACATCTCCAATTGAAAATACAGTCACAAAAATTCAGTTGAACTTTACTTAGGGCTTTTTTTATGTTTTTGACTTGGTTTACTTTTATTTTATTTTAAAATATATTGTATTTGATTAAATATTCATTAAAAGGTAATGCGTGTAAAATGTACGTCTGAATAATAAAATACTGATCTGAATAAAATTCCTATGGTAAATAATATATGTTCTGGGGAAACTGAATTCTAAAGGAATTAATTTCTTTTTACTTTTGTATTGAAAAATGAAGTTAAGTAACACAGTAACTTTTACGGAATTTCCCAAAATAAAATTTGTTTCATTTGAATGAACTTCCAATAATATAAAGAATGCTTGATATATTTCTAGGTATTTTATTTTTAAATGTAGCTGTAACTCGCAAGTAGGAAATACGTGTGCGGAAATGTAAAGTATGTGTAGTTTAGAGGTAAAATTGAAAGTTTCAGGAGAAAAATGTACGTTTTACATTTTTAGTTATACTATAATTCGTCGAAAATACAGACAAAATGCAACAATAGAAAAAAGAAAAAATGCCGAAAGTGGTATTTTTAAAAGAAATGTATATGTAGAAATATCAAGCCTAAACAGGTTGTCCACAAAATATTAAATTGTGCTTTAATTTTTACTTTTTGGGGGTAAGTAGTTAATGTAAATTGCAAAATTATTCAAATTAAGGTAACATTTATTATTATGTTTTAAAAATATACCTGTCATTAATTTAAAAAGAAGAAAATACATTATAATTTTTTATGTGGTTTCTAGAACATGTAAGATATATTTATGCACATTTTTTTTCCATACTGTGATAAGAAAACAGTCAACATGGTTTTTTCTACTACGGCCAAAACGCACGAAGTTATGCATCATTTTCTTTCATACATTGAATCTTTGTTTTTTTGTCTGTGTTACTTAGAATTTTATGAAATATCGGTGTTTTCTGGTACTAAAAGTGAGCAGACAATTTTATAGTCCCGGAAAGCTTCGAAATTTCCTTTCCAAGTATATATATGTTTTAGATGTAAGATTTATTTTAAAAATGAACTTCGTAATTATTTCTGGAAAAATATTCCTGATTTTTAATAAACGGAATAATTTAGCACAAACAGACAAATTGAGGTATTTTCAGTCATTAAAAATATTATTAGTATCTAGATAATAATTAATACTTAGGTTAGATTTCAATGAATGAAAATTGGTGTATGGGCGTAGTAATTGTATGTAACAACATAAATATTTAAGTTCTTCTTTAATTTGATTTTCGCAGTGCTGTTTTATAGCATATCAATATTCTCAGTTTATACATATGTACAATTATGTCTTTTAAAATAAAATATTATTGGTTACACTGAAAGTTATAAAATAGATTAACGATTTTATAATTATAAAGAGTTTATATATTTAATACTTGGAAATTTTTCCATAAAAAATTTGACACGCTTTACATTCATAATATATATATTTTTAAATTTTAATTGCTTAAACGGCGTACAGCCAACATAGCGAAAAAAAAAATCCGGGATTCGAAATCCGGATCATCAGTATAGCCCAATGACGTTCTACCAACTGAACCACTTGGGAACGATACTCAGCTTGGTTCTTTTTCACAGCATCTGGCACATTTTTTTATTTCGTTTTTGCCCCATGGCTGGTAGCCCCACGGAAAATATTCCATCTTGTGGTGCGTTTGTAGCCAAGCCAACATGTTATAGTGAGAAAGTGCCAGGCTGAGTATCGGTCCCAAGTGGTTCAGTTGGTAGAACGTCAGTGCGCTATACTGATGATTCGGATTTCGAATCCCGGATTTTTTTTTCACTATATTGGCTGACTACAACTATATTCACTATAATCCCTTTTAAACAATTAAAATTTATATATATATATATATATATATATATATATATATATATATATATATATATATATATATATATATATATATATGCTGTGTACACTAATTTCACCAATTGCATAATTTATATAAAGATATCATGCTGCCGTATATATATTTAGTTAAATGGCAACTAGTAATTAGATTTTTTTAAAAATAGTTTACTACTTTAATATAGTTTTCAGTATCATAATAATGATATACAATTTACAAAAATTATGATTTAAAATAATAATGTTTTAAAGAAATATGTAAAATCATAAAAATTAATTAAATATAGTTCAAAATAATTTAAACCGATGAGAGAATGGTATGCATAAATTATGATGATTTAATTATTGCAATTCTAGATTCTTATGAAGGTAAATGAAAATTCCATAAATGCAAAATAAATATGTCTTTAAGTTTGTGAGAGGAAAAAGAAAAAGATGAAAAATATTTTTATCTGTATACCATAAGATATATATTTTATATTTTAAAACAAAGATAGAATCTAAAATATGAATGATATTTTACCAAGACACGTAATACATTATCAGTGAATGTGAATACAAAAATGTATTTTCTCCTTTGAAATACCTTATGACATAAATCTAGGTATATTTTTCGGTACAGTTTTCTCTTTATACATTTTTTTTCTGTGTGATATGCATTTAGATAGATATCACCGAAATAAAGTTCGTTTGAATTAATTTATTTAAAAAAATAAAATACTTAGGAATGTACAAAATACCTAGTTTAATATAATTTTCCTTTCTATTATATCCCTTTATTCCGTTTTCAAAGTTATGATTGTGAGTTTCAAAATAACATCAATAGAAAGCAATCTTATTAAGTAAATCAATAAAGCAATTTTTACTATACAGGCATTCAAGTGCATTAAGTATGTTTGTAACTTGTGATAATGAAAAGTCAGCAAGTTTACTTAATTATTATAAAGTGAATTTAAAAAAATGTATTCTAAATATTTGCAATTCTATAATCCGTTCAAAAACGTTTTAAATTACTCAATATAGTATTATGTCCGGGGCATATTGGCCATAGGTGCGCGTTGACTCAGCCGCGCTGTTTTTGAAACTATCCGGATGATAGCGTTACTAGAAACGTTATTAAAACATCTTCTTTCACCCTCAACAGCGTCAACAGTGAAGAAGCACTCAAATTAAAAACACTTCAAATTTTCACCAGGTAAGATTTTTTAAAACTTTTTTTAAAACTTTTTTTTTTTTTTTTGTATTTATAAATATTCGTTTCTGATTTGTTTCAAAATTAAAGTTTCACTTTGGCGAATAGCAATCTAAAAGGCCGTTGTTCAGATCTTATTTTCCGTGCTTACTGATTAAAAAAAATATATATATTAATAGAATATTTTGATACGATGATCAAAAGCAAAATGGCGATATGGGACAAGTTGGGCCATTTAATCCGGAACATGTTGGCACGGTGGCCCAAATGTTCTGCAGCCAAAAATTTTGTTTTCTACATTCATAAGCCTATAAAAGTCAATAAAATTCGTTAATTAAGTTTGTTAATGGGCAGGGTGGTATTAAATAACAGGCAAATAAGACATATGTCTAGGCCCGTAAATCGCAGGAGACAGTCTTTATAAACAGAAAATATAATAATAACAAAAGTAATATTAAAATTCATAAAAATCTAATTTTTATATAATATAAATTTTATGACTAATCTGAATTCACAAAATATTTTTTTCTTTTTTTTCGTAAATAGCTGAAGAAAAAACGGTTTAATGCGAAAGAGATTCGAGGACTTTTTGTTTCGTGAAAGCTAGGAAGTTTCCGAAAGTTTATTTAGAGAAACTTTATTATAAAATTATTGTATTAGTTTATTGTATTCTCTATTCTTAATAAAAACTGCAAGTGACTTTATGTAAGATTCCTTTAAATACAACTTGCATTAATATGGGTCCCAATTTAAATTTTGTATATGGCCTGCTACAGCCTCTTTTCTAGATGCCAAGATGGTATTATATATTGGTCTACATACCTAGAAACTCAGTCGTAAATGTATTTGTCCTTTTATGTTTTTACTTTGTAAGATTATGTATTTTCTTTATATTCTAAAATTATAAATTCAAAAACAAGTTACGATCCCAAACCTATAGTGTTGAAATTTATTTAAGTATTTTTAAATATTTTTAAAACTACTTTAAAATATAAAATACTAAAAAGGAAGATGTAACACTTTCATATGACAGATTCCATAATTTTATATTTACATATTTTATTATAATGTCTAATTATTTCTTAATAATTCAATTTATTTGAACTCAGATGTAAATCAAATTTTTGTCCGCAATGGATCTTAATGCAGGCTTTTAAAATGTAACAAATTCTTAAAAGTGTATTTTCACATACACAGGACGTAAAGTTAAAATGTCAAATTCAGTAACGATTCCAAAGGTGATATAAATATTTAATCTTCAACATTTCAAAAGTTCTCGTACGGTTCAGGATTCTGAACAAGAAAATAAATAATATAGAGAAATATTTTGTGAAAGCACAGCTATCGATAATAAAACTTTCGCATTGTTAAAGGTTTTATATCTTTAGTTATAGATGCGTTTCTCCCATCATACATTTCCTTTATATATTTTTTTTGTATGTATTAACATTCTGAAAACTTGGGGCGTTCAAAATATTTTACAATCTCTAAAACTGTAATGTTCTAAATTAAATATTTTAAACCAATTTCTGAAAACTGTATAAAAAATTAAAACCAAAACAAAATAATAAAAATTATTGTCCTATGATAATTATTTTGTAAATTTTAAGAAAGACGCAAATTGAATATATAAAATTAGATCAAATTGCAGTAAATATTATGAATGCTACTTCAGACACCGAAATTTAATGGCAATATATTTTTTAAATGAATTCATTACCTTTCTAATTATATTTTAATTAAATATATATAACTTAAGAAAAAAAAATTATATCGCAGAAATCAAAACAAGAGAAAACAAAGTAATGTGGTGAGTTTTTCGTAATGTAATACATTTTTCTGTAAAATAAAAAAAGATTGTTATACATTGCAAATACACCATAAGTGTAATATTTATTGTATTTAAATAGTATTTGAATTGTTGTAAATTGTTAATTCGAAATTGCCGAAACCATAATTTATGCATGTAACCATTCATGTCAATTAGCGATAATATACTTTTGCAATCCCTATATAAGAATAAACTTGTTTTGAAAAAACCTGAAATATATGCCAAGTAATATGTATGCATAAAATATATATTAAAATACATAAAAACAAACTGTTAAACTTGAAAAGGAAAAAAAATATATTTACATAGGACTGACTACATCTTTGTGCATATAAACAATAAAATAAATTTATAAACCCTTTTATTTTACAGATAATAAACATAACATTTTCAAATTCGTTTATCAAAATGATTTAAGGATTGCAAAATATACATACATTTATATAGAAACTCACACTGTGAGCAATTAAAATAAATCAAAATTTTCACCAAACAATTAATTAAAATTTAACATTTTAAAGAGAATATTTTATGCCTATATAGAAAGCTAAGCCAGAGCAATTTAATAAAAATGAAAATTGTGGATTCCTAATATTTAACGGTTTTACAAAAAAGAAAATCTCTATAGTAAGATTTTATATAATAAAAATAATTTATCCGTTTTCAAACATTTACCTTTATAAAATTTCACAACAATGTATTCAATATCTTTGAAGAAATAATCATTTAACGATTAGCCTCAATCACCGTCTTTAGACGAAGTTTTTTTCTTTTTTAATTTAAAAATATTACAATTTAAATATATATATTAAAACGTTTTATACCATTTTACATTTATTCTAATTCTTATTATAATATCTTATACCTAAGAGATATTTCTTCGTTTTACTGTTAATGATTTAAAAATTAGCTAAATAAAATACTCAAAGACTTACGAAAAGTGAGGTAGAACTTAAATTGGCGTTATTTTTATGCGGAAATTTCTAACTGCAATCGGCTATTTCTTTCAAAAGTACATAATTCGATTTATTTGTGCAACATAAATTAAAGTCGTTTTATTTTTATGTAATTTGCTATAAAAATATTTGCATAATATAAAATTTCATATGAATGAATTTTTATTAGTATAAGAATTAAATTCACAAATAGAGATTACCATTTTTTAAAAATAATTTATTCATAAATGTGCAATTGATTGGTTATCATTTTCAAAAAAGCTTTTAAAATTATTTCTAAATTATTTTCAAAATTAGAAAATACTTTAAATTGAAAATTATCCAATTAAAATAAAAAATAGATAAAAATATTTAATTTTTTACATACATGAAGAAATAAAGACATGCAAAACATTCTTGTGTAAAAAGTGTTAAGAAACATCTTTGAAACATTTAAAAATTCGGGCTTTTTGGCCAAAAATTCGGGTCAAAATATACAATTAAAAAATATATATCTATATATCTATATACATCTATCTATCTATCTATCTATCTATCTATCTATCTATGTATCTATCTATCTATCTATCTATCTATATATATATATATATATATATATATATATATATATATATATATATATATATATATATATATATATATATATATATATAATTTTAAAATATATGTTATTAAAATTTAAGATTATTTTTTTAACGATGGTCTTCTTTTGAAATAAATTAGTTATAAAAATTGCAACTTTTTGTTTTTATGTAAAAAATATATATTTTTTATATGCACACCTTCATAAAAATGCATTAATTTAATAATAAATCTTAATTTTTTACAAAAAAAAATATTTCCGTGGTAATAAAGTAACGGGAAATAATTGTATTCTTTATTTTCTGTCCAATAAAGTGTTTCTATGTGTCACATCCCTTAGCTCCTTAGAATAGTTTAAAGATTTACTTTTACGCAACAACAATCTAATTTTAGTTATAGTTACAAAACTTTTTAAAGAAAATTAAAATACATATTTAATAAAAATATTTTTTTTTAATGTAACTACAATCTTTATTTTATTTATATATTTTTAAGCAATATTAGTTGTTTTTTTTCTTTTAAAATAGAAACAAGAAAAATATATCTGATTAAAAAAATTCATTTATTATGATTTTTTTTATGTTATCGTTTCAAATGGAAAAAAAGTTTATTGTTCTAATCTTGATGTTTAGAAAATGTATCATTTTTCTTTTTGTAATTTTTTCACAAGTTTTTAAATACATTTTTGTGTTTGGTGTATGAGAAGTATTATTCTTATTTTTTTTTATATAAATATACTTTTTGAATTTTGTTCATTAGTTTATAATGAATTGTTTTATTTGAAATGACTATTAAACTTTTCATGCAGTCGATTCTCTAATTTTTATTTGATAACTTATAGGTAGGAATGTCAAAAATGATATAACACTGAAATTTTGGTTTCATATTTCTTATTTGATAAAATCATTATTACTTTGATTATATGATATATTTTTTAATTATATATTGTCTCGCAGATTAGAGATATAAATACGTCCATATATCAAGTACAACCATTGATGCGCAATGGTGTAAAAGGTAGTGAGCTTTGGGCAGTGCAAAACAACTGATAAATTCCTAATCAACGAAAAAAAATAATGTAACGTCAGAAAGTATTTTCCTTAACTGGGAGAATGATGGTTTTTGGACGTTTACTGTACGATAAAAAGTTTTGATGTCATTATACCATTTCAATCTCTATGAATTTTGTTTATAACTTCTTGAAAAGTAAGTACGAATTTCGTTTATAAATCTAATTGTATGTAAAGATATCCAAGTTTCATTTATAGCAAATGTGCTTCTAAATGGGTATTGAAATCTAAAATTTAAATTGAATAATTTATGGTATCAAATAATTTTAAATACATTATTGAAGTTGGCCGCTTCTGTTAAAAATGTCCAAGAGTCTCATTTACAGGGTCACACAAACGATATTAAATGTATAAAAGCTTTTGTCTTATCACTGTATGTATTGCACTTGAATGATGTTAAACGTTTCTAAATGCTACTTTAATTAAGACGCAATTCCGATTTATATAGCGTTAAATAAACTAGTCGGATGTGCCATTCTAAAACTTTATTCTTTCTCATCGATGATAATCTTCAAAAAGCGTATTTTTTCTAATTATGCATTTTAAAAACAAACTAAGAATGGATAATTAGGTGATTGAATACGATTTTTTTCAACAGCTACCACATGTGTCCTGAAAAAAAAAACTCTCTATCACACTGTCACTTACAGGCCACATTTCACCAAAAAATAAGCCGAACCACGGTACATGATGTTAGATTGAAATATAAAATTTTGTCAAAAAATATTCTTAACGCGTTCATTCAAACTTCCAATAGTCGCAAAAGGCAAACAAAAATGGCTACTACAGCGCTCCCTTCCGCGGAAATAGTCGCATTTTCAACTGTGACCTGACGTCTATAGTCGAAAACATTTATGGAATTTGGTTCAATTCTATGCATAACTTCATACACTCCCCGGTGCCAAACAAGAAAATCGCACAAAAATCTTTATCACAGTGCCCACTTTCAAAGGAATATTCCGATTTTCACCAAGTGGCTGAGAGGTTCTGCTCTCGAAGCTGGTAGACGGGAAGTGCTGGGTTCGATCCCAATCGCGCCCGTCGGCCTAATCGTTCGGAGTTTTCGTGGTTTTCTTCGAGCCGTGGATTTATCCATGCGTAAATACGGGTTAGGTTCCCTTAGAAAGACCCCCACGAAGGGCACTCCCCCCGGGCCTATATCCCTCGTGTTGATAATTGGCCGTCATAAATCAACCCAACCCCGATTTTCACCTAAAACTAGCTACTGTCTACAGTCAAAAATATATACATCAAGTGTGGTTCAATTTTGTCCTTATCATACGAAAGAAAAATCGTACCTATATTCGGTATTTCAACACCCCCTTCAGGCCGATTTCTTCCAAAATTTTATACAAACCTTGGCATTAAATATAAAGTTTCGTCAAAAATATTAATAAATTCTTCATTTAAACTGCAAAAAATTGAGAATGCTGCACAAAAATCGTTATTGCAGCGTCTCCTTCTAGGGAAACTCCTAATTTTGAAATGACACCTGCAGTCCATCATCAAATAATAATTTGACTTGTTATTTTATACTTATCTCTCAATGTTTATTGATCAACTTCAGTGTTATGTGCATGTTTACTTTGCGTGTAAATGTGGAATTAAAAATGGAATGGATTAAAACATTTGTAAATTTACATGTTTCCGTAAATTTTATTCCCTAAATTATGTTTTCGTAAATTATACAGTAAAATAAATATCAGAATAAAAGCTATTTTCTGTGATTGAAATCCGTTTCTTTAAACGAATCGGAAAGTGTGAATTTGTCAAAAAAATTCAATTTCGGAAGTGTAAATATGAAATATCATCACAATCAGAGAGATGCAATTCAATAAAATGGCTCAAAACGGAGAGGCAGAATAGTGATGTATTTCAATTATATTAGCTCCAGCAGATATATATATATATATAGATATATATTTATTTTCCTTTTATTTTGAAAAGTATACCTTGAGATATAGCATTATAAATCATACCCAGTATAATGCACAATCACGAAAACACACAGATGTGCAATATTCTATTAAAAATATGTAACAACATATGAAAATGTACGGTGCTTGTAAAACTATTAGATGATTTAAATGTGCGCGAAAATTTATGGAACTGTTTTTAATTACTTTAATGCACATTTTGATATTTTATAATGCCTATAACCCTGACTCTACGTATAAGTCTCCATTTGTATTTTTAATGTTTGTAATCGTAACGTTTGTTTTTAATTTATGGATTTTCATCTGAAACAATCAGTTAAACAAGAAATCAATAAAATGATGCCATTTTGACTAAACTGTTCAAAAGTACTTAAATTTTAAAAATTCAACCAAATTAACACTAAATTAAAACAAAAATGTTTCTAATGTCATTAAACAGTAAAAAGAACCACCATATAATGAAGTTTTAAAATATTTAATATAACGTATGACGTAATGACGATGTTATGACGTAAGGACATTACCTCAAAATACATTCATGAAGACACGAATATACGTCATATATAAACAGAAAATTCTTCATGTACTTTCAGAAGTTAAACATTCCTAAAGTTGTCTGAAACGTTTGTAAGAAGAAATGCAAATATCTGTATCTCCTATTTTCGGTTATCCGGTATGAAGTATGATAGATAAAATTTAATAGAAAAGTTGGTGAAACGTATATTATATAGCCAAAATCAGTTTTAAAAACTATATTAAAATAAAATTAACAAAAAGATCCGTAGTTTTTATTATTATAATCATAATTATCATTATTTATTCGGTATATTTCGAATACAATTAAATTACGTAAAAGATATTTCGCATTAAATTTAAATCATATTGAATATTTTATTAAACTTTTTTTTTCTCGTGTCTTTTAAACAAATGTATTTTGTAAAAATACGATGGTTAAATTAATATAATATAATTTACTATTTAAAAAAATCATAATTAGTGAAATTCACACATAAATATATGTAATTTAATAAGTATTTATTATTTTTTCATTTATTTTTATTTTTATTTTTATTTTTATTTTTATTTTTATTTTTATTTTTATTTTTATTTTTATTTTGTAATTTAACATTTTGATTTAAAATTTTAAAAACACGACTACTTGTTAGTATTCTATAAAGATGTATTTATGATGCACATAAAAGGTAGTATAATTTGAGAACTATATAAATGCTATAGTGTTGTTATAACTGTTGGGATATATATAAAGCTAGTATAATTTGGGACGTATGTAAATGCTATAGTGTTGCGATATACGAAACATATTCCTGAAAAATAATGTACCAAATACATATTATTGAATGAAAACACACTGATGTATTATAAATAAAGCTCCTCAGTAAAAGTGAAGTTTTTTTTATTATTTTTATTTATTTATTTATTTATTTTTAGTTTTAAAAGTTACCTACAGTAGGGACTTATCTATCCAATAAATAAAGTAAACCATGTATGGGTGTTTTCGCTTTTTGAAACAGTCAATAAATCAACGATGAAGGGTAATTCCTCGTTTAAAAATTCAAAGTCCTGTTTAAAACGAAATGACATGCAGAAAACAAGTGAATAAGGTAAGAAATATTTTACTTTAACCTTAAAATTAAACCATGCTTAGAGATTATTCGAAATTATCAGCTGTTGCACTGATCATGGCATTTCCTTGTGGGCTTTTTTCCATCTAAACGGGTTGATGCCTGGAAATGGGACGGAGAATCGCCTGAATCTCCGAGTGGTGGAGATTTACTTTACAAGCCTCAGGTCGTTGTGACTGTTGTGCGTCTTGTTGCCTTCATTACTTCTGCCAAGTTTGCCGGTTGCTAATTGTTGTTCATCTGAGTCGATTCCTTTAATTATGCCACATATTTTAAGAAGATTTTTTTTCACTTTCTGCGGTTTTTCACATTATCTTTTAATTTACACTAACTAAAAATTATTTACAATCATATTTGGTTGTTCAAGTTACATTCAAAATGTATTAGCAGGCAATGAATTATTAGAAAATTATGGTATAGGAAGAATTCTCTTCAAAATTAACAAAATATATAAATATTAAAGTAATTTCATTACTGTGTATTAATTATTAAATTTAAAAAAATTGAAATGTTTTTATCTTATTTTTCAACAAGATTTTCAGATGCGATAACTGTATGAATAGTTAAGTTTTAGGATAAACTATAAAATACATATATTTTTTAATATATATATATATTAATAACCATTTGTTTTTTACATTTTAAAATAAAACATTTTAAATAATGGTTATTTTGTCTCACGAATATATAAAGATAGTTTTAATACAGATCTTCAGATTATTGTTACAAAATATTTCTCTCATAAATTTCGTCGTAAATATTTGTATTCGGCATGTCTTTCGGCAAGTATTTGTATATCTTTTCCCATTTAAGTAACTTTTTAACTTTTTTTTTCCTGAAATTTTCTGAGTTGGAAATTGTATGAAAAATATATCTTGACGTTGTAAATTTAACAACTCTAAGAATGGTAGAACAAATAAAAAAATAAATGGAATCTAACATCAGATTGACGGTAACATGGATCCGAAAATTTGGAGTTCAAAAGAGTATTTTTTGTGATGTACTTATCTTTCTCATGACATGGTCAATATAATTTATCCGGTCATTATTATAAATGACAGGTTATTATTAATAATGACCGGATTAATCATATTGACCGTAACATATATATTAGGACGTAACGAAAAAAATCAAAATTTCTGAGATCTTTTTGATGTAGTGCGGAAAAGTTGTGAACTCTCTTTATTAAAAAGTGTGCGGAATCTATAGAACTGTGGGTTGATATCTTTTGTTGCCTCCGTGGGCCGAAAGTTCAGAAAATTGGACTAAAAATGATTAAAATACAAAAATTAATAAATAATCACAGATTTCGTTCATCGGTTTAGGGTAGTGTTTACATGTTACTATTTTTTAACAACAACAGCCATTAAAAAATTTCAAATTATAGGTTAATATCTTCTGCCGCCTCATAGACACCAAAATTTTGAAAATGAAGGCAAAAATTTAAATATTTACACGTAACACTTACCTCATTTTAATGCGAACAGAAACTTTATTTTACGTGTCGAACATACAAATGACAAAAGCATAATTCCCTGTAAACATTTTTGGTGTCAAATTTTTACATGTGTTTTCTGGATTGTAGTGTCTGCCTAATACATCTATCCCTTTTCTGCGGCCCAACGTTTTTTCCGGAGGCTGCAGTGACTAGTTTCACAATCCGCTCAACCGCTTGTGTTTGTGGTGAAGGAATTTTAATAAAGTCCTAGCAATCTATCGGCACACTGTCCTGTATAATCTTCAGATTTTCTTGAGAACTGATTTCCCTGAGAACTGTAGGCGATGTCACAGCTTGCCTGTCAGTGAGATCTACATAGTTTGTAGCTCCAAAGTTAACAGTAGGAATAACGAATTTGCGAACACAATTTCCGTCTTGGCTAATTTATCTAGCCTTGATAATCCGCCGAGCCGCAAGGGTTTAAATATGGCACCTCTCATGAGTTAACATGGCCAGAAGCATGTTTTCTGGAGCCGCAAAATAAGCCTTGCGAGAAATGTCTGGTTCGATTACGTCACGATACTTCTTAGGCAAATACCAACATGAGCTGTTGAAATGCCACAGGTGTCTAGTATCGTTTTTTATAGAATAATGAATCTTAATTCGGAACCATGAGGGTGCGTGAACTCTTATAATAAATAAAACCAAAGTTAGCAGCTCGTTTGATGGGTCAGATACAGATATAACGGATAAGTCAAAATGAATATAGCGATTACAAACGGCTATAACTATTTAATGGAAAAGAATTTATCGATAAGATTAACACAGAATGTAGACAGAACTTTAAAATTTTGTATAGATACGTCATAGATGTTCTATGTAGCTTCCCTTGGTCACACGGACAGCCTCTAGGAGGTAGTCCTTTTCACGCCATACATTCTGAAGCATTTGTTCAGTCACCGACGCAAGCGCATTACAAATGCGTA
Organism: Maratus michaelseni; assembly: GCA_963931845.1. NCBI lineage: Eukaryota > Metazoa > Arthropoda > Arachnida > Araneae > Salticidae > Maratus > Maratus michaelseni. The sequence continues at coordinate 389,880,894 of OZ007592.1, read as the reverse complement.
CTTAGAGTTCTTCAATTGTTTTGGGCATGGGAGGCACATAACCCCATAGATCGGTCGAAGTGGTGATGCCGACGATGTCTTCTGATCTTGGCCGCCGAGATCTCCAGACTTGACCCCCTGCTATTTTTTTCTATGGATTTATGTGAAAAAAAGTATGTGCCTTCCATGCCCAAAACAATTGAAGAACTCAAAGTACGCATTTGTAATGCGCTTGTGTCGGTGACTGGCCAATCCTTCAGAATGTATGCGTGAAATGGACTACCGCCTAGATGTTGTGCGTGTGACCAAAGGAAGTCCCATAGAACATCTATGACGTATCTATACAAAATTTTGAAGTTCCGTCTACATTTTGTGTTAATCTTATAGATAAATTCTTTCCCATTAAATATTTATAGCCGTTTGTAAGCGCTATATTCTTTTTGACTTACCCGGTATATAACCTCAGTATTCGATTGGCTGTTGTTAGCCAACGGACAAATCCAACGTTCCCGATTACCGGATAGCTAGATCTGAACAACAAACGACAGAACTAATGGCGATACAAATGTCTAATAAGTATTTCTAATCTGAACTGAGGGTGGTAGGATCAATGTCTGACAACTCGCATTCAATAGTATTAAAAGCAACAATTGAAAGCTTTTCGCATCCTTTGAGGTTTCGGCCAATGTATCCGGTGTAAGATGTAGGTTCACATGACTTTCCGTCTATGGATTCAAATAGGTGTCGTAATGGCAACTCATTTAAATTAAGACTAGATACACTTTCAGGTGGCCTATGTCCCATGTACGCAGAACCAGACTGCGTTGCAATGCAGTAATGCTCTTCTACAATTGTCCTTTGGAACTACTTGTCCTCGAGTGTTTCTGATGTTAAAGTTGTGTCATGCAGTCCATCAAAATAAAGGTCATATTGAGTGGAAATATTTTCATTTGAGTTTGAGACCAATTTTTTGTAAATTCTCGATTTTTCCCTCCATATTTTATTTTTGTCTGTCCGATATCAAACCCAAATCTTGCATAACACTCTAGGTAATAGCAGCCGTGGATCTTTTGGATACACCATATCTTTCACTGACAAGAACTATGTTACCCAGTTTTAAACGCATTTGAACACTCCTTGTGGGCTGCTGAAGAAACGCTGTGTAAGACGTGTGTTTGGGGCCGACCTTGTCTTCCTCCGTCTCCACCTCCATCACATCTTCCATTTCATTTTCCCTTTAATTCTCCACTGAATAGCTTGAAGCAGAAGCAGAACATTTTTATTCCGTTCTTTGGTCAATGAGGAACGCTTGCTCTTTTGCAGGAACTTTGTTTTCTTTAGAAGACACACTTCTTAAAAATCGCGCATTTTTTTATTTCTATTTTAAAGTTCTCAACATTTTCCATAGTAGTCTTGCTTTTTCCATGATATGCGTGTATCATATCACAAACACGTTTATGTAAAACTGAAGGAATGGATGCACCGATGTATAAATTTTCAATTTTCAAAGCAACAGTTTCTGCAGTACCTGAAAAGCATGGTTCTTTGTTTCCACCAGTTTTGCTACCAATACGCCATCTCTTGTGGGCGCAACATCTTATGATGCCTTCAGGTGTTGGCTGCATGCGTAAAAAATCCTTCGATAGGGCATTGGAACGTTTGTAGACTTAAAAACTTGGACTGTGATGATTTTGGCATTTCTCGTATTTACCAATATCTATTATTAGGAAATGACGATGAAATGCACAAAACCACAAGATAAATTCCTTAAAAAACGACTGCAGTGTAAGCACAGTAATTGAAAATATACTGATTTAAACAAGTTAAAACCAGTTGCGACTCTCACAAGCTTGTGGCGCAGGCCTACTGCAATTAGCTAGACAAAAATGAGTGGTCACGTGATATACTGGTCACTCCGATTTGTTTCTCGGCGTTAAAATAGAGGTGTGCCATTGTTTTGGCAGACCGCCAAACCCAGTCTGTCTCGATTGTGCATTGTACAAGCAGTAAACAATTATGCAGAAAAGTACAAAAATTTCTGAAATTCGATGCCGATGAGACGGCAGAAGATATTAACCTACAATTCTACAATTTTCTATGGTTGTTGTTGTTACAAAATAGTAATTTGTAAGCACTACTCCGAACCGATCAACGAAATATGTGATTATTTATTAATTTTTGTATGTTAATCATTTTTAATCCAATTTTCGGAAATTTCGGCCTTTTGAGGCGGCAGAATATATCAACACACAGTTTTAAGTTTCCGCACACTTTTTAACGAAGGGAGTTCACAAATTTTCCGCACTACTGCAAAAAGATCTAAGAAATTTGCCCTACGCTCTACGAACTACGCCCTAATATATATATACCGGGCGTCCCAAAAATTACCGACAATTTGAAAAATCAATTAAAGAAAAACGGATGGTGATAGAAATGCACGGTTTGCTGCATTCTGCTTAAGTAACCAGGGAATCTATACTTGACAATTTTCAAAATTATTTACAAAGATTGTCAAAAGATGGCACTGCTCACTAAGTCACATATGTTGATTTTACAGGAAAAATTTATGCCATTATGACGCATTTAGAAATTGTTCCTTTCACTGTAAAAATATGCCTTCAATAGATTCGTTTTATCTAGTCATTTGACGTAAAATAAACAAAATGTTCATAAAAAGTACATTTCGTGTGTTTAAAAAAAAAATTGCCATCAAGAGCACCAACTCTTTTTTACATCATAATTTTTTTCTGTGTATTACGTGAATGTTTCATTGGATATTTGGAGTTTATTGTTTAAAAAACCGGAAGTTGTACATGTTCTCCGCAGATAAACTGTATTATATTATAGAATATTATGTTTTTCTTAAATGCATACATATGTATCATTAGTATAAGTCTATTTTTAAAAAGTATTACACATGTAGAAAAATGAAGAATGATTTCTTTTCAATTAAAATTAGTAATACAAAACATAAAGTTAAACAGAAAATAGCAAACAAAAAAATCAAATATTTCAAATCATACGATTTTCTAATCCATTCTTAAAATTGAAAATTTCCTATATTTTGAACATCGTTAAATAAAACTTCCATAACTGTCAAGCATAGAAAAAAATACAAAGAAAAAAAGTTATAACATCAAAATTCTATATCTTCTTCTTTTCTTCCAATTCTGTCTTCTCTTGAAATATTTTTTTTAACGATAGGAAAAGAATAAACGTAAAAAGAGCTGAAAATTCTTTGACTTTTCAGAACTTTGACTTTATTGTCACGTAATTTGTAACACATGACAGATATAAAAAAAGGTAAAAATAATATTTTCATCATCTGGGAAAAGTACGTATATGTATATGTTACGGTCAATATGATTAATCCTGTCATTATTAATAATAACCGGTTATAATTATTAATGACCGGACATAAAGACCGGTTATTATTAATAATAACCGTGAAGATTATTAATAATATCTGGTTATTATTATTAATAACCGTAGTAATCATATTGACTATAACATATATATATATATATATATATATATATATATATATATATATATATATATGACAAGTCTTTGTAAATGTGTCTCCAAAAGTGCAGTATGCTAAAATTAAAAAATGAGACAAATTTTAACCTACCTACGTTTCATTTTGAACATGTTAAAATTAGTAAAAATGCGCTTTTTAAGATTTTTGTATTTCTATTCAGATATACAAAAGCAAATCTCGTAAATGGATTTATTTCAAATTTCATATAAAAAATATAAAATGCCAATGAAAAGCATTTTTCAGATAAATATATTTTAAAATGTGCTATATCAGCAAAAACATTTGCATAAATGAAATAAATAAATATTGCACTGCCACTTTGCTTTTAATATTAAAACATACTGCATAAACAAAGTTAATGAGAACGTATAGTAATTTTACTTCAGTAATGATAGAAATTTTGTTATGTAGAATGAATCGGACTGAAAATATTATTCAAAATAGCAATCAAAAACACACTGTAATATCTATAAAATAGATTGTTGTGAAAGCAGGTAAAAATACTACTCTGAGAACAGATACACACTTAAAACTCTTTAAAATATGTATTCGAGTGATGAAAGGTTTTCATTAAAATGAAAACACTTTTACAAATTACCTTTAGTTTAATCAAAACTATTGTACTCAAAAGGCTATATGACAACGGAAGATTATTTTGCTGGCTAAGAATCTTTGTCTTCGGAATCATATACAGATTTTTTTTATCAAAAATAAAGTCTGAAAGTTATTGGGATGTTTTCAAAAGAAAACTTAACGCTATAGTCCTTTAATAGTAGGTAGGTTATTAGTAGGATTTTGAACGACGCTTTTTTAAATGAGTATTTCAAATAACAACAAATAGTAAATTTTTGTGAGAATCATTAAATTAGACAATTTTGCATTGATTTTAACATTCAATATAACCTAAACTTTGCATACATCAATTATATTCAAACTTTGTGAATTGTCAGAAAAAATATCTTTAAGAAGGATTCAACCAATTTACTAATATTAGGAAATTGAGTAATGTTAATTCATTACTTTTGGAGTTTTTTTTCTTTGGTGTGACAAAAAGATTATATACGTGTAATTCCCGAAATAGTAAAAATAGGAAAAAAAATAATAATTACCGTACGCTCGGACGCAAAACACGCACCTAAGATTTCAGACTGTATTTTTCTATTTTTAAGCCTATTCGCTGTATTATGCACACCACTTTGTTTTTTTTTTTTGTTGTTGTTTTCAAAGAAACGTCCTATAATATTTAGAATTAAAGTACAGTAAGGAGCATTATACGTATAATAACTAGTAAAAATTAAAAAAAAATTAAAAAAACATCGAGACATACGCTACTACCAAGCTTCTTTTTGAATTTCCGCAAAACGTTTGAAATCGTACTCTCGTTCATTCAGATAATAACGTCTTCTTCTCTTGTTCATTAATTTAGAAATCTTATTTTTTGCGCTTATCAAAGTTGGGCATCCCACGGCTATGTCAAAGTCAAATCTGCTCTTGTATGTGGAATTCCCTTTGTCTGGTCACACTAAACAGGAAGCAATTTTTGTAGACCGACAAATCTTAAAAATTGTATATACATTGAAATTAATCATTCGATTGAGCTGTAAACTTACTCACCCTCCTTTGTGGCTCGTTCTATGTAAAAATTAATATGGGTCATAATTCATAGTATTTTTAAATATATTTGTTTATTATTAATTTTCATAATTAAAACTATGTTTTCGAATAGAAAAAAAAGTCTTAAGTATGGCTGGGTATATTGATGGTGCATCGTAACAAAAGAAACATTCTAATCGTATAAGCTTTGAAAAGCTATAAGTTGAAGTTTGTCACGTGGATTTAACATTAACATTGTCATATATTACTCTATGAAGATTTAAGAAAAAAATATATAAACTAAACTTTCATCCGTAGTTCTTTTATCCATGGAGCCCATGTTGTCAAAATTGGATGCTACAGTTTAAAAAATTAAATTTGGTGAGAGTTTTAATATGTAGGCGGTAATTTAAGTCAAAATAAACTATATATGATTACGAAGAACTTCACACTTTGATCCATGGAGCTCATGGTGTCAAAAGTGGATTCTACAGTTTAAAAAATTATTTTTTTTAATATGTAGGCGGTAATTTAAGTCAAAATAAACTATATATGATTACGAAGAACTTCACACTTTGATCCATGGAGCTCATGGTGTCAAAAGTGGATTTTACAGTTTAAAAAATTAAATTCGGTGAAAATTTTAATATGTAGGCGCTCATTTAAGTCAAAATAAACTATAAGGTAAAGCTAGGAGATTCTGCGCACAATTCAAAAGAATAACAATAAAAAATCTAAATATTAATTTTTTGCTAAAATATCCATGAATAATTTTTGCTTTATGTGTTTTTTATGCATTTCCATTGCTATTTTGTTGTTATGTTGCAATTTAATAGAACAGTTGTAATAAAACCAAGAAAGCTATTTTGCGCAATCTGTCCTTACAGGGTTGGTGTGATTGCGCACATGGGTAGGAGAGATTGTTACTAATAATAACTACAATTAAATTGTTAACAATAATAATTACACTTAAATGACATTATTGTAAGGTTTTTGTGAACAAATATTATTGTATTAAGAGTGAATATTTCAATATTTTAAAAACGATTAAACAATTTTAATAAAAGGGAAAAAATTTAAAGAATCAGAAAAAGCAAGTCCAGATAAGATAACAAAATAACATTAAGTTACTTGATAACACGTTTAACTTAAAATTAGTCCATTTTCATTTTCCCTCTTTTTTATGCAAATTTACCAATAAGCTGCGTAATCTCTCCTAGCATGGAAACTAATGAGAACAGTGCGCTATCTCTCCTAAGTAGCAGATGCGCAAACTCTCCAATTTCGATAGGAGAGATTGCACGGCCTTTTATTTAAATATGGCCGCTACTTAAACGAACCGTCAATGTTTGCATTGTTAGTCTAGATCAGCGGTTCCCAACCTGGGGTACGTGGTGGGCCTGCTGGGGTACGTGAAAATCATATCGGTAATGGCGGAAATCACAAAAATTATTTGACTGAAAACATATAAAGAAAGTTGATAGTTTTGGATTACAAAGTTAGCCTCATGTGTTACTCCAATATGTTACATTCAAATTGAGGGTAAAAGTTCACTAGACTTTTAATAATCCATTGATAATTCTATGTCACTAGCTCTGCCTACTGCTGATCATATTGCATGAGTACTTATATATACTTCCCCAATCTTTGCTAAAAATACCATTGAAAATTTTACAATGTTCTTTTCACACGCCTTATTTATTCCCGTTTCTAATAATAATTACAAAATGCCTAAATTAAGCCAGAGCTTCTGGTTTTAATGTTTTATTTTAAAACGTGTTGAAAAGTAGGCCCATATTTTCATTTTCGAATAGGCGCAGTTATATCACTAATGTGTACGAATTGGAGAGCTTCCTTCCTTTTAATGAGTATTTAATTTGAAGTGTTTACTAATTATTTGAATGATTTATTTTTTTATTTAAAATGTATAGCTAGTTGAAATCTGGAACTCTTAAAAATATTGCAACTGCGATTGAAATTCGACCTGATGATTCGGGAACTGCAAATTCTTCGAAACAGTTAGATTATTTAGTATTGCAAGAAAACCTGAGTGCAACTGTTAATAGCCATGTTCTCATAACTGATAAATACTGAATAATACTGTATAATACTTTTATTAATACTGAAAATATGAGTGCTCCCTTAATGAATAAAAAATATAATAACGAATAATTCTTGAAATATGGATTTCGCATTTACCGGAGATGACGATTTTAATAATATGTGGGGAGGAGAGGAGTGGGGGTATAATAAATGGGGGTACTCGGAACTGAAAAGCCTAAGCAAGGGGTACGTGAAAGAAAAAAGGTTGGGAAGCGCTGGTCTAGATTAATAGCTTATGAAAAATCGTTTAATTTTAAAATATTTTGTACTACTGACATTGTATAGAAATTCTGATGAATAGCTATGAAAATTCAAGCACTTACTTTGGGAAAATAAAACAAAATAGCAAAGCTTTATCTTAGACGCTCAAAACAATAAATGTGCGCTATCAAGTAGAGACTCCACTAATGCTGTTGTACAACTACATGGAGTCGCTGCGCGCTCACTCTACTCCTTCCCCCCGAACCTCTATGTGCGCAATCTCTCCGACTGCGCCATCTCTCCTGGCTTTACCTTATATAATTACAAAGACCTTCACATGGAATAAAACGTTAGGTTTTTATTTTTTATTAATTTGAACTGAAGTTAAAGCCAATGTTCGGATTTTAATTCGCATTTCAGAAAGAGTTCTTCAAAGATTAGGCGTATGAATCTGTTTAGAACATAGAAAAACCATATTTATTTGAAATGTATAACTCGAGGCCAGAAAATTTTGGATATAAATCATGGTGTATAGATCACTAGTTTTCATGATCACTACATTCGAAAAGAAATCGAAGCCTTATTTAATGGAAGAAATGACGCATAAAAGATAAAAATCCGCTATTAAATAAGGCGAAGATTATTCGTTGGAAAAAGTGGTGCTCCAATGTAACTATCTTAAGCAGGTTGCAAATATGTCGCATCTAACTTTGGCATTAAGGTACGTAAGCACATATGTACATACTGGCGGCATGAAGGAGTGACAATGATGTACCTTGTTTTCAAGATCTGATGAAGAAATATCAAAATTTTTTAATGAGTTTCCGCAGTAGATAAACTATAAAATGAAAAAAAATATATGTAATCGTTATGTTAACTTTTTTTAAACTAAATTTATTTTCATTATGAAATTGCGTAATGATTGTATTTTTATTTTTATTATTATTTTTTTTTTCGAACAGAGCAATTTGTAATTTAGCTATTGCCAAAACTGCTTTTAAAAAAGTATATAGTATAGCTCCAGTATTTTTAGTGAAATAATTACATATATAAATATTATGAAATAAATTTATTTAACTCGAGATATTAAGAATTTAAACTAAAAATTGATCGCAAAATGTTTTTTTCTATTCTTGTTCCATTCTTTTAAAGAAAGAAAATGGAAATAATATATTAAGCATTTTAATTTCTAGGTCACTGCATACTTATTTAAATTTTGCCAACCGTAGAGAGATAAAGGAAAATTTTCCATGGATAAAATATCGATTTGATTGTTTTATGCTAACAAAAGAAACAATGAATGAAACTCTGTTGATAAGAAATGAGTTTTTATGAAATTCAAAGATTGTTTTAACTTTTAAATTACTTAATTAGAAACATTTTATAAATGTCCTATTCAAAGTTGAAACATAGTTTAAAAAGTTTATTACTTACCCACCATACGTAGTATAAGGCAAGTCTTGTAATCGTTTTGAAAAAAAAAAAAAAAAAAAAATTGACGGATTTACACGTTTCAGATACTGAAGATTCCGAAAAACATATTTTTAGAAAAAAAAATTTGTCTTCCGTCTGTCTGTGTGTCTGTGTGTCTGTGTGTCTGTAAACGCTCTATCTCCCGAAAAAATTGAGATAGAGACTTGCAATTTGGTATGTACTTAGTATGTAATAATGGGAAGAAGCCTATTTCATTTCAATAACCTCGATTAATGGGAACTTTTTTTCGGACTCTCGAAATATTCGTTCTGATAAAAGGTATATACAAATTTTCGAAATTGGTTATTGTAAGAAATGGATATAAAAGACAATAAAAAAACATAAATTTTCGATACAGCATGAAGTCGATCGGATAATGAGTTGCCGAGATATTTGGAATCCTATTTTCCACACTCTTCGATTTTTCATGACCCTGTATTTCATCCAAATTTCACTTCAAAGATATATTTTAATTGTAAATTTGACGCTTAATCAGACGCAATAAACCGCTAGTTAATAGGATTATTATTTTTTGAGTTATTGATGTTTCTTTCAAGCAATTCAGTAATCGAGCCTTTAAAGCGAGGCTAACGAAAAACACAGGCTACCGCGGTGCATTCCACTTATCTTTTTTTACGGACCGCTAGAGTGACGCGTTGCTCTTTTCGTACACCTGCATTGGTGCATTCCAGCATCACGTGACTCCGGCGGTCTGTAAAAAAAGATACTCGTAAAGAACCGCGGTAGCCTTTCTTTTTCGTTAGCCTCGCTTTAAAGTTTATGACGTCATCAAGCCACGATTTTATTCGAATTGCAATGCATTTTATAAGTAGTTTACACATTTTTATTTTAATATTTTACATTATGCATAGCCATGATGGGTAAGTATTACGGTGGCCCCCAACGACTTGTTTTCTCTTTATGAATGCGGAAATTCCTGAAATTATCACTTCATTTAAACTTCACTGGCATGAATTATTTTGATATTATGAAAACTTTATTTTTCACTTAAAATAGATTTAAATGGGAATAATAATAATAAAACATGCTGAATTTAAAAAAAATCTTAAAATTTAAAATGTGCGCTGTTTAAAGCTTTAAAACGTTGCAGCAAAAGCAAAGTTAAATTGTCTGGAGTTGCCAACGCCAAAATAATCTTTAAATTTTAACAATTACAAAACGGACCTCGCATGAGGTTTACTTGCGCTAAAATACATATTGATATGTCACCAATTTTGTGATAATTTAAACTTTGGATACTTTGGCAGGAAGTAGATTGTAAAATTTATTTTTGTTCATGTTCTTGTTTCGATCGAAAAGCAAAACCTCTTTCGAGAAAATCTTCTCACGCTCAGAACAAAATACAATCTTAACAAAAATCCCACTTCAATATGTGAAAAGAAAATGGTTTTGCCCTCAATCATTGTATTTCCCAAGACATATATATATATATATATATATATAGTATAGTATTCTAATTATTGGCTCATTTATATTGTTTAGATTAGCTCGTGATTTAATATATTATTTGCAAAAAAATTATTATATATATATATATATATAAAGGTTTTCACAAAACTCCACGCACGACATTCACTAGCAAAAAGATTTCATAGACATGAACAATATTCAGTATTCACATAGGAAATTATTTCCTAAAACACCATTGCTTGAGACAGTGTAGACAGTGCTTGAGATTCTTTTAGTGGACCTGTAGCATGGACCATACATCCACTGGATTTATCTATTATGGGTGCAAATTATCTAACTAATATTCCTATCAACAATAATAAAAACATTTTACACGAGATATTATAAAAATCTAAGCAGAATATGTCTAAATTTCTGAGAAATTTTCTCTTTTTGTTAGTTCCAGGTTTAAATAACTAAAGAAATAAATTTGAAAATTAATTAGTATTTTTATTTTTATTTCATTGCATATTTATTAAAATTAAGCGAACTGACTGAACGTTAGATGAATTTCTTTCAATAAGAAGATGTCACGGAAAAATGTTTTTTTAGATATGCACATTTCATACGATCGATTTCACTGATTTGTGCTATCAAAAGTCGAATTGAATTAAATGTTTTTTTTAAGAAATCAGCTTTGTATGAAATTCAAAAATTTAAATTTTAAATTCCATAAATATAAACTTATTCTGAACTACCTATTCAATGTAACCAATTATTTTATTTCATTTCATTTATTTTTTACGCAAATGTTTCTAGATCTAGAAACATTTTCTGAAACTGTGATATAACTATCTCCAAATTAGCAACGGTTTTGAAAAGCAGTATATTAACTTCAGTAACATGGGAAAGAAACCAATTATTGAGATTTATTTGTTCAACAGGCACATTTTACGGACAAACCATGTTACATTAACAGTATCAACCTTAGAATTATTTTCTTACTCTTGCCTGACTAAATTCTGTTACGCAGCTGAAAATATTTACTTGAGAATTGATAGCAACTTAAAGACTGATTCTTTGTCTTGATAAAAATGGTCCATGCACTGTAAATCTAACTTTTTAGACGCTTTTCTCTTAATCTCGAAAAATTATTGATTTTTGAGGTTACTGAATAATAAAAGACACTTTTCGAAATCGTGAATATTTCGGAAGGGGTTATATTATATTTTTATGGATTTTCTAAATACAGAAATATTTTGCTTTTTAACAGTGTCTAGACACCTTGTTATCCAGCAATTTAACATAAAATCTCGTTTGTGAAATTTTTGAAGTCCACCCTTTTCTGAAATTATTTCACACCTTGATTGACAAGATATATATATATATATATATATATATATATATATATATACATTTAAGTATATGCATTAGTAACTATCTTTTCATCAAATTTGTAAGATTTTAACATAATGCATGACCAAATTCACATCTCAATTTTTGACATAAATACATATATTTTCTGGTAAACGGTTACTAAACGTTTTTGCAAGAAACATCACATATGCTGTAAAAAACAGATATTTCTTAATCTAGAAAAATATAATATAACCACGAACGAAAATATCAATAACCTCTTTTCAGTTACCCACCACTCCGAAAAGAGTTTTGTATTCTTTAAAACCTCAGAAACCAATATATTTTCGAGAGTTAAAGAATAGTTTATAAAAGCAAAGTTTATTTTGCTGCCATTGATATACGGAAACGTTTCCAAATAGTTATTATACTGCATTATTGAATTTTTCCGATGAATAATGAATATTGAATACTGCATAATGAATATTTCCGATGCTATCAATTCTCAAACAAACATTTCCATTTTTAACAAACGTGTTTTACAAACAAACATGAAATTCTATCAGCATTAACATAAACATCAACATTAATAGTATTTTGTTACACTTGGATGTATAAACTCAATTACGCACTTGAAAATATTTAATTCAGAATTAATAACATCCTAAAAAACGGTGTTCCGGTTTCAGAAAAATGATTAATACAAAAACTACTACTCAGAAACATTTCCAAAAATCAATGAGAGCAAAAATTATTGTTTTTATAATTTTTTTTTATTCTAAAAAATATACTGTTTTTTGACGTTTCTAAAAATAAAATAAACTTTTCGTAATTATACATATCTCGGAAGAGGTTATTGTATTGTTTATTTTGTGGATATTTTTTATTTTTTTTACAGTGTAGGCTGAATAGTAGATTCAGAACACCCTTAAGTATATGATGTTTGATTTTAAAACACGATTATAATCGTGACTGGTCAATATAAGAGGATGTCATGGCGAAAAAATATTTTAATATGCACAGTATTCAAAAGAGAAACTATCGATTTGATTGATTTATGCTCAGAAAGAAAGGATTGAAATAAACTGTCTTTAAAAGAAATAACTTTTGCATAAACTTTTAAATTCGTTTTTAAATTGTGTAAATTCAAACCTTTTTTGACTGTTTATTTAAAGAAGTATATTTTTAAATGTTTGTATAGTGTTAAGACGTTGGTAATCGAAATGTAATATGAAATCTGACTTATGAAAAAATAGATATTCCACTGTTTCCTTAACGTATTCTGCGCATGGTTTACTAGATAGTTTTTCTAATATAATATATTTGTAAATTCATTGTAATGTATGCATTTAACATATTTCTGTGACTTTTAACATAATTTATGTCAATATATATATATATATATATATATATATATATATATATATATATATATATATACAGAAAGAGAGAGGGAAAGGGAGAGGGAGAAAGAAACAAAATGACAGAGGGACAGAGAGAGAGGAAGGGAGAGAGGGAGAGAGAGGCAGACAGACAGAGAGAGAGAGAGAGAGAGAAATGTGCATTTGTTTTCAATTTCTGATAAAAACATTATTTTGCATTTTTAACTAAAATATCGGAAATAATAATATGTATATTAATTTCTAGGTCATTTCTTTAAATTCTGTTAAAGGATGAAGAGGTAAAGAAAAAACTGTTACAGATCAGGATGTCAGGAAGAGAATACTTTTCAACATGCACTTTGCATAAAAGATTTGATTGGTTTAAGCTATGAAGGATTGAATTAACGTCATCTATTTAAATAGTTATGCATGAAACTCGAAATTTTTGCCACATTTGCTGTTATTTTTTATACTTCTGTTGAGGTTGAAATACAATATAATTTGATTGGTACTGTTATTTTAAATGTTACACCTATAGTTACAGATTATTAAAAATAACTAACAAGAGTATGATAATATATTTCAATACAATTTAAACGGTTTAAAAAACAGTTTGTTTGAGTCTGTGCAATTTTTTTTTTTAAATGTCCTACCGTGACAGTCATAAAATATTGAAGGACACGTTAGCAGAAATAGTGAATAGCGTGTTTCTTATTAACAATTTAACAATCATTGTTTCAAAAAGCACAGTTATTTTGTTTTGTCCTATTTAAAATATCCGTTTTCTTGTTATCTATAAGTCTTTTTTTTTTTTTTTTAAATTATAAGAGTTAAATAAAATATTTCAATTTAAGTAAAAATTATTATACTTAAAAAAATGATGTGTCTTTTCAATATTTATAAATCATTCTTGCAGAAATTTCAACATTTAGTGGACACTGGATGTAGCATTTTTATTTTTATCAATAATTACTTAAAAATGTATAGTTCGTATATAGTGCTGTATTAGGGTATTATTATTATTATTTATTATTTTTATTTTTTACTTTTGTTTCTATAAGTATTTTGAAGGAAGTAAACACTTTCAATTTAGTTAAACTTTTGAATAATTGTAAAAAAGAATGTTTTTGATACGCCTATCAATCCGTAATCGCAGTCTTTCTAAGACCATATTTTATAAATAATATAATTCAATCACTTGTTAACTTTAATTTAAAGTTTTCTGAAATTTAAAGTATTCTGTTGAATGTACGTTTTAAAATTAGACTCGAAAATAAATATATTTTTATTTCTGGTGAATGGTAGAAGGGGGTAAGATGTACAGACGCCAGTAAGAAAAAGTAAGCGGGGTTTAATGTCATTATTAAAAAGAAACAGAAATTGACACATTAAAGAATAAGTTTCCATTATTGAAATCTAGAATAAAATAACATTATATTGTAGTAAACTACAACACTTATTTTCTTTTTTAATAATTACTAATATTTTTTATATAAAAACCAATTATAACAATAATATAGTTGTTGAAAACGAAAGGTTTACACAGCTGTACACACGTGTACAAAATATTAATAAAATATCTATAAAATTCCTTTGCGTTTTTCTGTTATGCCAAGCAAAAATAAGAAACAGTTACAGAAATGAATGTTGTTATGCAAGCAAATATAAAAAAGCAATTACAGAAATGAATGTTGTTAGGAAAATGTGTCTTTTCTGATTGAGTTTAAGCATTTCCATTACACACTCATTTAATGTAAAAACGCTACATATGAGTGAAAAAAGATAAAAAAGAAAGCTACTAACCATTATGAGATTATTTTTTTCTTCTTTCTAAAGCTTAAACTAAACTCCGCTGAACTATAATCCTATTAAGTATCTGTGCTCAAATCTGCTTTTTTGACCATGGACAATGGAGTATTTAACAATAATAAAATAATAATAATAAAATAACCATAATGAAATTATTTTTTTTCTTATTTCTAAAAATCAATCTAAGCTAAATTCTGTGGCACTACAGTCCTATTATGGATAGGGCAAAAACACTTTTTTCTTGAACTTTGGCCCTGAGGTGCTACATAGATGTCCAGGTTAGATGATCCGCTTAACGCAGAACCGGCGACGCTTTGTTTACACGCAATCTTCATACTCATTTTATAGACTCCGTACTGGTAAATGTTTGAATTGACCTTATTCAATCCAGAAGCAAACATTGGACCTGCAGTGTGGAAGCACAACTGTTGACTATTTGAGCAACTTGGCAATGTTAAACTTAATATTACACCCCCCCCCCCCACGCAAATAAAATAATAATAATAATAATAATAGTAATAAATAAATAAATAAATAAATAAATAAATAAATAAAATAAATAAATAATATATATATATATATATATATATATATATATATATATATATATATATATATATATATATATATATATATATATATATATGGGTGTAAATTATGCGATGAATTTTACTATTTTAAGGAAAAACTATTTTAAAATAAATAAATAATATATATATATATATATATATATATATATATGGGTGTAAATTATGCGATGAATTTTACTATTTTAAGGAAAAACTATTTTAAAATAAATAAGATTTGCAGTTTTTTCACTAATGCATTGAATTTCAGCATAGCTAAGTATTGCAAAAATAGAATTTCTATGTTAAAGGAAATCAAAGTACTTGTTAAAACACGATGTATTTCAAGACAAATGACATCAGAAATTTATCATAATATTGTAGAAACTGCTATGAATTTCATAAGAATTAAACTGTCTTCTCGAGAAACCCTCCTATCACTACGAGACCAGAAGTAACACTGATATATTTTTACCTTTCAATGCAAAGTTCCATTTTATAACGATATGCTTTGAAAATACTTTTATTGTTAGTTTCGAACATCAATTTAGAGATATCTATTTAAAGCAGTAAATTTAAAGCACTAAAGAATAAAATTTAAAATGCTTCTGCTTTAAAAAGAAATTAACGTTCATACGCGCGTAACAATAAAAAACTTTGTTACTTTGAGGTGCGTACACTTTTTAGAATTTCTTTACAAGGGGTATGCCTCCACTATTTCAAATGAGAAATACTTGCCTAATATTATTTCTTTAGATTAAAAGCCTTTCAGCGATTAACAACGGAAAATGTAATATTTTTCCAAATTTATTCGTTAAACTGTAGACACACTAATTTATATGAACAATATCACTCATCAATTTTTAATAAAATTGGAAATAACACAATTTTTATAAATTTTACCTATGCGTGTAGTTTATACCATTAATTTTAATACCAACGTTTATCACGGAATTTACATTACTAGAATTAATTTATTAGCCATTATTGATTAAAATTTTTCTTCGTAGTACTAAAGAAATTCCTTATACTATGGAACAACGGAAAATCTTAAATAATTTTAGGGAAAATAAACAAACCCCATCTAACAGAATTCGAATGAATGTATTTTCAATTGAAGAAATTTACGTTTTCCTTAAATTGAATTTACACTATTATCTTATGGTATTTTCTTATTATGTTAAGACGTACTTTTTGTTTTCAGCCGAATTTCAACTGAAAGAAATTTTTCTTGGATGACAGAATTTAAACTTATTGAAAGAAAGGCAAAAAACCGAGAGAAAGGAAATTGATGCATTTATTTTTATTTAGCGCATGTTAAAATTCAATATTTTAAAAATATATTTTGATCGTGAATTTACAAAAGAATGATGTAAGAAAAACAATATATCCAAACATACCTTACAAATGTAAAAAAAGTACTTTAGGTAGATTTTTTGAACATTAAACCATATTTTCAGAAATGCATTTAAATTGTTTAACATATCTCACTCCTTTACTAGAGAAGTGAATGAAAGAAAACTATATGTATCTTTGATATAAATT
The DNA here is from genome assembly GCA_963931845.1 of Maratus michaelseni. Classification (NCBI taxonomy): domain Eukaryota; kingdom Metazoa; phylum Arthropoda; class Arachnida; order Araneae; family Salticidae; genus Maratus; species Maratus michaelseni. The sequence goes on along the minus strand of OZ007592.1, from coordinate 389,863,933 downwards.
TTATAAAATTTAATACACATTTGATAATGCCTCTAAAAATATATAGCTTTAATTATAATATATATATATATATATATATATAAATCAGAAAACTGTATATTTCTTTCTCTCCGTTTCTTTAATCTTCTTAATTATGTATACTTATGCATAAATCTATTTTTCTCTCTCTCTCTCTCTCTGTCTCTCTCTCTCTCTCTATATATATATATATATATATATATATACACATGGTGTTTCAAAAATGACCTGTATATTTGAAAAATTAATAAAAACTAAACGGGCAGCGATAGAAATACACCGTTTGCTGCAATATGCTTGCAACAACAGTAAATTTTCAGGCAGACAAATTTTCGAAATTAGTTACAAATTTCAACAACAGATGGCGCTGCAGTCTGGAAAAATCTAAACCACGATTTGTTCCACATATCCACCATGCGCAGCAATAATATGGCGTAGTCTCTGAACGAAATTACCAGAAACCTTTGTAAACGTGTCAGGCGGGATGGTTTCACATGCAGAAGAGATGTACTGCTTCAGTTGTTCAATTGTTTCTGGATTGTTGCGGTACACCTGGTCTTTCAAGTGTCCCCACAGAAAGAAGTCACAGGTTTACAAAGGTTTCTGGTAATTTCGTTTTTAAATGTATAAATTCCTTATTTCTAAATCTATTTTGACTCTCTTATTGCTTTCGTTATAGAATCTAGGTTATAGATATGTCTAAAAAATCTCATGATAGTATAATTGATTTTAGTGCAGTCATGTCAATTTTATCACACACTTCCGGGGTTGTTTTACGAATTTTGTTCAATGTTCATTAATATCGTATTTCTAACTGTCGCTTTAGCAGACACCTTGTTGATTCTAAATGGATTTTTGTTAAACCGCTTACCATACCGCTACTCTATGGGCTATTGCTCAGCTGAACGGATTCGTGTCTGGAAACGAGGTGCAGTTTCACCTGATCGCCGCATTGCGGGAATCTACTTGATTAGATTTTCGGTCATCGTGGCTTCACTGTTATTTGTTGCCTTCATGTCTTTCCCTGCGTTGGCCGGTTGCTAAGTAATGTTTTGTTCGGTCAATTTGGCACTGCACAAAGCAGCGATGTCATGATGAAGGATGTGCCATACTGGATGTTTTTGAGACAAATGTATGTGCAGGCCTAGCTGAGGGGATAATTTAGAAAAAGGAGATATTTATTAATTATTTAATAAAGCGAAATAAAAGGGGGGGGGGTGTATACCGCAAAATGCCATGTTGTATCAGAAACATGGGTACTTTTAAAGCGAATCGCAGGACAGACTATGTCGTTAGAGAGGGAGTTGGCACCCAGATTTTCTACCGTATCAACTATGCTATTCAAATCACTGAGCACTGCCTTTTTTGTTTTATCTCTCGTGTTCTAAAGAAAAATCATTTTCATATTTTTACATTTACAATTGTACAAGCTATCAATGTATATTAAATAAAAGCATTAAATATATAAAGAACACCTCTCGAAATTCTACGCCAAAAATATATTAAAATATAAATATACTAGCAAGCTACGCCCGCTACGCTGGTCAATTTCTCTTAACGAACCTTTAATCAAACAAAATATTGACATTTCATAATTCACTTTTATATTTTAACAGAATAATAAGGATACTATCATTTGTGACTCGTGCTATAGTCAATATACACGTCAGGACACGTCGCCCTTATCATTATCTTTTTACGCGTGAAGGTTTCGCTATGGTACTCTATTGTGAAATTTGGTAATTTTAGAAATTCAATAGTTGAAAAATCGCAGAATCATTAGATCATTTTTCTTTAGAAATTGTTCTTAGAACGCATTTAGATCTTATAAATAACAATCATGCCGAACTTGAAGTTTCTAGCTCCTTCAGCATCGCAAAAATCGCAATTTTAGAACGTTTTTCGCTTCTGCACCCCCCTCGGGGTAGTGGCACCGACATAAAATATAGCCTATGTTGGAGCAGGGATTGTCACCATCCATTTGCAACCATCACTTTTGAAATCGCTTTAGTAGTTCCAGACATTCCATACAAATTGTAATTTATAATGTTTTTAGAAAATTTTTTGCTTATTTCAGCCTTTTAAATTTCGAATTTTTTTAGATTTTGTTCTTATAGAGCATTTAAATCTTGTAAGTAACGACCATACAAAATGTCAAGTTCCTAACTCCTTCATTATTGAAAATATCATAATTTTGGAACGTTTTTCGCTCCTGCACCCTCTGCGGGTAGTGGCACCGACAAAAAGTTTAGCATATGTTGGAGCAGGGACTGTCACCATCCATTTGCCACCATCACTTTTGAAATCGTTCTGTAGTTTCAGAAATTCCATAGAAATTGTAATTTAGAATGTTTTTAGAACGCTTCTTCCTCATCTCACACTTTTAAATTGCGAATGTTTTTATAATTTGTTCTTAGAGAGCATTTCCATCTTAAAAGTAACTACCATACCAAATTTGATACTTCTATCTCCTTCAGTACACAAAAAATCGAAATTTTAGAACGTTTTTCGCTCCTGCACCCCCCTGCGGGTGGTGGCACCAACATAAAATATAGCCTATGTTGGAGCAGGGATTGTCACCATTAATTTGCCACCATCACTTTTAAAATCGCTTCAGTGATTCCAAAGATTACCCCCTACAAAAAAACAAACAAACAAACAAACAATCTTTACTACTTTATATATTAGTATAGATAAGGGGGAATTAGCCCCTTGTTACCCCCTTTATACTTAACCAATCAATCCCGAAAACTAATCAAAAATGCGCCTTAAAACAGTGAACCTATAAATAAAATTTGAAGGAAATGGGATAATTCTGCATGAAAAACCCATTTACATAAATTAAGGGGGGTATTAGCCGCCGTTCCCCCCATTTATACTTAATCAATCAATCCCGAAAACTAATCAGGAAAGCGTCTTAACCCAATGAATCTATAAACAAATTTTGAAGCAAATAGAATAATTCTGCATGAAAAACCCATTTATATAAATTAAGGGGGGGGGATTTTCCCACCGTTCCCCCCTTTATACTTAACCAATCAATCCCGAAAACTAATCAGGGAAGCGCCTTAACACAGTGAACCTATAAACAAAATTTGAAGGAAAACGGAATAATTCTGCATGAAAAACCCATTTATATAAATTAAGGGGGGATTAGCCCCCGATCCCCCCCTTTATACTTAACTAATCAATCCCGAAAACTAATCAGGGAAGTGCCTTAACTCAGTGAACCTATAAACAAAATTTGAAGGAAAACGGAATAATTCTGCATGAAAAACCCATTTATATAAATTAAGGGGGGGGGATTACCCCCCCCCCGTTCCCCCCTTTATACTTAGCCAATCAATCCCGAAAATTATCATGCAAGCGCCTTAACACAGTGAACCTATAAACAAAATTTGAAGGAAAACGGAATAATTCTGCATGAAAAACCCATTTATATAAATTAAGGGGGGGATTAGCCCCCCGTTCCCCCCTTTATACTTAACCAATCAATCCCGAAAAGTAATCAGGGAAGCGTCTTAACCCAATGAACCTATAAACAAAATTTGAAGGAAAACGGAATAATTCTGCATGAAAAACCCATTTATATAAATTAAGGGGGGGAATTAGCCCCCCGTTCCCCCCCCTTTGTATTAACTAATCAATCCCGAAAACTAATCAGGGAAGCGCCTTAACACAGTGAACCTATAAACAAAATTTGAAGGAAAACGGAATAATTCTGCATGAAAAACCCATTTATATAAATTAAGGGGGGGGGGGATTAGCCCCTTGTCCCCCCCCCCTTTATACTTAATCAATCAATCCCGAAAAGTAATCAGGGAAGCGTCTTAACCCAATGAATCTATAAACAAAATTTGAAGGAAAACCGAATAATTCTGCATGAAAAACCCATTTATATAAATTAAGGGGGGGGGAATTAGCCCCTTGTTCCCCTCCCTTTTATACTTAACCAATCAATCCCGAAAACTAATCAGGGAAGCGCCTTAACACAGTGAACCTATAAACAAAATTTGAAGGAAAACGGATATTTCTATGAAGAGTTATCGCATTACGTACGTACATACATACATACAGAACCGGCTGCCAAGCTTTCAGGGCTTGACAGCCAGTGTGATAACTGAAAAATCGCAATTTTAGAACGTTTTTTGCTCCTGCACCCCCTGGGGTTAGTGGCACCGACATAAAATATAGCCTATGTTGGAGCAGGGGTTGTCACCATCAATTTGCCACCATCACTTTTGAAATCGGTTCGGTAGTTCCAGAGATTACCCCCTACAAACAAACAAACAAGATTTACTCCTTTATAATATTAGTATAGATTAAAAAATAGATGCTAAAATTATTTCTCAGTATAACAACGCACTTAGAGCTATGGTTAGAAAGCCGATCGAAATCCATTTAAGCGATAAAATATCTGTAATAATAAATTTATGCTTGACATCCCAAGTATATGGATATACACTTTGAAAGTAACTTAATCATTTTTTCACCGTTTGTTTAATCTAGTTTTTTCATCGGTAGATTGATCCACTATATTATATAAGTTTTTCCCTTCTTTACGTTATTGGTTTTCCCTTCGTGTCCCCACCCTTCTCACTTCCGTATCATCAAGCAGCAAATACCACCATTTATGTCTTCGAATATACCTGAGGATGGCTAAACAGTTTCAGCCGAAACTGATGGCGAACTTTGAGTTTTTACTAAGTTCTTAATGTTTCCATTCTACACTTCCTTTAGCAAAGTACAAGTAAATTGATGTACTGTTTCTATTTTTAATCTATCATACTATTTTCTACTAAATAATTATGTCTATATTTTCGATAACAATAATATTTTCACTTCATTTTCTGTAGCTATGCCGTAGGCTTATATCTTACTTTAGTGTTTTATAAACTGTCGAATTACAACTGGAATGTTACGCTATATATTACATTAAATTTTAGTAAAAATATTTTCACACTAGTTTGATCGGTGATGAGTATACTCGTCACTAATCTAGCTGTTTTTTTATTCAAATCATCTATCAGAATGTTAATGTCTTACAATCAGAATGTTAAATCTTTGCTTTATTTAAAGTAATGTTACCATTCATTTTTCTATTATTTATTAAACTCGCTAAACTGACAACATTGCAACATTCTACTTAACTTCAAGGTTAAGAAAGATCGCTTGCGTATATTTAAGATTTCACGAAATGCTATTATTTAAACCAATATTTATTTATTCAAAGAGTATCAAGTTCTTAAGACTATTATTTAGAAAAAACATTGTTATCATGTTTACAAATGAATTAAGAACGTATAAAAGAAGCTATTGAATTTTGATTTCGGTTATTTATTTAAGAGAATAACATTTACCATAAAAAAAAGTTAAATATTGTAACAATGGAATATTTATTCTAAAAATGGAGGAATTCTTCTTCTTCAAATTTCTTTCAGTTGTACAAAAGTAAAATATAAATAAAAGGCTTTGCACGTCGAATCGTCTCGTAGGGAATCTAATTTGCATAATCCATAAATTATGTTTCGAAAAGTACAGCCCACGCTTCTCTAAAATAATCGTAAATACATTTTAATGCAAATTTAAAACATAAAGTGATTTCCCCTAAACAATTTAGAGCAGTTTGTATAGGATTTCAGAAAAGTCGTTTAAAAAAAAAAAAGCACACAAGGATAAGTGCTAACCTTTGAAGGCAGTTGTTATTTCTTTGTTAATAAGAGTATGTCTAAAAGGCTTTACATTTTATATCTGGTTGATATAGTTGTATATGTATTTTTTAATTTCTTTTTTTTTCTTTTTTTACTTTAATAACGGGATTAAATTTAAAGGCAAATCTTTTCAGCTGGGAGTGTTTTTGCGCATTAACGTTTGTTTATCAACACTTCAAAACAACATCCTACTAAAGGATAATGTGATTAAGGACGAGTGTGATCAAATCCATTATTAGATCCATTGTATTTAAAGGATATAATAACATTATGCAGAATCTCTTAGCAATGGTGGGATGCAAAATTAAATACTTCACGAAAAATGTATAAAACTAACACGGTTACTTAAAATAAGAATTTCAGAGATATTCCGCATATTTGATATTTTAATGATAATAAACTCAAATATATATTATCTATACTACTATATAGAGAAAGAATGCCTGACTGATTGACTCATCAATGCCCAGCTGAAACGACTAAAGTCAGGATCACGAAATTTGGAAAGTAGATCGCTTTTATGACCTACGCAAGCAATAAGAAAGGATTTTTGAAAATCTCCCTCCCTTTCGAATGGTTTTAAAGAGGGTGTGGTCGAATGTTTCAGATCATTTCGTCATATCTCACGAGCAGTTTTAGGTAGAAACGCGAAATTTAGGAAACAAATCTACTAAAAAATTAGTTATACGTGTATTTCAACGATGTTAGGAATTCATCCCCTAAGTGCGTTAAATCAGGGGTTCGAAAGTGTTTCTCCATATTTCTGTAGCAGTTTTAAGTAAAACTAGTCGGATGTGCCTATCCCGAAACTTTCTTCTATCTCAGTCATGTTAATACTTCAAAATTCGCTCTCACATCGCCAATAAAATCAATATTTTTCGTCACTCTGTTGTATGTCAGCTGCTTGCGAATCATCAGGTTACCGGGATGCGATCAACTGATGTATACTAAACTACGAAAAGTCCTTCTGGCCTGAACCGACAGGAACAGATTGCCTCCCTATTCCTTGGTTTTACGATTTTAGCTAATTTTACTGGAAAACACGAAGGTAAAATGCGTGGAACCTAAATAAAGAAGATTCAATCCCAGTTCTCGCCAACATTGAATTTGAATGAGAATATCGCCAAATTAGTCCTCTACAGCCAAGTTGGCTTCATTTATGGCAACCTATTTTGGTCGCCAAATTTGGCGATATTCCGGTAACTGTCGCCATGTTTGGCGAGAATTTGACGTCGGCGAATATAAATATATAGTGATAAGCATATAATAGGATTAATGGTTACAACAATGAAAGAAAATTTGCCGAAACCATGTTAACTAAAACTCATAAATTAAACCCGTTTATGGATGAATTCTGCTTTCTTGTTTGAAAATGTCAGCCACCTTAAAATTTCAAACCGCTGTATCTCAGCCATTTTTAAGATAGAGGCAAAACAAAAATTGCTCCGTATTCTCCGGATCAAGACCGAACATTTAACGAAAAAAAGTTTTAGGGTTTCTAATTTTTTTGAATTTGCGCATCTTTTTGAATTTGAAATATTTAAATGGCTATCACAGCGCCCCCTTTCGTCGAAATATCCCCAAATTCTAATAGAACCTGCTTGCCATAGCCAAAAACACAGAAAAAAATGTCGTTCAGTTTGAAGCATAACTTCATACACTTTTAGATGGTACAATAGTGAAAATGGAACAAAAATATCGATCACACCGCCCCCTTTCGTCGAAATATCCCCAAATTCTAATAGAGCCTGCTTGCCATAGCCAAAAACATAGAAAAAAATATGGTTCAATTTGAAGCATAACTTCATACACTTTTTGATTATACAATGAGCACGTACAGACGGACAGACGGACAGACGGACGGACGGACAAACAGACATTTTGTAAAAACATGCTTTTCGGAGTCTCTGACCCCTAAAACGTGTAAATCCGTCGAAAACCGGAAGTCGAAAAAAATTTCGATTACAATACGTTCTTTATTATAGATAGAAGAAAGTAAAAAGAATAAATCTTGAAACAATGCAGCTACAAAAATAAAGTCGTAACAATAATTACAACAATGAATTTACAACAGTTAAATACATAAAATACAGCTAGACCAATCTTCTGAAAATAGTTAAACAGCTATTTCATCTATTTTAGCAATTTCATCGCCAACATTGGCAATGACCCATATTATGAAAGATTAGACGAATAAGACAACTATTGCTGATTTTTGATTAGATGCAAGACATTTTTCTAAGCAGATCGACACATTGTCCATTTTAACGAAGCCTGGACGGGCAGCTCGTAATACATTAAAAAGAATACCTTATACTATGTTTCTGTTTCGGTCTGCTAAAATTTCAGATCCTATATTCATAAATTACTCCTGATTTCATAAACATATTACTTCAGTATTTGATCCTCATCACGCTTATGTAGTCTTTATCTACTATAATACGATTTTATGCATAGAATACTAAGTTTAATTTCACACAAATAATGACACCATTAATTTATATTTACTACAATTTACTACTATAATTTACTACAATATTTATTTCAACTATATTTTGACTTTTTTTACATAAGTATATAAACAAATATTACATCTTTAAATTGATATTCATTAGGCTGCCTTTTGCTGAATATTTCTATAAAAAAAAACATTTGCCATCTTAATCATCGTGACTTTAGAGTCTACGATAGTGACAATGATACACTGGCAAGCTAATGTTATGCAAATGGTAGCGTTCTTTTAAAATCTTTATTCTGCATTTCAATATTTAAACTTTTTTCTACATAAGATAAGTGGAGTTAATGTTTTTGTTTTTGGAGGACACTCAGTTTTAACGTTTAAATAAATTTGTCGTTGTTACACGCTAGCCAGCATTTCAGTTTATGAACCGTTAAAGTACGATGCAAAGTTACGGGATAACTGCAGAAAGCGAAGTGAAAATATCCATGTTTAATAAAAGTAAAGCCATCACTAATATTAGTCCAGTCACATAGTCAGAAAATAGAGCAGATAGATACAAAAAATCTGCTAGAAGAGTTTATGTTTTTAAACTGCTTATAGGGATGCTAATAACAGGAATTAATGGTTTCCCAACAAAATATGTCGAGAATAAACGGTTTGTAGCCAAAAAACCACGAAATTTTTGGACTTTTTTCAGTTTGTTTCTTATAACTCAAAAATTATAAACTTTTTGTGCACCATACCTAATTACAAAAAAAAAAGAACATTAAATTCTTTACAAATTTCATCTTAAATACCTTTTTCTAAAACCATTACTAAGCCCGCTACGGCGTTTTAAAAATGACATTTTTTTTTCAACTTTACTGTAAGTGGCCTATTTTTCGCCTCCTCTCCCGAAAAACTTTCTTTTCGTCATGTACTGTGGAAACGAAACATACCTATTGATGAATAAGTGAGGAGGGAAATTTTTCAAGTGAAGTTTTAGCGAGATAGACTCTGGAAATGATTCATATGCAAAACATATGTGATAAAATAAAGGCATACTGTGAAGTAGGTTTTGAAGTTTTGGAACAACACGTGGATGCCAGAAGTTCCCGCATTGATAGAGACATTAATGACTCCAACAAACTGCGAGATTGGTTATTAGTGCAGCTTCCTTTCTCCTAAAGTGATTACGTAATGTTCATCAATAGCCGGATTGCTGGAGGGGCTGACGTTAACTGCTATTTGGCTAAAGAAATAGGACAGACGAGAGTGAGAAGAATTGTTGGAAATAATTTCAAGAGTGTGAAATTCAAGAAAAAGAATAAGGTAGTGACTTTGGCTTCTGTTGTCAGCAGTTTAAAATTGGAAACGTTACAGTTAGTTCTGTTCATCCATTGAATCTCTTGCAAAGAGTTTGTTTAATGAAGCAAAGTGATAAAGACGTGCAGAGTTTACTAACATATGAACTTTTTTCCTATCCAATGTCTCTGATTTCCGACGACGAAGGGATGAGAAAAGGCACAAAATCCTTGTTCTACAGTACATTCATCCCATTAAACAATCTGGATCTCATTGGAAAAGATACGTTTTTGGTTGTTGACGGAGGGTACCTTCTTCAGAAATTAACTTGGCCACGAAATGTTTCCTTCAAATATATTGTTAAAAGTAATGTTTCTTAATTCAGAAAATTTTTGGATCAAGGTTGCCGTTGTATTCGATGAGTATCAGAATTGAGGGGGAACAGAATGGAAATAAAAATGCAGAAAGAGTTCATCGATCTAGAATGCACACTTCTACTGAAGTCATATTTGCAGTTGAAATGTTACAGAGTCCTCGGGACAAATTTCTGGCCAATGACAGAAATAAGAACTGCTGCATTTCATTACTCAAAAGAGAATTTCAAAATTACAAAATTCAAGCTGACCAAGCAGAAGAAGACGCTGATGTCATGAATGTTACCTCAGCCATTTCAAGAACTCAAATTTCTGAAAGTGTCGTAGTTGTTGGAGAAGATATTGACCTTCTCGTGATCATGGCGGTCTTGGGACACTAACACAATAATTTGTTTCCCAAAACCAGGAAGAGTTAATATCGAAACCAAGTGGTATTCAACCATGTCATACAAATACAATTAAACAATGTTCTTTTAAACCATGCAATCAGCGGATGCGATACAACATCCGCTCTTTTTGGACAAGGAAAATCAAAGTTTTTACAAGTTGAAAAAACACGAATCAGCTTGAGGAAATACCCTTTGCGTTCAATAAACCAGAGACTACCCGCCAAAAAATCATCAAGGCTGGGGAAAAATTCTTTACCGCACTGTACAGTGGATACATAGAAATAACACAGACATTGAATATCTTGAGGTTCCAGTTGTTTCCTAAATCTGCCAGAAAAAGAAAAGTCCATGTTGCAAGGCTACAACCAACGCAAGAGGTTGCGCAGCATCATTTCATCCGATGTTGCCATCAGGAGTAAGCTTGGTTGGGAAACAAAATCCCTCCTTAACACGGGGGATTGGTTCGCAGATATCCCCATAAACAATTTAAAAACATAAAATCTTCTTGCAGATTTTTTACATCTATTTTTGACTATTTGACTGGACTATGTGTATAAAATACTTTGATAGAAAAATTTAAGCAGTATATAAATACGTTGCTAAAAGCAGTGTAGAATAGAAAAGTAGTCCAACAGTTTCACTACGTACTTTTTGAAAATTCTAATTTATTTAATTTATTTAATTTGTTTTAAAATTCTAATTTATTTTCACGAAATCTTTTTCAAATATTCTATAAAATAAATATTTTATTTATTAATAAATATTTTATTTAATAGGAACTGTCAAATAGTGCCTTTAGATTTAAAAAAAAAAACTTTTAATAGTATTCTGGTTGAATCAAAATATCATTACAACTGTAAAAAATAATTCCAAAATAGCAAATGATGAAAACAATTTGCTTTTTGCATGAATAATGTCAGAGAAAGGTCGCTTTTTTAAAAATAATAATAATAAAAAGTTGTAACTCCAAAAGTCACTGATTGAGGTCGCTTATGAAATATAATAACAATATTTGTTCAAATTATAATACTGCACAAAATAGCATCTGATAATCTTTAATATATCATATAAGTTTAAATGGGCCCGTAATTCACGGCTTGCATTAGCAGAAATTGCGCCTTTGACGAAATTTTCTTTAGCGCTCCAAGCGGACAAATTTCCGATCCAAAACGCGAGTTCACCTGCACCATGAGCCGTATTTGCACCGTTTTTTTCATTACACTTGGACCAAATGTGACGGACAGGAATCTTTTATAATATGCATTTTTAATGGTAAAAATCGAATTTATTATTTTTTAACTATCTAACTCTATTTTTAGAAAGTTGGATACAGTTGAATTTAAATTTATTTTGGTTCAATATATTACAGAAATATATATATTAGAGATAAATAAAACTAATACTTTCTATTTTTGTTTTAACTTCATTAAATTTTTCCACTTTTTAAATCCATAATTTAGTATTTTGGTATTGTTTTTGTTTCATATTATTTTTTACTATTAATCATTAAATTTATTGATAGCAAACGTATGGTTTATATTGTGATATGATGGCGGGATATCGTAGAAAGTAGATGAAAATCCTGAACAATATATTCCAAGAACCTGCAATATCAAAATATGTGATCTGGAAACGTACACGCAATGTCTTGTTCTGAGTGTCAATCAACTTAATTATGTTTATGATGCACCGAAAAAAATATAGGAAAAACGTATACGGAAAATAACATTTTAGAACCCCCGCATACCTATACAATATATAATCCAGTATTTCGTTTAAAACATTTTTAGTTTCCAATTATCAAAATATGCAAATTCATATACATTCATATACAAATGTGTTGGAATACACTGTCACCTGTAGATGATACTTACCGCGAGTATTTTGCTGCGTTATAAATTTACATTAAGTGCATTTAAATATCCATTATGTAATAACCGTTGCAAATACTCGTGTATAATTCTAACTTGTTTTCAAATATTTGCGGCTAAAAAGCGGGGTGCTCATTGTACCCCGGATATTTCCGAAAAGTAAGTGAAACCATAAACATTTTCACTGAGTCACTGAATCACCAATTCCGGAAAAGAGCTATTTTAGTTCTTCTTCTTTCCTCCGTAACCATATGGATGTTTCGCCAATATCAAATTTCCAAGCTATGTTCCATTTTCTTTAACACAATGTAAAATATACAGTTTGAAAGTGACAGTGTAGTTTGTTCTATTTACCACTATAATCACTTACACTTCGAAATGTAAGTGCGCAGTTGAAAACGTATAAATTTCGAAATTTCTACTAATGACTACTAGTATTTTAATGCTGGTGACTATAAATATAACACAGATTACCGATAAATATTTCGCGAAGTACTATTGAATTTAATACAAAGTGTCTTATAACAGGAAAATATATATTACAGAAATCTTAATAAGTATTTATGGTTTGGGGAATATGCAAGAAAGTGTAAATACGGAAATTGTCCTGTGGGGCAGAATATTTGCAGAATATTCATGAAATTCTTTGTTTTTTTGTAATTGAAATTGTGTGGTGCGCATTATACAAGAGATATATATTATTTCATTTTACCCCAATCCAAAAAAAGGTAGAGTGTTCATTATAAATGAATGTGAATTATAGATGATCAAATACGGTGATAAGACTTTTTTTAGATAATATTTTGCTAAGATTTTTTCGGCTAATTATATTAAAATTTTCATGTATGTCCTAAGGGTCACTTATGTCTCATCGACCATAATCCTTTAAAACTTAGCTTTATGGTTCTTTATCAATATCGCGATGATCGTGAAAGCTAGAATTTCAGACTTTTCAAAATCTGTAGTATTTTTATAATTAAAATGAAAATTGAAAATTATTAAAATACGCTTCCCTTGATTGATATTCACAGCATGTTTTAAAAATATATCTATACACTATTTATTTGCTAATAACTTGCATGTTTTTCTTATCATTTCATGTTTAACTAACTTGAAATATTGGCTAAAACTAGACTACGCTTTCAGTAAAAGATGTGTTACAAGAAGATAGAAAACGTAGATAAAGGGAAAAGGCATTTAACCCTTTAACGTATAAAGCACTTCAATTGCCAAAATGATGAAATAAATGATTGACACACTGTAAATTATGAACAAATTTATTTGTATATAATAAAAAAGCGATATTTCACATACATAATAAATGGAAAACATTTCTATTACAATTCTGCTGTCATTGAGGAATTTCGTAATTAAAATTTTGTGGTTTCATAGGGAAACCAATGTCCGTTAAAGTTCCGAGAGTTTCAAACAGATAATGCAATTCACAATCGTTAGAATTAGATATAAGTTTGCGATAGATGGAATTTTACAAAATTTTCACAAGCAACGTTCGGGAAGACCGAGGTCATCAACAAACTGCGCAAACTGAGAGGGTTGTTGAAACCTACAATGAAATTTCCAATTGAAATCAGAACGCCCATCAGTTTGACTACATTCGTTAATTTTATAAAGCATTCATTATTGTTGTTTTATTCCATAATATGAAATAAAGTTTGTAAATAAAAAAAAATATGTTATAATCATCTAAATTGTGTATGTATATATTTTTACACATACTGTATTAAAAATCTGTCATTTTTGTTGTAATAGTATACCACACATATATATATATATATATATATATATATATATATATATATATATATATATATATATATATATATATATATATATATATATATATATGTGTGTGTGTGTGTGTGTGTGTGTGTGTGTGTGTGTCAATAAAATATGTATCAGAAGAAACGTACTCTGAAAAATAAAAGATAACCGAAAAGCGAAATCTAAAAGAAGAAACAGATAATACAGTATCTTTTCCTTGCTATGATATGAATAATTTTTAAACGAACTTGTCATATTATTTTGTATTAATAAAAAGTTTTTATTCGTATATTTTATCAATTGAAGAAGAAAAAATAGATTGGAATTTAAATTTAAGATGACGCTTATCGTGTAATTAAATATCCAACTTAATATTTTATTGTAAAAATCAATTAATCATGATGTCGAATGGCACGAAATGGAACTCATAAATTATCGTCGGATATATATCTCAGAAAAACCAAAAAATGTTAATGGCAAAGAAAATCTTAATTATAGTTTTAAAAAAATATATAAAACCTTAAATTCACTTCAATTAATAACTGTCAGAATTAATGGAATTTCTTAATTTTCATTGAAAATAACTTAACTCTCTAGTCAGATATTTTAATTTAAAAGTTACTAATTTAAAATTATGAAATAGGGCTTTTTGAAATTTATTATACTAATAAATTTGCAACATTAACTCAACCGTTTATAAATAAGTCAAATAATAAAAACATTAGAAAAATTAATCATATATCATTATATTGTTATAATTAACAAACCTTTAAAATATAATTTGCATAATATATTTTTTTTTTGTTGTTGTTGAACATGAATCAAGTAAATAATCCCAAGAAATTTAGTCCTTTTTTGTTCGCAGATTTTTATACCGCTAATAATGTCTAGAATTTATCTTTTTAATATTATGATTGATGACACATGGTAAATAAGTCTTGCTGTCTGACTCCTCTTTCAGAGCTTTGAATGACACTAAATAAGTTTGAGGACAAACATTTTTATTGTGTGCAAGCCTAAAAAGCTGATTGATATTATTTTTTTATGTTCCTCATGATTTGGCTTTTTTCGTGGTCTCTTGATAGTTAACAAATATTAAACAAATTCCTACATCGGCGATGAGAATTTTTTACGGTGCTGTTGCTTGCGCTCGTTTTAAAATATAATTGTATATTATATGGCACTAGCAATTACATCGAATATACTCGACAGATAATGATTACAACTACGTCTCACTTTTACATTGTTATTTACTTAATTACTATTTTCATTTGATTTTATTAAAGTGAATTTATGTATAAGTATGTATGACTATAAGTACGTATGAATGCATTATGAGTACTGTTACTTAATGTATTCACTTAATGCATTCACTTCAAATTTTACACAAACTCAGACCCAAAATAAACAAGAAAAAATGCATACAAAAACACAAACGAAACAATTGTAGAGCATTTTCTTTTCTTTTTTTTTTTTTTTTTTTCTGAACTTGTCCCTGAATTTCTCCTTTTTTTATATTATGATCTGTATATTTTTAAAAAAGTTATATTTTTATCAATACAGATTTAGATCATTTTAAATATTTTTTTTTCATTATCATTCAACATATTATTAATAAAAAAAAAGAACAGCTTAGACAGCATCTATTAGAAACAACTACGTCATAACATATTGAATAGCAAAAAATAAGCACATTATTATCCTTTAAAAAAGAATGGAGTAAAATATTGTTGAGCTCCAATATATGATTTCGTTTCTATAATTTAAGCAAATATTACGTGTCTTCAAAGGGTTTGTTATTCGAAGAAAACAATGCGTGAAAGAACGTCAAACCTTTCAGTATCAACAGCCGAGTTTATTTATATATTTGTTGTTGTTTCAGATTGCATTGGAACAATATCAGCAATGGTAATTATAAACTACATCGTTTAAGCCTACTAAATATAAATATTTTAATTATAAGCGATACGCTTATAAAAACGTTGTTTGCATATTTTTTGTCTAGTATTCCCGTAGCACTAATCGAATAGTACTTTTATTGGATTATACACTTATTATTATTTTTTTTATTTATACTTCAATTTATAACTTTTTAGATAATTTTAGTAGTATCTAAACTATTAATCGATCATTCAGAAAAAAAAATAAAAAACGAAAATTAGTAGTGGTTATATTATTTAAAAAACAAAAACAAAAACCTACATTTATTTTGATTGTGAAATTGAGAAACTATTGCATATATTATTTTTTTTATTGACTTATCAATTTATAGTTTAGCTACTGCTAAATCTGTAAATAAAATATTGGAATTACTACTTCATATGTTACCTTGAAAAATGGTACTTAAATGTCAACTGTTTTACTTGTGTTTTTGCAATTGTTGTTTCACTCTTAAATTTAATGCAACATACTTATTAAATAATTGATTTTAAAGCCATGCTCATTAATCATGGAGCATTAAATATGGCTATTCAGGCATTAAATGTAAGCGTAACTCTTAGACTACGGACACTTTTTTATACCCTACATTAATGACAATGAAAATTGTCAAAAGTAATAAATGCGGCATTAAAAAGATTCTTTTATACGTATTATCTAAATCTCTCAAAAATGAATTGCTAAATAATCATAATTTAGTATCTGAATCATACATGTATTTGGTCTTTTCTCCGATCCGATAGTCGGAAGTACTTTTTTACGGATATTATACTATTATATGAAATAACATTTAAATACTTATTTAGAAAAACAATTTTGAACTCCATTATATTTAGAAAGTGTTTTTATTTATTTATTTATTTATTTATTTATTTATTTATTTTTTTTTTTTTTTTTAAGGGAACCAGAAAGGTTTGAAACGACGAAATTTGACTGAAGTTTGATAGTGGATCTGTAATAAATTTAGATTATTACATTTTTTTTAATAACGTACGAGAAAATTAACTTTTCGAAAATAGTTTTGCCACTATTATGAATTCCAAATGAAACACTTTTGTGTCATCATTTATACTTTATGATGCTTATTACGTAGTCTTTCGATTATACTTCAAACAAAGAAAAGATTTAACTTGAAAATAAATGCATTCTTTATTTTTAAGGTAAAGGTCGTAGATAATTTATTTTGTTTTTATTTTAAAAAATAAACTTGTAATTCCGTTAACTTATTCAAATGTTATCCAGCCAAAACCACTAAAAATAAAATAGACTGTTTCAAGATTACTGATTTTAAATGTTAATTCTACACTGGCATCGCTGATTAGTGGATCAACGTTTATGGCTCGTACGACTATTTTTTTTTTCGAATTTTTATTGTACCAAATGTAGAGAATTCTTAAATGTTCAAACATTCAAAACAAGTGTGTTTTTGATCCTTTATAACATATACTGCACATTTCAGTGTATAAAATGCATTAAACTTTCAAACTTTAATATAACACACACCGCTTTCTTTGGACAGAAACCTTCATCAAATGCATAAGAAAAAATAAATTAAAGGTTATTGTAAAATATAATAATTGCTACTTTCCATGTAATCTGATAGCGAAAATTATTTTTTTTTGTAAATAAATAACCCCTTCATTAAATTAGAAATCTTATTTCTGATGACCATCTTGAGTTCTTAATTTTAATTTTTATAACAAACGCATAACAGGTATCTGTAATTTTTTTTATCAGTTTTTTGCATAAAAAGTGAGCGACATACGCCGGAATACACGGTATAATATTTTAGTATAATCATAACGTTAATCTATCAGAATAAATATTCAAAGTTTCATATTATGTCTTGGGAAACTAGTCGTTGGGGGCCACCGTAATACTTACCCATCATGGATATGCATAATGTAAAATATTAAAATAAAAATGTGTAAACTACTTATAAAATGCATTGCAATTCAAATAAAATCGTGGCTTGATGACGTCACAAACTTTAAAGGCTCGATTACTGAATTGCTTGAAAGAGGTTTTTCCTTATAACTCCAAAAATAATAATCCTATTAACTAGCGGTTTATTGCATCTGATTAAGCGTCAAATTTCCAATTAAAATATATCTTTGAAGTGAAATTTGGATGAAATACAGGGTCATGAAAAATAGGGATGCACCGGATATGAATTTTTGCCGGATACCGCATACCGAATATCCGGTGCAAAATTTTACCGAATATCCGGTATCCGGCCGAATACTTTTTCATTTTTATTTTCAGTAGTAATACTTCTATTTTATGATTCCTTAAAAAAGAAAAACTTTAAATTATTATAATTTTATGTCATTCAAATGTTAATAACAGATTTAAACTCATTTATTAAGTAAAAGTTGCTTCAAAACAAATGCTTTTTAGCAATTAAATATTGAAATTGAATCATGTTCTGTCTTTTGCCTATTCTAATATACATATTAGTAGTTTTTTTTTTCTTTTATTCAGGGTCATTGAACATAAAAAGATAAACAATTAAGTAATTTCTCCGTTTTCATACTTATAAATCTTTGTTATTTATAAATACTAAACATCCTATTGATGCACCATTTTCTTTTCCAACATACTCGTACATATTATTACTTACTTTTCCTATGACAAATTTTTTCTAACAGAATTTTAATAGAGAAGCTCCTCATTGCAAGTATCTTCTTTTGTAGTACAAAGGGGACAGTGAACTATTCAAGAAAGTGGCACAATTCTTTTCATGTGCAGTATTATTTTACCACAGCTGGTCTTCCATCCATAGACAAAATAGTGACAAAAGATTCAATAAAATCATTTTTAATTTAAAATTGTTGAAAACACAAGAAAAAGAAACAACCAGAGGAGATTATTCTCAAAAGAAGGAAAATACTTGTGATCAAAAAGAGAGCCTGGAAATGCTGAGCACCATAACTTGCCTTTAATTTATAAATAATTAGTTGTCATATTTTAATTATATTTTCATTTATATATAAATCCTATAATTTCATTTTTGTGAAAATATGAATATTTATTTCTACTAACATTGTTTTAACAGGATAGTGTTGATAAAAAGCAAATTAATTTCGAATTAATTTTTTCTGATAATTTTAAAAAATGAGTCACTATTCGGCAACCGGATATTGAAGTATTCGGCCGGACCGAATATCCGGTTTCAGTGCCGAATAAGCAGGATATCCGGCAGGAGACGGATATCCGGTGCATCCCTAATGAAAAATCGAAGAGTGTGGCAAATAGGATTCCAAATATCTCGGCAACTAATTATCCGATCGACTTCATGCTTTATTCAAAATTTGTTTTTTTTATTGTCTTTTATATTCATTTCTTAAAATAAACAATTTCTAAAATTTTTATATACCTTTCATCAGAACGAATATTTCGAGAGTCCGAAAAAAATTGTTCCGGTTAATCGAGGTTATTGAAATGAAATAGGCTTCTTCCCATTATTACATACTAAGTACATACCAAATTGCAAGTCTCTATCTCAATTTTTTCGGGAGATAGAGCGTTTACAGACACACAGACACACACACAGACACACACACATACAGACACACAGACAGACGGCAAATTTTTTTTTCTAAAAATATGTTTTTCGGAATCTCCAGTGTCTGAAACGTATAAATCCGTCAACATTTTTTTTCGATTTTCAAAACGATTATAAAATTGTTCCGGTTAATCGAGGTTATTGAAATGAAATAGGCTTCTTCCCATTATTACATACTAAGTACATACCAAATTGCAAGTCTCTATCTCAATTTTTTCGGGAGATAGAGCGTTTACAGACACACAGACACACACACAGACACACACACATACAGACACACAGACGGACGGCAATTTTTTTTTTCTAAAAATATGTTTTTCGGAATCTCCAGTGTCTGAAACGTATAAATCCGTCAAAAATTTTTTTCGATTTTCAAAACGATTACTAGACTTACCCTATACTACGTATGATGGGTAAGTAAAATGAAAAATAAGAAAGTCCTTCCGTCCTGTATCGGGAGGAAATTAAAGCTTCGTTATTTCGTGTTATTATGAATTCAGCAAATGTTACTCAAATACAAAAAAGGTTATATGCGTGCAACCCGATTACAGAAGATTCCTTTTTTGACCTAAAACTGAATGGGAATCTAAAAAAAAATAGTCATCTATCGCCAACTTTGCTTCGTGTGTGGTGATTCATTTTTGTTCGCCATATTTAGCGGTAGAGGATCTTATATATATATCGTCGTTGCATATATATTGTCGAGAATCTTATATATATATATATATATATATATATGCATATAACATCAAAAATGCGTTCATGTTTAAAAATATTAATACTTTTAATAATTTTTGGAAATTTTGTTATTTTTAACATTCACGCAATTTTATTGACATTACAACCCATACTTGTAGGGAAAAAACATCATTGCCGAAACGACAGTAAAGATTCAATGTGGAGACGCGAAAAGTTTTTGGTTTACGTCTGTTTATTTGTCTGTCTGTTTGTCTGTCAGTTCCGGGATAACTGCCGCAAAAATGATCCGATTCGGTGGAATTTTGGTAGGTATGTTGGTGCGATACTCGGAATTAGCTGTATAGTTTTTAGTTACATTTGGTTTATTCGTTCGGAAAATATAGAACATTTCTTTTTATGTCATAATGCTTTCCTATGGGAATGCAGACAATTTTTAAATTTAATTTTTAACTGAAATGAAAATCGCATATTTGAATAATGGATTACAACGTAAAATTATGAATACTAAATTTTCGATATGGAGGTTTCAAATATATCCAATAGCTTTAAAATTTTGCCGATACATTTATTAAAATTTAGAAATTAATTGTTTAACCCCTTGAAGGGCACCGGTATATTATATATACCACTTACTTTTAATCCCAAAATGCTACAATGACACCAGAATTTTATAATCAAATTTTGAATTTATAAGGTACATGAAGAAAAGCTTTTACTTACTTTTAAAATAAATTCGTTCATGAATCCTGGTGTCAATCAATCATTTCAATATTTTAGCTATATGAGTACTTTGCCCCTGAAGGGGTTAAATTACTGGAAAATGTTTTGCATCTAATCGGGGAATATAAAACTTTTTGTCACATGTTTTACAAATTTTAAAATACATTTCTTTTAACTTTGCTTGTTAATTTATTAGTTGCTTAGCAACTATATTTCAAAGAATATCAAAATAATAAAATTCAAATAACTCGCAATATTTTGCTGCAATACTTTATTCGCAAAATACATTATTTTCAGGTGATTTTCGTATTCTATTGACATAAAAGAGAATTTATTTTGGTACAAGTTACCGTTAAACTACTATAGAATAATTACGAAATATTTTTTTCCAAACGAAAATTACAAAAACCTTGAACGTGTAATATGGATTCAAGTCTCGTAGTATGAGTTTACATTTGTTGAATAAGATTTTATTCATTTTCTGGAACAGATGTGGATATTTTGTCGTTGAAAAGTTAATATAATTTTTTTTTTAAATAGTATAAAATCCCTCGTACAGCGAGGTGGTTAACTTAAAGAAATTATATTAGTAAAACGATCCTGAAATATTACCATTACAGGAAATTGAGAACAAAAAAAATATCACAAAAAATACTTTATAGCACCAAATCACGTTTGCTATTTAATGAACTGGCAATGGGCGCGATCATGAATGATTACTCAATAGTTTAAAAGTTTCCAAATATGCCTATTTTGGGGCGATTTTAATATGCTATTGCCATACAGTTAGATCAGAATGTACTTAAATTAAATGAATATTATAGAATGACCATCAAAACAGTTTTTTCCGAGACAAAAATTGTAATAACACTAGATTTCTAAAATAGAAACAAGTGAAATATAGTAGATTCAATTTACATTTCCATAAGTTGCTTTTGTACATGAGATATTATTCAACTTATCCATCAGATGCAGGTGTTTCATGGTTGGTAGGTAAGTAAATATTGCTATTTGGTTATTAGGATAACATGATATTTTCGAAATTGTTGCTTATCCTAATAAAACCACTTTGTACAACGAAATCCAAGATATACTATAATCATTCACACAATCAATAGGAAATTACGAATATAAATTTAATATGATTACGGGGGGTTCAGGGGGAAAGAACTCTCCTGATGAAATTTACTTTTTTATCTAAAAATCACATGAATAAGAAATTCATAATAATTTCAGAATATGATCGTATAAACCGTGTTTAATTTAACACTTCTAACTTCTGAAAACCTTTGAATTGTTTTATATGCCTGTAAATATGTATGTAATATAAAAGAAAATAAAGTGCGGGTTGTAAAATGCTAAATATATGAAAAGTGAGATTAAAAAAACAATGATTTTCTGAGCTGACGATGAGGTTTCTGAGCTGACTCCTGATTTGTAGATTTACTAGTTGTAAAAGATGATAGACAACCGCATTTAAAAGTGATTCATCGTATTATTTTATAGATCTAGTTGAATAAGGATTGTGGAAAAATTCTAATTATCGACAAACGCATTAAAATTACTTTCATTTGTTTTAAAAATAGTGTTGTTAAGCTTAACTTGCACTTAACTTGCTTAACTTGTACTTTATGCATGTTAAATGTACCTACGTATGTGATATAAATGTACGTAAGTCTTCCCTTATATATATATATATATATAAATACATCACATGGTCATATTATTACTGGTGATCTTAATATTGTAGAACAACCTATTTTACAAAACTTAATGCATAATGGAACAAAATTTTGCCTTCCATATAGGTGTAATATCAAATCCATAATATTGCAGTTTATTCAAGATATTGATTTATTTATATATAAAATTGCTATTGATTACAATAAACCTATCGAGTATTTTAGTGAATGGAGATTTTCTGTAATAGATAAATTTAAAAATGAAATTATAAAAAATTATCAACATATTACACATGCAGCTTTTAAAAATATAAATAAACATAAATCAGAATTACAAAACAAATTTATAATTACTTATGTAGATAAATCTCCAAATAATTATGCTATTATTTGTAAAGAGTACTATAATGTGTTAATTCACAATGCAATTAACACAAGTAATATTTTTAATAAAACTAAATTAAATATTGAAATTAATAATAGAAAATTATTAAAGTATCACAAATTACTAAAAATCAAATGATAATTTGAAAATAATAATTTAAATTATCCTTATCTTGTTATAATTCCAAAATTTCATAAAAATCCAATTAAATTTCGCACAGTTACCATCGGATGCAATACATATAATAATAATGCAAGCTATTTACTACCGGGTGTCCCAAAAATGACTGATGGATTTTAAAATTCAATAACTAGCAAACGGTGACAGATATTAAAAAAATTCTTGCAGGAGGGTTATGTATGATGTCGGGAGTTTTTTTACTGTGATTCTTGATTTTAGTTCGAATTTCAAACAATAGATAGCGCTGACAGCAGTTAGCGCTCATTCGAGACCGAAACTGACGTCACTCAGCATTGATGCGAAAAAAGGAGATTAAGGCTACGGAGTGGTTCTCATTCGCTAGAACAATCTTGCTCCTAGGCCCCGATTCTGAACTCATTCGATATGATTTCAATGGAATGCGTTGTTGCCATGGAAACAACAAATTCTTTGATAGTGGAATACAGCATTCAGATCAGGGCATGAATTTAACAAGCAGTATTCGAGTTGCAGGCGATTTTAGATTTATGAAGTTTTATTTTCCCGGATTAAATTACTTTTTATGGCCTGCTTTAAAGAATATTTTATTCATCGTATTTTAAAACTACTAGGTGAAATAAACCATTTTCAATAAATAGTGTACACTCTTTTAAAAGTACTCACTAGCAGATTGCATAGCAAAATAACGAATGAAGATGTGACGGATTCGATTTCTGTGCAGCTCTCACATACCTGCATTGCCGTCATTTCGCGAAACTAAATTTTCATATTGGTTAGATAAAATTCCCATAAATACTCATAAACCTAAAATCGCCTGCAACTCGAATACTGCTTGTTAAATTCATGCCCCGATCTGAACGCTGTATTCCACTATCAAATAATTTGTTGTTTCCATGGCAACAACGCATTCCATTGAAATCATATCGAATGAGTTCAGAATCGGGACCTAAGAGCAAGATTGTACTGGCGAATGAGACCCACTCCATAGCCTTAATCTCCTTTTTTCGCATCAATGCTGAGTGACGTCAGTTTCGGTCTCGAATGAGCGCCAACCGCTGTCAGCGCCATCTATTGTTTGAAATTCGAACTAAAATCAAGAATCACAGTAAAAAAACTCCCGTCATCATACATAACACTCCTGCAAGAATTTTTTTAATATCTGTCACCGTTTGCTAGTTATTGAATTTTAAAATCCATCAGTCATTTTTGGGACACCCGGTATATAATATAACGATAAAACATAATAACCAACATTGCCTAAAAAACAGCTTTCAGCTTATTAATAAAATAAATAATATCAATCCAGTAAAATTCATAAAAACATTGGATTTTAATGATTTATTTAATAACATTGATATAAAAGACTTGCATAAAACAATGTGTATATTATTTAAAGAATTTAAATCTCAATTAAAATTAAAAGATCATATTTCCGTAAATTTTTTTAAAACTTTACTAAATTTTACATTGCATAATAATTACATCATATATGACAATATTATTTATAAACAATGCCAGGGAATACCGCAGGGTGGAACCGCTTCTAGTATTCTCTCAGACCTTTACTTTTATTATTATGAAAGAAATATTGGTCCGAACAATGATTATGTATTTTATCGCTATATTGATGACATTATCATATTTTATTTCAATGATAAAAATTGCACATCACCACTCAATTTTTATCCTAATCAGCTTACATTAAGCGAAAATAATTTGATTAATAATAATATAAATTTTCTAGACTTAAAAATTAAAATTAATGATAATTATAAATTAATTTTTGATATTTATGATAAAAAAATTGATTTTCCATTTAAAGTAAATATTTTTACCAATTTTGCTTCATGTTTACATAAATCAGTTTATAACGATATAATTATGAATTATCTTCCTCGTATAAAATATCTATGCTCAGATATAAATAAAAACAAAAATATTAGATTTATTTGAGATCATGCAAAACTATATGGTTATTCTATTTATTTGATAAATTCAATTATCAACTCTTTTAAATAACATTTATTACATCATATAAATATAAACATGTTATGTAATAAATTATTGTTTTAGTGTGCGATAAAAACATAGCAAATGTTATAGCAAATTATAATTAAAACATATATCAATACAATTAAAACATATAAGGACAATAATTAAGTTGTTTGAACATTATTTACACTTTATATTGTTAATGTGATTGTGCGTTTGCCGATCACCTTTATTTTAAGTGATACTAATTATCAGGTTTAAATCATATATAAATACAATTAAAACATATACCATTAATACATATAACTACAATACTTAAGATGGTTGAACATTATTTACACTTTATATAGTTACTGTGATTGTGCGTTTAATCGATCACTTTTATATTGATTCTAATGTTC
This sequence comes from Maratus michaelseni, assembly GCA_963931845.1. NCBI lineage: Eukaryota > Metazoa > Arthropoda > Arachnida > Araneae > Salticidae > Maratus > Maratus michaelseni. Next base: position 389,838,499 of record OZ007592.1, on the reverse strand, counting down.
AGTTATAAAAGTCTATAAAATATGCATTGTATTAAAATAACTGTAAAATAACTTATACAAAAACACATAAAATTATACATGGATAACATTGTTCATAACATTGTTGATTATAAATCACAAACAACATAACAATATGCAATATATATATATATATATATATATATATGTGTGTGTGTGTGTGTGTGTATGTATGTATGTATGTATGTATGTATGTGTACTGCATTGCATTAAAATAATTATTATTAATTAAATTTTTTACATATTTACTCAATGTAAGAATCTTTGAAATACTATGTAAGATAAATTTAATTCAGGTTAAATTTAATCCATATCATAGGTTTTTGTACAATGTTAATGTAAAACTACAATGATATTATTATTTTTTACTATTTATATAAATTATTAAATCTAATATAATAAATTTGTAAATCAAACTTAATTTTGAATAATTATTATTCCAATAGAGGGCAGCACATTACTTGTCAAATAAATGTTAATAATATTTTTAATTTACCTATAGAGGGCGCTTATAGCTTGTGTATTTAAATTATACTTTTATAGATTAAAATTAAATGGAAATTTGTATATTCACAAATATAAATTTATTTTTGAGTGTATTTCTCACATAAATAAATTTGTGTGTTTTAAATCAATTTGTGTTATGGTGTAATAATTAAGGTGATATATCAAAATATGTTCTCTCAACTTAACCTTCAAATAATTTCTCTCAACTTGACTATATCATCAAGTATTTGATATCTTATGATGTGCGCCGTGTGGTCATATTGGTATAAATTAGACCTTGTGTTGTTTAAGGATTTTGGATAATTATTGTGAGTAAAATATTTTATCTATTCTTTACAAGTTTTTTATTTCCAATTTTATTATTTCCAACTGTTATCTGGTAAAAATATTTTATCTATTCTTTACATGTTTTTTATTTCCATTTTTATTATTTCCAATTGTCTTCTGGTAATAATTCAGTATACCTGGATGATTATACTGATCTTAGCATATATGCCAGTATAATTATGAAATACTGAATTATTATTTAAAACACGTGTGGGTACATCCAGGCTGAAGATTATACCAACACGTGTTTTTTCATATCCAATTATAATTTAAATCTCTTGTTATCCAATTTTCCATTATATTTAGTTCATATTTCATTTCTTAATCCATTTGTATTCACTTGATATCAACTCCAAATTATTAACGTTTTATGGTTTATTATAATTTCTCTCTCTCTCTCTCTCTCTTTGGCCAATTACCATTGAAGCACAAGCTATGGTAAAATTATGATTGCACTTGTTAATTTATTAACTAGGTGGTATTCTGTCTACACATTATTATTAATTATCTCTTTGGAGATTTAATTAGAATGTTACAAGAACTTGATATGTTTTTTGAAATTCAAAGATATTATAATTATATATATATATATATATACACATATGCACAAAGTGTATCAGGCTGTAAAAGAAAAAAAAATAACGTATCAAGAAAATTTAAAGATAAAAAATGGATTTATTTTCTTTTCCAATCTGGAATGTAAATAAAAAGAAAACTGCCAGTTAAACAGATGGCATTGAGCTCACAGGCTATTCACATTAATTGTATATTATACCCTTATTTCAAAGAATAATGCCGTCGAAAAACGAAGAAATCGATAATAAATTAAGGGGGGATTAACACCCCTGTTCCCCTCTTTATACTTAACCAGTGAACCCCCAAACTAATCAGGGAAGCGCCTTATCACAATGAACTTATATACAAAACTTGAAGCAAATAGGATAATTCTGCATGAAAAACATATTTATCTAATTTAAGGGGTGGGATTAGGCCCCCGTTCCCCTTTTATACTTAACCAATGAAACCCCAAAACTAATCAGGGAAGCGCCTTATCACAATGAACCTATGAACAAAATTGGAAGCAAAACGGTTGTTTCTATCAAGAGTTATCGCGTTACGTACATTAGTATATATACGTTCATACGTACATACATACATACAGAACGGGCGGGCACATTAACTGTCAGGCTTTGATAGCCTGTGAGATAATAAAAACTACCAATTACACAGGATTTATTTTTATTTGCCATTCTTTAACATAAATTCAGTCATTTATTTAAATTATCTGGTTTCTAATTTAATTAAAACAAATAATTGTTGTTTTATTGATAAGTAAAGTTTTATATTAGATTCTATCTATTATGGATACATTATAAACAAATAGCTTAAAATTAAGAAATTACTCTAAACTATAAAAATTTTAAGCAATCATTTTCTTTTTTCATTATAAAATATGTTTCTAGTCAATGGTTCTAAAACAATGATGAATCACTTAGATAAAATATTAGTTTGTTCATAACTTATTTATGTTTCTCCACTCTTAAAAAGGGAAATTTTACTAATACAATTTTCGAACGATTTTTTACTCTCTTTTAATATTTTAATTTTTTCACGTATGTAAGGATGAAATTTTGTGAAAGATTTTTCGCTCGCATCCTGATGTGTGAAAATTATAAAGATTATGTCGACGTATATGCTTCCGATAGCAATACAACATTTTAATATTTTTAGAACCTATTTATAAATTACTAAATAAATTTTAAGATATATTTTTCTGTCAGCGGATCAAATGTGATAAATCGCCAAATATTAATCCAAATTAACAATATGGTTACAAGAAAAAGGAAATTATTTACGCGCCAAATTATGGTATCTAAAATACACAGATTGGAGGTGAAACAGCAACATTGAAATGTTTTAAACACGAAAAATCGAGAAAATAACATATAAATAAAAATGAAAAATATGCTATACATATAATCTTTTCAAATACTCTTTTTTTCTTACAAAATAGACAAACAAAAGTAATTCATTCAGGTATAGTGTAAATGACAATTGAACTGTCAGGCATATTCTCTAATCCAAATTTACCGCACTTTACAACATATATGAAACCACTTTCTTCAGAATATTATTTTATATAAAAATATTAATTATTTAAAAGAAAAATGGAAATTTTAGTAAGTGAGATATGTCTTAAAAATATACTTAATGACTAATTATGTAACACATTAAGATAACTATATTTTAATTTTCATAAATAAATTCGTTTTTTACACACTGTAAAATCTTATATTAAAGTAATGTTTTGATAAAAATAACGGGATTATGCATTATATTCAGAAATATAGCTTAAAATGTTACACGATACCAGTGATTTTAATACATTTAAACGAATTAATTAAGCAAAATTTTTGCTATGCTGAAACAAAATTATGAATTAAAAATATACTTAATGATTAATTGTGGAAAACATTAAGATAGTTATCATTTAATTTCCATATATAAATTCGTTTTTTACACACTGTAAAATCTTATATTAAAGTAATGTTTTGATAAAAATAACGGGATTATGCATTATATTCAGAAATATAGCTTAAAATGTTACACGATACCAGTGATTTTAATACATTTAAACGAATTAATTAAGCAAAATTTTTGCTATGCTGAAACAAAATTATGAATTAAAAATGTACTTAATGATTAATTGTGGAAAACATTAAGATAGTTATCATTTAATTTCCATATATAAATTCGTTTTTTACACACTGTAAAATCTTATATTAAAGTAATGTTTTGATAAAAATAACGGGATTATGCATTATATTCAGAAATATAGCTTAAAATGTTACACGATACCAGTGATTTTAATACATTTAAACGAATTAATTAAGCAAAATTTTTGCTATGCTGAAACAAAATTATGAATTAAAAATATACTTAATGATTAATTGTGGAAAACATTAAGATAGTTATCATTTAATTTCCATATATAAATCCCTTTTTCTCACACTGTTAAATCTTGTATGAAAGTAATGAAAATACCAAAGCTAAAGAAAGATGGGATAAACAAAAAAACAGTGGTAAAAATAAGGCATCGCTTGATTTCTCATTTCTTTTTCAAAAATAACTGAAGCTTCGCCTTTACCATTATCATATTTTCTTTTACTTATCTAGAATATTTTAGAGGAAATCGTTTCGTTTTCTGTTGCGGTGACATGTATGTCTAACTTTTATTGTATGAGATAAGTAAAAATCAGCAATTGAACCACATAACCCTTAACGACGCAGAAACGTTCTTTTTTTTTTTTTTTTTTTTTTTTTTTTTTTTTTTTTTTTTTGTAAAACAATAAAAATGAATGTATCATGAATAATGAAATCATAAGAAATGTATTTCTAATTTTTCACGCACTATCCATATTTTTGAATTAATAAATCCAACAATTTTACAATTTAATAGGACTATTATTTTGCGTTATTAAAAGGAATATTTTGTTGCTGAAATAATTTATAATCATTTATATTTTCAAACTGAAAAATAAAATGTGAACATCATAACGATTTTTTAAAGAATATAATTATACAGATAAGTATTAGAGTTTCATAATAATTTACATGAAAAATAAATGAAAAAAGACTAAAACTAAAACTAAATCCTGAAACTTTTTTGAGAATTAAGTTTAATTTTTTTTCCATAATTTAATCTATTATCGTCCATTCTTTATTCTTTTATACGAATTCCACTTTTATGCAGATTAAATAATTGTTTTTAAAAGAGTATTAAACTACTTAAAAGCATAATTTTTTATGGTATTAAAATGAATTAAATTAATGTCGCTCTATCATGAAGTTAGGTTTTTTTTTTAATTCTATACTAGGATAGTTTAAAAAAAATTAACATTATTAAAAAAAAAAAAAAAAAAAAACATACAAGCATGTGTATTGTACGATATATGTGTAATATGAAATAAGAGTCAATTAAAATTTCAGAATATTAACTTTTTTAGATAAGTCATTCGCCTTTAAAAATTTAAGGATTTCGAAACCATTTAAAAAATATATAGATAAACGTGCTATAAATCAGTAGCACTAGTTATTAAAATTAACGAAGGGAAAATGTGAATAAAACATGAACTATTTATTTTAATCAATGCACTTGATTTCTTAAGTAAATTATAAGAATAGTGGGCTTGTTTCGTGTAATAATCTAATCTTCTTATTTATGTAATTATATAGTTCTTTTAAACAGCATACGTTTTTATATGTGAATTACTTAAGTGTTGAGTATACTGAGAGTATTAAATTTTGCATAAATTTGGTTTCTTATGCTTAAAAATTTAAATTATAATCTGACAAATTAAATAAATTACCAAAAACTAATTTACTTGCTTTAAAACATATTTTTCATAAAGTTTATATTAAAGAAAAATTTAAATATATACATTAAGAATTTTAAATAATTTCATCTTCGTGTTTAGGAATCTTATTTCACATATAAAAACATGTTTTTGAAAATCAAACGAAGATTCAAGTTAATTTCATACATATACAAATGGAAAATCCCAACTTCATTTATAATTAAACTAGAATCCCGGCTGCTTCTGGCACGGGTGCCATGATGTTTTAAAGATAACTCTAAATACTTTTCTCTGTAAAGTTCAAACTCAACATCATTTTTAAATTATACAATTAAAAAATTCACACATTACATTTGATACTTTTTTAAAAATCTATCAAGTAGAAACACGTCGACGTCATAAATAAAAAGTCCGCCGGAAATTAAAAAATCGCCTGTAAATGAGAGATAAAATTTACGATACATGTAAAAAACATTTTTCTTTAAATTGTCTGCTGCGACTGTCACGGCTTTCATACATATCATAAAGCAAGAGGCCCTAACAGTACATTTTGCAACACCACACAGTACACCAGGTGCCAAATATCGGCAAAAAATCCATAAATTGCCAAATATTGTCTCAATGGCCGCCTTTGATATTGAATGCTTCTTTTAATCCGTACAAACATTCATTTCATATTTAAATTAAATATCTTCGTTTTCTAATATTATTTCTCATTAAAACTTGTTTCTTTGTAGTTTAAATATAATAAGTAATAGTTTATTTTATTTTATTTTTCGAGGTGTTTGTATTTTTTTTTATGTCTAACTGATACAGCCGTTTCCCAGAGACCGTTAACCAAACGACAGCATAATATACCGTTGCCAAGAATTAAAAACATATACCAATGGCAAACGTTTCGTCCAAAATAAAGACAAAATAACAAATACTCAGAGAAGGTGGATGCTTACAAAGTTTTTAAATAACTTAAGCTTTGTTCTATTCTACGTGTAGTCTAAGCTTTGCTTTAATCTGCGTTAATAGCTATAATTAAACTCCGTTCCTTTTTAATAATTTTCAGTCTGTTTTTCCGTATTTCTTGGGCTATTTCCTTTAGCATTTCCAGGCAAAGTTCAATTATGAAAACGTTTATGTGGCATTGTGAAATGTCATGAATTTGGTAAGATATATAACATTGTAACGCTCTGTTTATTTTTGCCCTTTTCAGCGCTTTGCCAGAGGGTGCTATGAACGATGGTTTCTTGTGCGGATATTTTTTACCCCCGTATGTATTACGATTTAGCTTCTGAGAGGGACGGTCTTATTCCAATAACCGGTAAAAATGTAATCCAGCTGTCATAAGTATTTGTTTTAAAGAATAGATTCCGGGAATCTGTGGTGTTAAACGGTTACGTGTTACCATGTATAAATTTGTCTATTGTGAGTATTTTCTAAAACAAATGTGATGGAATTTACCAGTAAATTCTTACCGCGTCGAAATGCGTGCATTACAAATAAAAGTGGCGTTCAACTTGGGACCCAAAAACCAAAATTTTTGTATAAAGAAGAAAAGGTTCCGAATTTTCAGATATGTGCATCCTGTATTTTATGTAGAAATTTAATCGATCTTTGCTAATTTCATTCTGTTAGTGGGTGGTTGATTCCGACAGCAGAAGTCAGAAGTCTGCTTCCACCTCATAATGTTGTTAAAATGTTATTTAATCGACAGTTTTCTGAAATAAAATATGTAAATACGCTAAGTATTTGCATGGTGTCTGATGTGGAACTCGAAAATTATCTGATTTCGAGTTCCACATCAGACACCAAAAATCCGTTTTAGTCCATTGTGATAAAATTAAAAGTGGGAGGAACCGAAAGTGTATTTTAGTGCAATGTGATACAATTAAAAGTTTGTTCAAAAACAGATCTGTTCAAAATATATTATGATTATTATTACTATTGGTGTTGATTTTCCTTGAAAGTAAATTTCCAAATAATTTTTACAAGGTTTTTACGAGTAATTAATATTGTTTGTTTTGAAACAGTTTAATTTAATTTAAATCGTAAAAATTTGAATATCTATCTATCTATCTATCTATCTCCGAAAAAAAAATTCAGTTAAGGATAAGATTTACAAAAAACATGAAAAGTTTAAAGGTACCACTTTTAGAAGGGAAAAACAAAATTGCTTAGATAAAAATAGTATGTTTCCGGAAGACCATAGACCTCCCCTTAACGAACTACGGCTGTCGGAATCTCGTGTTCATTCGTTCAAAGTGTATTCCCTATCACAAAACAGTATTTACAGCTTTTAATCGAAAAAAAAGTACAGAAATCGTGCTTTGATAGGAATAGACTTTTTCATAAAGCAGTCGTTGTCCGTGATGTAAAGAAACGGCAGTGGTATTTTCATGACATTCATCATCAAGAATTTGATATTCTTTTTGATGAAGACTCATTGCTTCCCCTGAAAATGTCTAACGTGTTTAATTCATGCGTGTTACGTAAAGAAGACTGGAATCATCTACCTTAAGACCAAGCGGAAGAATTAGCAAATTGATACGATAATATGAAGATATATTCAAACAAGGGGGGGGGGGGGTCCACTTCTTTTATAGAATATCCTATTACAGGTAAAACAAACGTGGTTGCAAATATGTCAAACCACCATGATTGTTCACAAGATTCATGTGAGATGAATACCGTTACAGTGGACTTCTCCACTAAAAGTTCTAAAGACATTCGATAAGAAACGTTGAAAGGCCTGAAACCGAAGACAGTTATGGAATGTTTTGAGAGTAACCGCTCTTCTACGGATTTAGTTAACTGTACAGAAAGGAGCTATCTAATGAATCAGGGTGTACCGTATCGATATATCCTGACTCTGAAGTCTCAGTTGGTAATTCCAACTACTGACCGTGAAGGGATCCTAAAAGAGTACCATAATGCCCGACCGATGAACACTATAATGTCGAATGAAATTTCTGGCGGATTATTAAAGGGTATTACTCGAGAGGTATGAGAAAACTTGTATCAGTTTATGTTAAAGGTTGTCCTGATTCAAAACGATATAAAGCCGAAATCAAAAACCGGCTGGACTACTGCAAACTTCAATTTATTCTAAAAGTCTGAAAAAGCATTGTATACATTTGTTAGGACCTTTACCTAAAACAAAACTGGAAAACGATGGATATTAATTGCTCAGGATTGTGCAACATGGTGGGTAGAGCTGTTTGCATTGTCACAGGCTAGCACTCGGGAATGAGCATTCACACACCTTAATGAAATGTTCTTACGTTATGGGTAACAGTTATGTCATTTATTGGACATTAGGCAAAGTCTCTAATGGTTTGTGCAAAGAATTGTTATGTCTAATACCCGTTTACCGTAGATCCTATTGTGCGTAAAAATCGTGGTTTAAATCCTCGACATGCCATTTTAGTAGGAGATGACCATGACTCCTGGGAAGAACATTTACCAGCTGTTAGGTTTCGAATGAATTCAGCAAAATGTGAAACCACGGGGAAAACTGCCTCATTTTTGCAGTATGCGCATGAGATGCGTACATTCGATGATGTTACGCATTATTTAAGGAATGTAATAAATAACAATAATTTTATTCCCGAAACTACCTCATACTTTAAGCATTTCGATTTTTTAGGTGCGTTCGTAATTATATAAATACGTAGCACCTATAGTCGTCGTTTGGTCCGTCCGTCTGTCCGTCCGTCTGTCTGTCTGTCTGTCCGTCCGTCTGTCTGTCTGTCCGCATATAATAACGCAAAAACAACCCAACCAAATGGTTTGCAATTTAAAATATATTATCTTTGCAGAATTTTGTTGAGGCATTTCAAATTTTATTAAACTCGAATCAAAACTTTAGGAGATATTAATAAAAATATTTATTAAGAAATTTGAATTTTTTTTTAAATCGGTGCTTTCTTGTTATAGGAGCTTCCGAAGTTTAATCGTCAAGCGACCGAGATACTTATTTTATGACAGAAATTAATCTGCAGACGATATAATTCATTTCACAGAATTAAAAATCATCAAGATCTGAATATTTATATAACTAGCTGATACATATATATCTGAATATTTATATAACTAGTTAAGATATTTGTATGAACAGTGTCATAAAATACATACTTAACTAGCTGTTTAACCCGTTCTACGCACGGGATATCATGAATTTAATTCTAAAACGTGCGTACGAACGCACCTCCTTTGTAACGTTTGACGTACAATTTCCAACTTGTTTTTATCTAGGGTATATGAAGTCATGTAAACGAACAAGATAAACATAAATCCTACGCAGATAAGAAGCATCGTAAAGGTCTAAATTATAGTCCTGGAGATGAGGTGTGGATGACTTTACATTCACTTAGCAAGTCTAAACAAAAACGGAGTGCCAACTTCATGCAGCGGCGAGATTGTTCATATACCATCCTAACTCAAACATCGTTAACAACATATAAGATAGCCCATCCAAATAACCCAAATATTTCGGTAGGCACTTACCACACATACGCACTGAATCCATATAGAAGGTGCTGATGAGCTGCCTGCACAACCGCTACGGAAGCGTGGTAGACTGCCAAAGGTTTATGATTCCTCATCGGGACCAGAGAGGAGGGTTGCAACTTGCATTTACCTTTGCCATCTTCTATGCTTTGCTAGAGGGCGATATAAATTTCGGTTAATAGTGCGGACAATCTTTTTCCTTCCGCAGTGCATTAAGATTTAGATTGTGAGAGAAAAAGTCGCATTCCGATGACCGGTAAAAATCTAGTCCTCCTGTCCTAGCTATTTGTTTTAAAATATACATTCCGTAAGTATGTGGAGTGAAATGTCTATGTGTAACTATGCATAAATTTGTGTATTGTGAGTGTTTTCTAAAATAAATGTGATGGCAACTTATACAGTAAATCTTTACTGAGTCGAAAATTGTTGATTACAATATTTTAAAACGAAATTCTAAAATATCAAATGATTATAGATAGTTTATACCGACTTCAAAAGACATCAAAATAATTATAAGCATCGTACTAATATATTTTATTAACAAATCTTGGTGTCAAATGCATTTGGTATTTTCTGTGTTTGGATTAATGTTACACATTCAGGCTTAAACAAACCGAAAAAAAAACCCGAAACGATTGATAAACTAGTGTCAGATATAGAATTAAAATCTCATACAATTTCATAAAAGTATACTAAATTTTAAACAATGTCGGATAACTTAAGATTATAATTTAATTTATCAACACTTTAAATGAATTTACGACTAAACGTTTTTAATATTTTAGCGAATAGATTTTTTTGGGAGTTTGCAATGTTTTTGGCGCACTAAAAGTTTTAATGGTTTTTAATATTTTAAAAGTTTATGAATATTAATAAAGAAAAATCAAGTAGGCGGACAAATAATTAGATTCAGAAAAAAAAGCTATTAACATCTTAAAATTGTGTTTGTAAGATTTAAAAATACAAAAAAAAGTTAATTGTTAAAACTTCACAAACAAAGTTTCAAAAAAGTATCTATCAATTATGAACAATTATGTGATAAGGGTTTTAACCACCCGATATCGAATAATCAATATACTGTACATACGAGTATGTAGCGAAAATCAATTTTATTGACTTTTAAACAAGGCTGGTCACTATTAAATGCATTATATATTATCGGTTTATGTTAAATAAATATTTTCATTCACAATAATTTAAGAAAATAACTCAAAGCTACTACACTGTGTTTAATGGGACTTACGACTGCTAAATCATAAGAAATGAATTTTTCGAAACCAGTATAAAAGCAGAGCAACAATTTTTCAGCATTTTTAAACAAACCGCACAAAAATTCCTGTAATTACTCTAGTTATAACTAAACATGTGCCAATTTTTCTCACTGTCAGCGATCAAATTCAGGGTTTTTTTTTAAAGTAGTTCTATATAAAAAAATAATCAAACTTTTTTTTAAATTCCGCGCAAGATATCTCCTAAAACTACGCAATATTTTTATACAATCTTTAAGGATTTAAATCTATATCTTAAGACTAAATATAAACTTGTTTAGATTTTGTATTCCAGACACAAAATTAAAAAAATATATAAAGTGATATACAATAGTAAATGGGAATGTAAAATTTTAATTTATGACATTTGTATAAATATTAGAAATATTTAAATAATTTGGTATTATATTACCAGTGGGGTAAAACTGCATACATGCGTTCAATTTATAGAAACTTTCAGACTTTATTTTAAAAATGAGCACAACATTATATTTAGAACTTTAATTGAAGAACGAAGCTAATCATATTTTAATTATAAATCTAATAATTTAATAACTAATGACAAAAGGAAAATTGTCTTCATTAAAATTGCAGAAACGATGTTCATACCTTTATTAGATTTATCACTATTTAATAACTTCTGACCGTGTAGATTTGACTGCCTTTTGTTTAAACTTTGTTTACGGAATGTTCAATTATTATTTTCTGCAATATTTCTTTTAATCCCACGTAGATTATACGGTTTTACTCTAAGATAGGGCTAATCGGAACGTAAGCCAAAAACATGACATTTTAAGTGCTAGCAGCATGTTCATTGTAAAAAATAAATCCTTGTTTTCTACTATATGCTACTCATAACACTATGCTACTAATGCTACTCATAACAATGTAAAAATGTGTATGTAACTACAAATATGCGCATATTTAATAATTTTGAAAACTAGAAAAATTTAAAATAAACAATGATGAAATAAACTGTTTAACACATAATAAACATTCATAAATGTCAGTAAGAAAATATGATGTCTGCTTCTTCTGGCTTAAAGCAAAGTACCCAACCATTACCAGCTATTGAGCTACTGAAATTGAGTCAAAACGGAGATATACGATTTCATCCGAATAATAGAATCAGTTAGAAACGAATTAGGGAACGAAAATATACAATTATCTTTTCCGAGTTACTTACGATTTCGGAAAGAATTTTTTATCTTTAGACAGCTCAAAAACCAATATATATTTCATCTTTAAAGAAGCATTAATAAAAACAAAGTTTCGCTGCCACTGATTTTCGGAAACGTTTTCAATTAATTTTTATGGAATAGTAATGAATTTTTTTTATATAGGGATATCCGTATTTAGGATTTTACTTATTCTCAATTAAACATTTTAAACTGCGCAACTGAATTTATCCGAGGGAAAGTCATTAAGTAAGTCACAAAAGATAATTAACTACACTGGTCTCCAAATGTTAAGGTACAACCTTTTTTTGCGTCTAATTTGCAAATGAATGAATATAGAAACAACAAATTTGGAGGAAATGTGCGCTAAACTGTTATTTATTAAATGCGACATAGAAATTTACTTAAGTTAAACGTATAAATCAAATTACAACAAAAAAAAACACGCAAGGGGAAAAATTCCATTCTTGGAGAAATCAGTACATCGCAGTATTACGCAGTAAAATGTGACAGAAACATTAAAAAACTGGTTCTAATACGGAATATGTCCACCCTGGACTTGAATGCATTGGCGGCATCGACTTTCCATGCTCTCAATTAAATTGTCGGACACCGAAATAGGTAACGCTGACCAGACTTGGAGTAATCCTTGTTCCAGTTCATTTAATGTGCTTTGAGTAAGACTTAAAGCCGCAACTTGTCTTCCAAGATCGTCCCAAAAATGTTCTATCGGATTCAAGTCTGGAGAGTGAGCTGGTCATTCCATTCTCTCCAAACCGTGATCCTAAAGAAAATCCTCAACAACCACAGCTTGGTGTGGTCTCGCATTATCATCCATTAGTATGAATCCATTGCCAATAGCACCGTCATATGGGTTCACATATGAATCAAGGATCTCATCCTTATATCTCGCACCAGTCACAGTTTCTCCATGGAACACATGCAGGCCAGTGTGGCCTCCGAGTGAAATCCCTGCCCAAACCATGATTCCGCCGTTTCTGTACCCGTGTGTTTCGACAGTGTTTGAATGATGGTATAGAGTGCATTGTTCTCTCCAGATCAGAAGACGTCCTGAATCGATCTCCAGTGTGAATCTGGACTCGTCTGAGAAGAGTACAGAAGCCCACTGCCGTCTGGTCCAGGAAACATGTTCTCTTGCCCAATATAAGAGGGCCCTTCTCTGTCGTCTGTTGAGGGGGACACACACAACTGGTCGCCTTGCATAAAGACCTGCATTGTGAAGACGTCTTCGCACCGTAGTAGCGGAGATTCTTCTCCTTGATGCTGCAAAGTGGTCTGCAATGAGTTGCGGCACAGTAGTGCGTCTTCTCCGTCGGGCCGAAAGAGCTAGAAACCGGTCTTCTCCAGGTGTTATAACACATAGGTAGGCCTGGAACATGTCTTCTGGACACAGAATCTTCGGATTCATACTGATCCCAGAGTCGTTTGACTACACTGCGAGACACATTGAGCCGTCTAGCAGTATCGGACTGTGACAACCCCATTTCCATCCATCCTACCGCCGCCACCTTAATGAATCGGGCAAACGACTTCTTCTAGACATTTCGACTCTACTGGCTGTTGTGCACAAAACTGACAACAATAGTTCGAATACAACAAAACTTACACGATACAAAAATTACGAAAGCTTCGTTATTGCATATTTTTCTCTCATTCTTAAATACCAATTCTTTTCTATAAAATAAAAGTGGTAGCTGTAATTTTTGCGTAAGTGTTTTTAAAGCTTATTATTGTCATTCATATAAACTATGAAGTTTAATCTGACTGCCATTTTTTGCCTGGTGAGCTTCGAAAAACATGTTGTTCCTTAACTTTTGGAGGCCAGTGTAATAACTTACAATGATATTCACTTCAAATCTATTTTTATTTCTCAACATATTCTCCACCAATATTTATGCACTTATATTACAGTTGTATCATTGCCCCAACACTAGCTGCATAACATTCTTTGGGTTGCTGTCTCAGCCACATTAGGACTGCAAGTTGAAACTTTTAATCATCTGTGAACATCATCTTGCTTCTAAGATGGTTTTTTAGTGGACTAAACAGATGAAAATGGCTTGGGGCTAAGTCGAAGCTGTATGGTGGATGTTGAAGAAGTCGACAACCAAACTTTTGAAATATCACTTGTCCTAATGTATCTGAGACAGCACCCCAAAGAAAGTTATGCAGCTGTTGTTAGGGATCTGATAAAACGGTGATATAAGTGCATAAATATTGGGGGAGAATATGTTGAGAAATAAAATGGTTTTGAAGGAATATCATTGTAATTTATTATTTAATTATCTTTTGTTACTTACTTAATGACATTCCCTCGTACATGCAAGAGTAACAAAATAATATTAATGCTATTGTTAGTGGTAATGCTGTCATTTTATCATGTTTGTCTGTAAAATATGTTTGTTAATCATGAAAAAAAGAAAGAATTTGTAGAATCCGAAAAGCTAATTTTCCGGGTCGAGAAAACTGATTAATGTTCTATTAAAATTACTAAGAAACGTTTTCCAAAATAATTGGCAGCAGTAGAAACTTTGTTTTTATAAATGTATTACAAAAATATAATGGTTTGTGTACTTTCTGAGGACAAAACGCTCTTCAGAACCATGAGTAACTCTGTGGAGGTTAGAGTACATACTTTTGATTGTGGTTATAACACATTTTTCAAGATTATGCAAATTTTTATCATTCCATGGCCCTCAAGATCTTATCATGTGGTATATTTATGGAACTTTCTACTTATCCTTAATTTTTTTAAAAGCATGTGTGTACATAGATTATTATTTTTAAATTATGCGATTTTCCGATGTAGTTAATTTTAATGGAGGTTTCTAATAAATATGGTTACACATTGATTTTAGTTGTTTTCAAAATTTATTTCATTTAGTGGTTCAGCAAAACCACTTATATGAGGGCATAGTGTTTGTAAACACATTCATGGCCTTCCAATGGGGGGGGGATGCTGCATTAAGATTTTGGTGGAGATGTATCTAAATATATATGAAAATAATAGTATTTTAAAGGAAACTTTAATCAACTTTAGATATATCGCCGATATTTTACTTCTAGAGTTAAATGGAATGACAGCAAATTTTTATTTTAACTACTACTCCCAATATCTGATATTGAAACCAGCCTCCAACAACAATCAAAAAGTTAATTATTTAGATGTTAATTTAAAAATTGAAAATAAAAAGCTTATTACTAAAGAATACTGTAAAAACGAATATTTTAATTTTAGAACGACTGGAATGCTACATTTTAAATAAAATATTCGTATTTCAATTTTAAGAAACATATTTATAAACAATTTAACAAGTTTAAAAAGCCCAATATTGGTACATTGACAGATGAAATAATTAGCTAGTACATGGCGACATGGTTCATCGATGAGTTTGGTCATAAATATGGCAGATAAAATAGACAGAAAAAAATACAAAACAATTTAAAGTGGAATGATAAATTCACCTTCTAGTTAAAACAGATGAAATACTTTCGAGACAGACAGTTTGAGGACTGTGAATGGTGAGCGGTTTCCTGTTAAAGGTGTCGAGTATTTTTTTGAATCAGTTTATACTTGTTTATTTGGACTAGTTATTGTCTTCCTTCTATTCTTTTTCTGGCCCAGACTGGTCAATTCCATGGAACGTCGCATGCGTAAAACAGCTGTAACTCTGCATTTGTGTGTCGCAAGTCGAGCAGCCTGTCTCTTGTTTTGGTTTGCTCATTAATTAATTTAGTATTTTATTTAGTTACTTCTGTTGTTTTTGGTTAAGTTTTAGTGATTAGATTATAATGTTTCTTTCAATTTGTTATCTCTATATATTTTATTATGCTCTGGTTTATACATTTAAATTTTCATTTTATGGTTTAAATTTTGTGGTACATTTTAAGTTTTATTTGGAATTTTTCAACTCTCTTTCTCTCTCTCTCTCTCTCTCTCTCTCTCTCTCTCTCTCTCTCTCTCTCTCTCTCTATCTATCTATCTATCTATCTATCTATCTCTCTATATATATATATTAGTAGTAGTAGTAGTAGTATTATCACAGATTATTATATTTTAAATATTAATGTTACTATATTAGTAGTGCACAGATATATTTCACGTAAAATCTATGTAAACGTAGAAAGCTATATGTAATTGACAACTTGTTTAGTTGACATTCTGATTTGCCTGTCTGAATTGCTGATGTGGAAAATCTGTTAGTGACATATAAAGTGAAATTTTCTTCTGCAGAGCAGATATTAACTTTCTGAAGAAGATGAGAGATTTCTGGATTATTGACTGTTCAGTGAGTGAAAAGCAGAAATTGCAACGTATGTTTTATCTTACTAAGTTTATACAAGATGTATAAAATAAAGTATTGTAGTAGAGATTATAAGATATATTTATTCACTAGATGCTTTTGTACATAATGTTTTTAAAATGGCACAAATATATATAATGCCACGTGTATTATAGTATCTACAAAAAACAACTTTTAAAAAGTAAAAACAACAGTCAAGCTTTAAAAAAAACGAAAGTTGTTGCTAAAAAATGGTGTGGTATCAAATTTCCAAGCTTTTATTATAGTACTTATTTAACTTTTTAAAACAATGACGTCAAAGGATCTCAGCCTGCGAACGAAATGCTTGTCCTTTACCGTGGTTTTATAGAAATAAATTAATCATATTCAATTCCATTTCGAAAAGTTTGTTTACGTTTGGAAAGAAATTTTAAATGCCGATAACTCTTAATGTATACATTTTAGAAGGTACCTCTTCTCTCAAAATTATTATTTTTTTAAAGATCTTTCTAAAAATGTAAATTTTATATATATTAAAAGCATGAACACTACGTCTTATTACTTTATTTTACAATAGTATAAGAACACATATTTTATCAGACAATTAAATGCACTAAACCAACATGAGTGAAAAATTGACTTGCGCCAGGACTCGAAACTGGGACCTTCAGCGTACCGTGCTAACGTTTTACCACTATGCCACCCAGATCGATATTCTAACTCGGCAATTTCTCATTCTTATTCCTGTTGGAAACAGTCATCGGCCACAGTTTGCAATCACATTTAATTGTCTGATGAAATGTGTGTTTTTATAATTATGAAGTTTTATTTAAAAAAAATATCTTCAGAAAAAATGGTTGACTTGCAGATGAAATTTGATATGATTAACCCGTAACTGATTTGTGCTATTATAATACAGATGGCACACCGTCGTTGGCGAGGTTTTATCTCTGTTTTGGTATAATTTTTTAGTTGCCAAGTTAATTAACTTTTTTTTGCTAATTAAGGAGAGAAATGTATTTATTTTTTCACTGTATTTTATAAAAGCACGTAGATTAGGTTATCACTTGTCCAAAAATGCAATCCTTTTTCATTTCTGCCCTATATTTAAATCTGTAGGTTGTTTGAAAAAAAAAGTTTGATGAAGAAAATAGTGATCATTTTAAGTAACTCGACGTTTTTAAAAAAAATCTATATCTCTGTTTATAAATCACTTATGAAGATGAGTTTGGTCTCAAATTGAAGAATTTCTTCATTAGATTCTTTTAGTTTTCGTTTTTTTCTATGACGCTTGGTTAATTTGATATCTGATATTTTAATCTGGCATGTTTGGTTGATTTAACATTGCGAAGTTGATTGCTGTAAGTAAGCAGTAGCGGTCTAATGTCCAGTTCTTGGCGTTGTTTGTGTGGCGCTTTTTTATAGCTTGGCTTGGCAGAGCGACCGCCCTGCTTGATAGTACGTATTATAGTACACAGATAAAGTAAATTCACCTGTGTACCGTGTAACAATAGTGAGCCACCATTTTTAAAAATCGAAATACAAGACCCCAGTATCTTTTTTAAAAAACTGAAAACAATCTGATTGGTTAAAACTCTAAACTTTTCATTGCATATTAACCCTTTCAAGGAGAAGTAATTGTGTTACTGTAATTCACGAATTTATGGAAAAAAAACTTGTAAATAGTGAAGAGCTATTTAACAGCTCTTTTTTACCACAGTTAAAAAAGTAAAATATATTTTAAAAATCTGGTACAAATCTTGTATAAAATTATGTGGAATAAAATATATCCCACATCTGTTTCAAGGTTCACGTGGTTGCAAACAATTCCTTTGTTCTGTTGATGGGGAATTTTTAGTTCTAGGGATGGAACGGCGAACTTTTGGCACACGGAAGACTTATTTTGGAGCTGAGTTAATTGAGTTTCCAAATAGTTTTGGCAGATCCAGTATTTCAAAAAACTGGTCGAAGAAAAGGAATTAGCCAGACGACTGCTTCTGAATCGAGGAATCTACAAATATAACTTAATTTGAATTAAAATAAAAAAAATAAATAGAAAATTTAAATTTTGATAAAACAATAAAGAACAAATTTAATTAATGTAGATAAATGGAATGACATATACTCCGGACATGGTCTCAAATTGAAGAATTTCTTCATTAGATTCTTTTAGTTTTCGTTTTTTTTTCTATGACGCTTGGTTAATTTGATATCTGATATTTTAATCTGGCATGTTTGGTTGATTTAACATTGCGAAGTTGATTGCTGTAAGTAAGCAGTAGCGGTCTAATGTCCAGTTCTTGGCGTTGTTTGTTTGGCGCTTTTTTTATAGCTTGGCTTGGCAGAGCGACCGCCCTGCTTGATAGTACGTATTATAGTACACAGATAAAGTAAATTCACCTGTGTGCCGTGTAACAATAGTGAGCCACCATTTTTAAAAATCGAAATACAAGACCCCAGTATCTTTTTTAAAAAACTGAAAGCAATCTGATTGGTTAAAACTCTAAACTTTTCATTGCATATTATCCCTTTCAAGGAGAAGTAATTGTGTTACTGTAATTCACGAATTTATGGAAAAAAAATGTAAATAATGAAGAGCTATTTAACAGCTCTTTTTTACCACAGTTAAAAAAGTAAAATATATTTAAAAAATCTGGTACAAATCTTGTATATAATTATGTGGTATAAAATATATCCCACAGCTGTTTCAAGGGTTACGTGGTTGCAAACAATTTCTTTGTTCTGTTGATGGGGAATTTTTAGTTCTAGGGAAGGAACGGCGAACTTTTGGTACACGGAAGACTTATTTTGGAGCTGAGTTAATTGATTTTCCAAATAGTTTTGGCAGATCCAGTATTTCAAAAAACTGGTCGAAGAAAAGGAATTAGCCAGACGACTGCTTCTCAATCGAGGAATCTACAAATATAACTTAATTTGAATTAAAATAAAAAATAAATAAATAGAAAATTTAAATTTTGATAAAACAATAAAGAACAAATTTAATGAATGTAGTTAAATGGAATGACATATACTCCGGACATGTCCGGAGTATATGTCATACCATTTAACACCGATGAAGATGGACAACTAGAATATATAGGAATACAACAGGAAAATTGAAAGACCGTATAAGTGAACATAAAAGATATCTAAAATTTAACAAACCATCCACTGCTCCATCGAGACTTCACCAAACAGTAAAATGTGATTGTATCCCCCTTTTTCTTCTTTCCTCACCTTTTTTGCTATGTAGTGGTACCGACCGACCGTTGGACGAATGTAAATGATTTGAACTCTCCCGTAGGCTTGCAGTACAGAGACATACTGTTTACAAGAATGTGATCTGGACGTTGTGTTTTAATTATACATCCTGATGAAAGCTGGGTTCACAGCCATAAGTGCTCAACTTTTTTTAATGTTTTAAAATATAAATAAAGTTTTAATCATATTTTAGATAATGAAATCACATGTTTGTGTGCGTACTTTTTATTTTTATTTGACAAATGTGAATTTAAGCATTCCGGACTTGTTTTTTATATAAAAATTGATATTTCTAATTCTTGTTCGAACCCTTTAAATAAATTTGATACAAAAACAAAAAAATGTTAAAACTAAATCAAGCAAGAGTGAAAGGTGGTAAGATAATTCAACAAACACTGTTTTTGGCAACTTAAATTTAAAATAGGCTACAGTAATTTTAAACTATAGAGATAATAACTACACCAGCATAGTTCTTAAAATGTAAAACTTCTACAGAATTTAAGTAAAATTCTAATTTCTTTCACATTACTGTAAATGGTGCATTTCCAAGCAATGAGATAATACTAGATTAATTTTAACACAATTATTCAAATTGGTAAACTAATCATACGATTTGTAATTTTCCAACTAGACGAAAAATGTCCGGGCCAGGATTCGAACGTGGGATATCATCATGGCTGAAGCTGCCATTCTCTACTAACTGAGCCATCCCGGTCTAATCTGGGTGCCCTAATTCATCCAGTTAACCTTATTGATCATAGCATCTGGTTCAGTTGGCATAGCATTTCGAATCGTGCCCCTGACATTTTTTGTCCAGTTGGAAAATTACAACTCGTACAATGAAATAATAGCCATAAATAGCTTATATATCACGCATAATATTTATATATACTATGTATATATATATATATATAAAGCGATTTTTTTGCGCTTATATAAAAAATATTTTCCTACTTAGCATAAAATTAATATTTTTATTATTTATTTCTCAGTATAAAAAATAGATACGGGGCGTTTTTTTTTTAGATATGGAACGTAAATTCATTACTGAAAACAAAAATTTTAAAGTTTTTTAACATTTTTCTAATAATTTTTACCCAGAACGCAGACGTAAATTATGTTTACTATTTTAGAATAGTATAAACACATTTCAAATTAAAAATATTTTACAAATAAAAAAGTCATTTCTAAGCAGATATAATCTGATATTTTATTTCTAAATTTAAAATATTATACGCCATAAACATACTAAAGCATTCAGTGACACGCATACTTGATTACGTCATCGTCATTTGTCTAGATATATCAATATGCTTCATACGTATTTTAATAGATACTGATTATCATTGAAATATGAATTCCATGCAAGCTTGTATAAATTGCGATTGGTTCTCGTGCAGATAACTGTCTTGATAAATTACGCTTTCTGGAATATGGTTTCAAATATTTTACTTAACTGCATAAATAATGTCTAAATATGTATTATTTTTACGGGCACATTTCTGATTTATCACGTATTTCCGAATTTCATATTGAAAAATTACTACAACAGCAAAATTGTATAGACAATTGTGGATTGTTTCTCTTTCTAGAATGTCTTACATGATTTTCAAAATAAGTTAAAATACAGAAAAAACACTACTGTTAGAGTTATTTAAATTATTGAATTTTATTTTAATACTGCAAACGAGCACGTGTCACCAATTCAGCAGAAGCATTCAGTTAGTAAACCAGAATTCAAGATATTAAAATCTCAGAACTTCATCGCGTTTTCTTAAAATAAAAATTGCATTTTCTTTATAATTTTTTCAAAAAATATGTACTGTAACAGAGAGATTGTATTTACAGATGTACTCAATATTGGAAAGTCATTAGCTCTTTTAAATAATGTAACCATTTTCCATAATTTAGTAAACACAGGACACAGTTAACTCTCGTTACTGCGTCTCCACTTAAGACGCACTGTTCAAAATAACCTGAAATTCACGGGTAAATATTTTCTGTATTTTCTTCTCAAAAATGTTAGATTATACCCATGTTATAATTTCTAAATTAAACCTTCATTAGACAATAAAGTTACTCAAAAAATGCAAATTTTAGTTTTTGGAACTTTTGTTATTCAATTAGGGGTATTTTCTTTTACTGTTCAAACATATTTACCTATTTTTAAATAAATGAAAATTAATGTGTACGCAGTAATTAGAATTTGTAACATTCATTATTTTTATAATTTTATTTTTATTTTGTTAAAAAACCTTTACATTACCGTTACACCGCATTAAGAGAAAAAGTTGTGTGACATAATTTTTTAATGGTCTCTTTGCTACTTTGTAAAATAAAATAAACGTGACATAAAGTAAATTTGATTTGTTCCAGTTTATATATATATATATATATATGTATATATATATATATATATATATATATATATTTTTTTTTTTTTCAAAAATACATCTTCAAATGTTACTTTGTTTATTGTTACGTTGTACCCCTTATTTTGTCACTCAAAAATCTGTGTTAAACACGTGTCACTTTGTCAAACTGTGTCACTTTGTCAAACAATGTTACTTTGTTTATTGTTACGGTGTACCCCTTATTTTGTCACTCAAAAATCTGTGTTAAACACGTGTCACTATTGTTTTTTCTGATGGAAAAAGATCATATTTCATATATACTTCAGATTGGTGGCTACTTTTATAAGTTTTTTTTTTTTTTTTTTTTTTTTTTTTTTAAATATAAAGGTATCAAAAAAATGTTTACTGTAGGCTTCATATGTTTTATTCTTATTTTATATAAAAATAAAGGAAACCCCTATATATTAAACATTAAAAATAATTACATTTAACAAATGCATTTCGAAAGTAGGCCACAAAAAACGGCTTCACATATTTATACAGGGTAAATCTTTAAATCTGCTTCGCTTTAAAGCTAATGAGTAAGCTACAGATCTTAATCTAAAGTCTAGATGTGGTAAAACGGGTGAGTGCTACGCCATGCTTTACGCCGCAGTCCATTCTGTCAGTAATTTCAGGAGATAGAAATCGTATCCCAAAAACTATGAGAGCTACAACTAAATGTGCAATGGCAAACATTATGAAATCGTCGATTTAGTAAGAAAATTAACAGTCAACTGGTGTATAGAAGACAATATCGAAACTGATGAGATTTTTTTTTTAGAAAAAAATTATATATGATACACTCCTTTTACAATTATAACCACTGATGTTTACAGATACAAATGTCTGAGCTCTAAAAATTACTTTTTATTTATTGTAAAAATTACAGACCGTTCCGCTATTTCTATTGCTTTATTACCTCGTAGTTTTTTTCTTCATACTTGAGTAAGATCTTATGCCGTTTGATAAAATTGGAATTATGCATGCTTAACCCGTCAGCACACGTGCCCCTTTCCATTACGTTACTATACGCGCGGGATAAATTTTACCCCAATGGGTTTTCTTGTGTCAATTCCCTCCCCCCCCCGGTTAGATTATAAACAAAAATTTATATTTTGAAATAAACTGTAAATCCATAAAGGACATAATTTAACTTAAAATAAAAAGTTCTTTTATATTAAAAGCAAAAAAAAAAAAAAAAAAAAAAAAAAAAAAATATCGCACTAAGATTTTTTTTTTGCATATCATTACATACAAAGCTTTTACAATCCAAATTCAACCATGAAAATACAAAAAAATATAAAACTGATATATAGAAGCTGTATGTGCAAGAGTTGTTAACGTTTAAAAGAAAAAAAATATATTATTTGCTCATTATATTTTTCCATAAACATTTGCATTAACATTTTCCTATCATTATGGGTTACGTTATAACACGCGTGGGGTAAATTTTCTCCCACGTGACATTTTTATAACAAAAGAATGGAAAATAGACAACCAGATGTAAATTCTTTTTGTCCACATCTTGATATCATTCAGCTTGAAAGGTACTATAAAGCTCAGAATGATCACGAACTATTTTCGCACATTTTTAAGCAATAGTTGTAAGCTGGGGTAGATTTTATCCCAGCGCGTGTGCTGATGAGTTCAAACATCTCCTCATTTAATTTTCCGAGAAAATGCGTGCTTTTCATACACTAAATGTATTGCTTATGTGTGAGATATTTTGGTATGTGCAGAGAACTATTTATCGTATCAAAGTGTACAATATTTGTTTACCATATCAATAATACTCTTCCATTTTCTCATTCAATATTTAGTCGTATCTCCTATTATTATCGAGATAAGAAATCTCTCTCGGAAATTTTCCCCTATAAGGGACACTGCAATATAATTCAACTTTTAGCGCAGGGCTTCTTTTTGGACACGCGGAATACAGTATTTTAGAATAGAATATTTTACATTATTTAATTGTAGAATTTACGAGAGAATGCGAATAAAATGATATTCCTCGAGCAAATAAAATGGTATTCTCTACTGGACAGATTTGGTGTAGCGTTATACTATTACTACCGTTATACTATGCATAGGGACCACATTAAAGGCTGTGTGTATTTTGCTTTACCATTTATATGTGGGAGAATCAACTTGGATCAGTCTATATGCAATTTTATTTCACATATTATGGATTCCTTTTTATACAAGTTCCATCAGAAAAGAAAAAAAAATGCTTCTTTTATTAAGAAACCAAACGTGCAAATTCAATGTTTTTCAATATATTTTTTATTTAAAAATGGAGTTTTCATAATAAAGTTATCTGTGTTTTGGATTTATATAATTTTCTTTTAATAAACCATTTAAAAAACTAATGTTCGTATGATTAATAAAAAGTAAATAATATTCGATTCTTATTCAATGGTTGGAGTATCATAGTTGAGATTTATTCCAACAGAACGTAAAATTCCGGGACCAGGACTCGAACCTGGGTACTTTGGCTTGCCGTGTCAAAACTCTTCCTACTGAGCTATTCCAACGAGCGTTTTCACGGTAAGCCAAAGTACCCAAGTTCGAGTCCTCGTCCCTGGATTTTTAGCTCTGTTGAAATAAATCTCTACTACGATACTCCATCGTTCGAGTATGATTTACCTAGTTTAAAAAAACTGCCCTCTGTTGATTATGAAAAAGAAAATAATTTAAAGAAAATGCCCTGTTTATCCACATACCATAGATCCAGTAGAACATTAAATTTGTATACAGTTTACGATATTTTCCTTTTAAAATAAAGTAAAATAAAATAAATTATATATTTCCATACTTGTGTGAAAATGGTAACAACTATCCGTTCAATCTTAAAATATATTTACCATGTATAATTTGATAATTGTTTTTGGAATAAATTAAGCAGTTCAAAACGTACCTAGTCGACAATTTAAAATAAATTGGCTAATCAATTTAAAGTATTTTTAAAATCATCTTCCACACAAAACACGTAACATGCTAATAGAAAATTTTAAAGAAGTTTTTCTTTTATGTAGCGAACAATATTGCTCATTTATGTAGCGTAGCGCTTTGGCAAATTTAGTTAAATATTATCGGTGTTATTACCATATTAGATATTTATAGTATACTTATAAAATTTATGCTTAACAAAGGAGCTTATGTGGAAATATAATTTTCAATCAACGTTTGAATATTTATATAAGTTTATTTTATGTTTCAGAAAATATGCAGAAATATGTTTTCAAATATTCATGTAAAAATAGAAATAAAATTAATCAAAAAGCAATTGTTGACGAGAGTAAATATCTTGAATATAATGTAATAAGTGTGTTAAATTTAATAGCAAAAAATTTCTTGCCGTGTGTAAACAATTAAGAATAAACAAATAAGTTACATATATGCATCAAAAGCTGATTCAAAGTCAAATTCAACTATTAATTAACATGAATTAAGCGCAAATATCTGGTTATTTTGCAATACCTAAGGAAAATCATTTGATCATTAATAACTACAACAACTGATTTACATAATTTCATAGATTCTAGAATGACTCCAAGCCATGTTGTTAGTATTGATTAAAACTAGATTGAGCTTCGTAATTGCTTATTTTAATCTAATAATTACTGATAATCATTAAATATCTTATCTCATCCTTTTCGTTACTATTTCTATTCATTAACTCTTTAAATTCCAAGCTTTAAAAATATTAATTACCTGAGAATCCCAATACATAGCCAAAATTCTAGCTTTTGGTAAGTATTGGTAAGTATTGGAACATATCATACTGCTTTCTCCCTTTATTCAAATTTCGTCAAATGTTACGTCTCTCTGTTTACCATTGGAAACATCGCTCCAGTTACTGAAAAAAATCTTTTTTTTTTTTTTTTTTTTTTTTGTACTGTGCAGAAATGCCAACACATTACAAATCCATTACTGAGTGAGACCACCCCCTTGACAGAGTACACCTTAAGAGGAAAAGGAAAATCATTTCAGCTATATACGGCTATTACAGATCTCCGAGCATTGGGATGATATCGGATATTGTGGTATTCAAAAAGTTAAACCATACACTAATTCTGGTACATGTAGTATCTTGTTAAAATAGCACAAAAATGTCTCTTTATAATGTCCGACTAATTCATTCTTAATTTATCTATAGTGATTTTACACTTTCGCACCACACTTTAAGGCTAATATTTTTCTTGTACATATCTATCTACCTGTCTATCTATCTATCTATCTATCTATATATATATATATATAGATAGATACAGATAGATATACATAGATATACATAGATGGAAGCATTTCTGACGGCTATACAAAACAACACTAACCACACTCGTACTAATTCATGCATACCTCACGTAGATATTGAGAAAAATAGCTGTGATTACAATAAGTGACGTAACTGCACGTTTTCGTGGTGTAGTTCGTGTGCTATGATCAAATATACATTAAGAATTCCAGTCCTTTTAAATATTTTAAAATAAAGATTACATAAGAGAAAAACGCACATTGAATAATTCTTATTTGCCTTGTTATCTTGAAAAGAGGTTAAAATATATGCCAAAGAATATAATAATTTAATTTGAATAAACAACAACAGCAACAACAAAAAACCGTCAAGATATTTACAGAAGTATTTTCAGTTTCTAAAATTTCTGCCGCGAATAAAACAGGATGCGCCTTATGCATGAGTGCGCATTATGCATGAGTGCGCATTATGCATGAGTGCGCACTATGCAGAATAAAAACAATAAGTGTACATATATGTATGTTTGTGTACGTATGTAACATATAACAGAGATTTTAAACATCTAGAAGAGAAAATGAACGCAATATTTTGGCATTCCTAAATAAATAAAATAAAAAACATCATTTTCTGTGTTTCTGTTCTTAGAAAAAAATAAATCTATCCTGCTTTTGATAAGTTATCATTTCTGCTTAACACACTATGCTCTAGTATTCAGTACTACGGAATTTAATAGGTAAAATTCAAAAACAGTGATTTCATGGTGTATAGAAATACTCGTATTATATCTTTTGATGCATACAAAAAAGAAAAAAGTTTAGAATTGTAAATACATGCAATCAGCACCTATAATAGTTTTCTCATCAGCAGATAAACAACTCAGTCTTTAATCATGTCTAACTCGAAAGATATTATTGTCTATTTTAATTTTTTTATATTAAGATTCCGTAGATTAAGACGCAGTTGTTGTTTATTAAAGTGTGAATAGAAGCGTGTAAAAAAAGTTCCTTTGAAAAAACTTAATCAGTGTTATCCTTTAATCAATCGATTAAAAACCTAGCTTAAAAACTTAACAGTTTTCTTAATAGATCTTGTTAAAAACTTAATCGCTCGAACATCGAAAAAATAACTTTTCACAATTTATCCTCCCCAGAAAAATTTAAATGTTAGCACTTTTACGTTTATTTTATTACTTTTCTTTTCTTTTCTTTTCTTTTCTTTTTTTGTGTGTTTTAAACTTTAAAGCATAATTTGTTTTAGAAACAAACCAAATATATTGCAAGATTTGATACAGACAAACAATAATCGAAGGTAAATAAAAACATGTAAATAAAAATTCCTCCAAAAAAATTATTCAATGTCATATTTTTAACCACATTTTGAAAAATTCCCTCTCCAAAAAACTTAAAACCTTATTACTTTTATGGTATATTTAAGTAGATAATAAAGGCCGGTTCTGCGCAAGCTGTGGGTGCTGTGTAGACCTCTGCACCCTGTGAAGGTCACCGGCAGTGGCAGGTGCTGTCACCGGAAGTGGCAGGTGGGAATAACAGGCATGTTTAGACAGGAAGTTAACAGGAAGTTTGACTGGAAACGTGACAGGAACTGGGTGCGATACAGGAGAGAGGGGGAGGGCTTATTTTTGGAAGGGCTTATTTTTGGAAGGGCTTATTTTTTTTGTTGGTTCTGATCCTTCTAGTCGAGTGGAGTTGAGCTGTAGGAATCCTGCTATAAGAATGAATTTAGTTTGAAAGTAATATTAGCAGAATGTTCAAAGAAAATTTTTTTTGCTTCACCTGAAATAAAAATTCTATTTGCTAACACCTGAAATAAAAACGGAAATCTTTCTGAATTTGTTTTATTTTATAAAAGTTTAACATGAAATTTATTCTAAGACCGGAAACGCGACAGGAAATAAGACCGGAAACGAGATTAGACATGTTTTTTCCAAAAAGGGTTTTCAGGAAGCAGTAAACATGTTTTGGGAACATGTTTGGGAACTTGTTGGAACAGGAAATGTGAGACCGGAAATAATTAAGATGAGAGAGATAACGAAGGTCCAGGATTATACACGTTGATTTTGTTCCTTGTAGAGGGTGGTATTTTATTTTATTTTTTATTTAAAGTGTTTTCATTTATTTTTTTATTTAATTTATTTACAGCGTTTTAAATTATTTTTATCTTATTTTTTATAGTTTTTTACGTATTATTTTAATTTTTAGTGACATTAGAACCTGCAAGTTCTGTATCACACATGTCTTATCTAGTATGTTACTAAGGCTGTGTGTGTGTTGTTATCTCTTCAAATGCAAACCATGGCAAGGGATTTCAGACATGTATTGAGATATCTTTATAACAGTTTTAATGAATTGCGGGAAATTCTCTTTAGATATTGACTAATTTGAGAGTTTTGGTTTAATATGAATGCTTTTAAATCTGTTTGTTGTTCTAATTTACAAACACATTTCTTCACAACACTCTGTCAACTTATCATTTATATTAGAAATATAGGTTTCTAGTTTTGTTATGAAAAATAACGTGTTTATATATTTTAAAAATGAAAGCAAAGTGATTTTTATCAATATAAATATTAGCCATACACCCACGCATTTATGTTATTGAATTAAATTTCAATGCTTAATATTGTATTCACCGTACTATTTTACTACAAAAGCTTTTTCACAAATTTGTAAACTGAAATTAATGTGTCATTTTTAGTGAAAAAATTAATTCAAGTCTTTGAGACTAATCTTTCATAGGGGAAAAAAAAAGATTTGTCATACTTTCTCTTACATTATATCTGCCGTATTTTAAGTTTGCAAATTTATGGTGTAACTTAAATAATCGTTTTTATGCTATCTAAACAATATATTTTTTAATTATATGTTTTTTTTATTGACTTGTAATATAGCTCTTTTTTTCAATTAAAAGGGTACTGTAGAATAATTTATGTCACAAATACTACATCTTTCTTTAGTTAAATATGTTTCACTTAAGACATGACAAAGAGTCTTAGAAACATTTCATTTTGGAGTTAAGTGATTAAACAAGAAAATATTATTTATAAAAACACAACACATAAGACCAGTGACTGAGAGGTTCTGGTTTTAAAGCTACTAGACGTTTGGGATTAAAATTCTCTCGCGCTCTTCAAACTAACCGTTCGGAGTTTTCTTCGAATTTTGTCAATACGAGTTAGGATCCCTTAGAATGACCCCTAGAGTGACCTATATCCCAATCGTAGATTATCCGTTTTAACAAATAACCAACCACCCACAACACATAAGACATTTTAGATCATTACATAAGGCATTTTAGGATCATTACATAAGACATTTTAGATCATTACATTTAGTCAATAAGTGATTTGACATGCAAAATATTATTTATAGAAACATACAATAAGAGAATTTTAAAGATTTTTTCCTTTCAAATGATCAATTTTTAGTGACTTATTTAAATTATTAAAGAGAGCGGGTATTTTGTTTTAAGTTATACGATTAAAATAAATTTTCATTATATTTGATTTTACACAACCAACAATTAAAAAAAAAAGAGAATGGAATCTAGTTTTTATAAATTAACGTATTTCAATATTACAAATACTTCACACCCCCGTCTTTTTTTCCCTCTTTTGGTAGACTTTATGCACATAAGGCATAAAATTCTTTTTAGAATACATCATTTAGAAATTAAGTGATTTGATAAGTAAAATATTATTTATAAAAACAATAAATACGAGATTAATAAAGATTTTTACTTACAAATGTACGAACTTTTGATAGGTAAGACTTTCTCAATCGTTGTGCAAGAATTAAGTAGTGATTGAACTTATAACATTATATGATGAAATAATCACGTTG
This sequence comes from Maratus michaelseni, assembly GCA_963931845.1. Lineage (NCBI taxonomy): Eukaryota > Metazoa > Arthropoda > Arachnida > Araneae > Salticidae > Maratus > Maratus michaelseni. The sequence continues at coordinate 389,808,261 of OZ007592.1, read as the reverse complement.
CGTATTTTTAAACCAATAAAATGTCAGTATTTTTAAACCAATAAAAAGTTAGCATTTCTACACGAGCGCATTCTATTACTATATAAATTTAAATGAAACGAGTTTATAACATTCTACTGTGAGCTGATATCGGTGTAATAGGTTGTATTTTTCGTTACGTTACTTTTCCTTTAAGTTATTATGGAACGAGTTATGAATTCTTATGTTAGTGACGTAACCAACATGGAGTGTCAACGCTCATCACCAAAGTTAAATAATCAAGAGATGGATTCTACACTTTTACCCAAAGAAGCACCCGTTTCGAATTATGAAGTGAAACCCAACTCATCAGGACTAAAGAAACATAAGTTGTCCTTTGTGTGCACTACTTGCAACAAAGTTTTTTCCCGAAAGTTTGTCTTAATTAGACACATGAAATTTCACCTGGAGTAAAACCCTTTGTGTGTGACATCTGCGAAAAACAATTTGTTCCAAAGAGTGATTTATTAAATCATGTGAAGATTCATTCAAAGGGCCCAGTGATTTATAATTGTGATCTATGCGCTGAAGTTTTTTTTCAAAAAAGAGTGACTTACTTCAACATAGCAAAATTCACAAATCTGTCAAACAACATAAGTGGCAATGAACTGTAAGAATGCAATGAACTGTTTTCGAGAAAGTACGACTTATTGAAACATAAGAGGATGCATAAGCCCCGAAAGCAGTATAAATGCATCCAGTGTAGTGAAATATTTAATCGAAAATATGATTTATCACGTCATATAGACACTGCACACAAAGTACTACCCAAAGTTGTCAAATCGCCATCTTTAAAAGATTCGTTATATAAAAAAGTGAAGCATTTTAAAAGACAAAATGCTTTAAATATATTTACTAAAACAGTAATAAATTCTAACGAGGGGAATGATCAAGACTTTCTCACATTTTTTAACAGTATTCGATCGGACGTTTTGAATGAATTAAATTATCAGATAGAAGTAAAAAGGTCAATGAAGTGGTATGCAACTGCAAAAGTTGTTGTAATTCGCCAAACACTTGACGGTGATATAGATACTATCACCCCATATTTTCATTCAAGAACTGTACTGGAATTGACGAATCAAAACATACCTGTACATGTTGAGGATGTCTTTACGAAAATTATTAACTCTTTTGAGGAATTCACTCAACAAGGATCTAATTGGACATAGCAACAAATATTAAATCTAGAACTGTCTACAGCGAAATATAGAATGGCTTAAAATGTGTGGACTTTTTTTGAAACATGTATATTCATGTTTTTGCTATTGTAGTTATTTAAAATGATAAATAAATAGTCTATGACTAAAAAAATCTTAAGAGTTTTTTATTATTTTCATGGTAACTATTTTATATAAATTACTTATAACAGTTTGACAATGCTACATAAACTACTGTTTAACATTTTGAATGTCTTAGACAAAATGGGAATGGATTTGTTGAAATTATGTAAAACATGATGAAATACATTTGATGTATTTATTATATGTTACTTAAACTACAAGAGAAATGACTGGAAATGTGTTATTTTAAATCTATGGTACTTTTAATCACTAACAAGGTAACACGTGACGTTATGAATAATCGATGGGTTTTCCTTTCAATATCTAGTAATCTTACTTATTGATAAGAAAGTTGGAAAAATAGACTTAACACATTGTTAGAGAATTTGGAAAAATATATAGTTGGTTAGAAAATTTAACATAAAATAACAAATTTTAGAAATTAACATTTCGATCAATGAAAAATAATTAATTTTGGTAAACTATACACTTAGACAATATTTCAAACTAGGAAAAAATAATAACTTTACACTGACACAATATTTTAAACTAAGGAAAGTTAGACATAACACATTGTTACAGTTTTTTTTTAAACTATCTAGTTAGTTATAAATTTTACAAAATTAGCAACAAATAAACATTTCATTAGATTGACAAAAGAAAATAATTAAATTTAAGTAAACTTTACACTTAGACAATGTTTCAAACTAAGAAAAATAATAGCTTTACACTTATACAATATTTTCAACTAAGGAAAATTAATAACTTAACACATTGTTAAAAAAAGTGTAAAGTTTACTTAAATTTAATTTTCTTCTTTTGTCAATCTAATGAAATGTTTATTTGTTGCTAATTTGTAAAATGTATAACCAACTAGGTAGTTTTCAAAAAAAACTCTAACAATGTTTTATGTCTAAATTTTCCTTAGTTTAAAATATTGTCTCAGTGTAAAGTTATTATTTTTTCCTAGTTTGAAATATTATCTAAGTGTAAAGTTTACCAAAATTTATTTTTTTTCATTTATCGAAATGTTTATTTTCTAAAATTTGTTACTTTATGTTAAATTTTCTAACCAACTATATATTTTTCCAAAACCTCTAACAATGTGTTAAGTCTATTTTTCCAACTTTCTTATCAATAAGTAAGATTAATACATATTGAAAGGAAAACATATCGATGATTCATAACGTCACGTTTTACCTTGTTAGTGATTAAAAGTACCATAGATTTAAAATAACACATTTCCAGTCATTTCTCTTGTAGTTTAAGTAACATATAATAAATACATCACATTTATTTCATCATGTTTTACATAATTTCAACAAAATCATTCCCATTTTGTCTAAGACATTCAAAATGTTAAACAGTAGTTTATGTAGCATTGCCAAACTGTTATAATTAATTTATATAAAATAGTTACCATGAAAATAATAAAAAACTCTTAAGATTTTTTAGTCATAGACTATTTATTTATCATTTTAAATAACTACAATAGCAAAAACATGAATATACATGTTTCAAAAACAGTCCACACATTTTAAACTATTCTATATTTAGCTGTAGACAGTTCTAGATTTAATATTTGTTGCAATGTCCAATTAGATCCTTGTTGATTGAATTTCTCAAAAGAGTTAATATCTTTCGTAAAGGCATCCTCAACATTTACAGGTATGTTTTGATTCGTCAATTCCAGTACAGTTCTTGAATGAAAATATGGGGTGATAGTATCTATACCACAGTCCGGTGTTTGGCGACTTACATCAACTTTTGCAGTTGTATACCATTTCATTGACCTTTTTACTTCTATCTGATAATTTAATTCATTCAAAACGTCCGATCGAATACTGTTAAAAAATGTGTGAAAGTCTTGATCATACTCCTCGTTAGAATTTATTACAGTTTTAGTAAATATATTTAAAGCATTTTGTCTTTTAAAATGCTTCACTTTTTCATATAACGAATCTTTTAAAGGTGGCGATTTGACAACTTTGGGTAGTACGTTGTGTACAGTGTCTATATGACGTGATAAATCATATTTTCGATTAAATATTTCACTACACTGGATGCATTTATACTGCTTTCGGGGCTTATGCATCCTCTTATGTTTCAATAAGTCGTACTTTCTCGAAAACAGTTCATTGCATTCAGTACACTTAGGTTGTTTGTCAGATTTTTGAATTTTGCTATGTTGAAGTAAGTCACTCTTTTTTGAAAAAACTTCAGCGCATAGATCACAATTATAAATCACTGGGCCCTTTGAATGAATCTTCACATGATTTAATAAATCACTCTTTGGAACAAATTGTTTTTCGCAGATGTCACACACAAAGGGTTTTACTCCAGGTGAAATTTCATGTGTCTAATTAAGACAAACTTTCGGGAAAAAGCTTTGTTGCAAGTAGTGCACAGAAAGGACAACTTCTGTTTCTTTAGTCCTGATGAGTTGGGTTTCACTTCATAATTCGTAACGGGTGCTTCTTTGGGTAAAAGTGTAGAATCCATCTCTTGATTATTTAACTTTGGAGATGAGTGTTGACACTCCAAGTTGGTTACGTCACTAACATAAGAATTCATAACTCGTTCCATAATAACTTAAATGAAAACTAACTTAACGAAAAATACAACCTATTACACCGATATCAGGTCACAGTAGATTGTTATGAACTCGTTTCATTTAAATTTATATAGTAATAGAGTGCGCTCGTGTAGAAATGCTAACTTTTTATTGGTTTAAAAATACTGACATTTTATTGGTTTAAAAATACGCCACGTGATTATTTCATCATATAATGTTATAAGTTCAATCACCACTTAATTCTTGCACAATGATTGAGAAAGTCTTACCTATCAGAAGTTCGTACATTTGTAAGTAAAAATCTTTATTACTCTCGTATCTATTGCTTTTATAAATAATATTTTACTTATCAAATCACTAAATTTCTAAATGATGTATTCTAAAACGCTTTTTATGTCTTATGTGTATAAAGTCTACCAAAAGAGGGGAAAAAAGACGGGGGTGTGAAGTATTTGTAATGTTGAAATACGTTAATTTATAAAAACTAGATTCCATTCTCTTTTTTTAAAATGTTGTTCTATAATATGTTTCTATAAATAATATTTTGCATGTCAAAACACTCTTTGACTAAATGTAATGATCTAAAATGTCTTATGTAATGACCCTAAAATGCCTTATGTAATGATCTAAAATGTCTTATGTAATGACCCTAAAATGCCTTATGTAATGATCTAAAATGTCTTATGTGTTGTGGGTGGTTGGTTATTTGTTAAAACGGATAATCTACGATTGGGATATAGGTCACTCTAGGGGTCATTCTAAGGGATCCTAACTCGTATTGACAAAATTCGAAGAAAACTCCGAACGGTTAGTTTGAAGAGCGCGAGAGAATTTTAATCCCAAACGTCTAGTAGCTTTAAAACCCGAACCTCTCAGTCACTGGTCTTATGTGTTGTGTTTTTATAAATAATATTTTCTTGTTTAATCACTTAACTCCAAAATGAAATGTTTCTAAGACTCTTTGTCATGTCTTAAGTGAAACATATTTAACTAAAGAAAGATGTAGTATTTGTGACATAAACTATTCTACAGTACCCTTTTAAGAAAAAAAGAGCTATATTACAAGTCAATTAAAAAAACATATAATTAAAAAATATATTGTTTAATTAGCATAAAAATGATTATTTAAGTTACTCCACAAATTTGTAAACTTAAAAAACGAAAGATATAATGTAAGAGAAAGTATGACAAACCTTTTTTTTTTCCTATGAAAGATTAGTCTCAAAGACTTGAATTAATTTTTTCCCTAAAAATGACACATTAATTTCAGTATACAAGTTTGTGAAACAGCTTTTGTAGTAAAATAGTACGGTGAATACAATATTAAACATTGAAATTTAATTCAATTATAAATAAATATAATATTAATATTGAGTATTGGCTAATATTTATATTGAAAAAATCACTTTGCTTTCATTTTTAAAATATATAAACACGTTATTTTTCATAACAAAACTAGAAACCTATATTTCTAATGTAAATGATAAGTTGACAGAGTGTTGTGAAGAAATGTGTTTGAAAATTAGAACAACAAACAGATGTAAAAGCATTCCTATTAAACCAAAACTTTCAAATTAGTCAATAGCTAAAGACAATTTCCCGCAATTCATTAAAACTGTGATAAAGATATCTCAATACATGTCTGAAATCCCTTGCTATGGTTTGCATTTGAAGAGATAACCACACACACACATCCTTAATAACATACTAGATAAGACATGTATGATACAGAACTTGCAGGTTCTAATGTCACTAAAAATTAAAATAATACGTAAAACACTACAAAAAATAATATAAAAAGAATTTGAAACGCTTTAAATAAATTAAATTAAAAAAATAAATGAAAACACTTTAAATAAAAAATAAAATAAAATTTCACCCTCTACAATGAACGAAATCAACGTGTATAATCCTGCACCTTCGTTATCTCTTCTCATCTTAATTACTTCCGGTCTCACAAACCACCTTTCCTGTTCCAACAAGTTCCCAAACATGTTCCCAAAACATGTTTACTGCTTCCTGAAAACCCTTTTTGGAAAAAAACATGTCTAATCTCGTTTCCGGTCTTATTTCCTTTCGCGTTTCTGGTCTTAGAATAAATTTCATGCTAAACTTTTATAAAATAAAACAAAGTCAGAAAGATTTCCATTTTTATTTGAAGTGTTAGCAAACAAAATTTTTATTTCAGGTGAAGCAAAAAAAAAAATTCTTTGAACATTCTGCTAATATTACTTTCAAACTAAATTCATTCTTATAGCAGGATTCCTACAACTCAACTCCACTCGACTAGAAGGATCAGAACCAACAAATAAAATTTAGACCCCTTCCAAAAATAAGCCCTCCTCCTCTCTCCCTTATCGCACCCACTTCCTGTCGCGTTTCCGGTTAAACTTCCTGTCTACACTTCCTGTTCACTTCCTGTCTAAACATGCCTGTTATTCCCACCTGCCACTTCCGGTGACAACACCTGCCACTTCAGGTGACCTTCACAGAGCACAGAGGTCACCACAGCACCCACAGCTGGCGCAGAACCGGCCTTTATTATCTACTTATTTACTTTTTACTTTTTAAACAATTACTTGTCTTAAAACAAACTAGAAATTGATTGCAAGATTTGATCCTGACTGACAACGAACAAAGGTTACAAGTGTGTAAAAATACGTTTTTTTGTAAAAACTTCAACAGCGTCATATCATGTACCGCAATTTGTAAAAATAGCTTTTAATTCATTCTCTCTTCAAAAACTGAAAACGTTAGCACTTTTATGTTCTATGTTTTTTTTTCTATTTTACAATTTTTATACAATTATTTGTCATTGAAACAAACCAAAAATCGATTTCAAGATTTGTTCCTGAAAGTCAGCAGACGAAGATAAATGAAACCACGTAAAAATGAGTTCTTTTGAGAAAAATCCATCAATGTCATCTATCATGTCACCTACCGTACTTTGGACATATATATTTTACATCGTTTATACTCTCTTAAGAAACTGAAAACGTTAACACTATTATTTTTCATATCAATTTTTAAAGAAATTTTTGTCTTAAAAACATACCAGAAACTGATTGCAAAATTTGATCCTGACTGACAGCAAACGAAGATAAATAACATCGCGTAAAAATACATTCCTTTATAAAAATCATTATTTTAATTTCATTAACATAATTTTTGAGAAATATCTTTTACATTAGATCCCTTTAATAAAGACTGAGAAGGGGATGGATTTTTCTGCAAAACTTGTTAAATTTAACTCACTTAACTCGGTTGCAAGAATATCTTCTGCAAGAACAAAAAATATAAATTTAGTAGATAGTATCACTATAAATTTAATCCTGTAGATTCTGATGTTACTCTTTATTCGAAGAAGAAAGCTTAATTTCTTACCAACATGGAGAAAGCTCAAAATTGCTTGTCGGGAACTGAATTTGAAGTTAACACGCTGTTCAAACTGCACGAGGGAACAGACTAATCCGAGAACGAAAACCTTTCAAAATAAGCTCAAACCATCTACTGCCGCACTATATATAGTCGCTACGAAACGACAATTATCAAATTAACTTATCATTAAAAAAATAATATAACAACGAGAACTGTAATTTAACTTTTTATTAATATATGAATAAAATATTTAAAAAAATATACTCCAATAAAAACAATAGTTCAAAAGGTACTAGTTTTGTTCTTTTCGTTTAGTTTGATATTTACAAAGAAATGAAAAATATATATTTCAGTATATTGTATCACAACTAATGATTGTCTTGAGGTATCTTATTACATCCACGTTTGTAAAAATATGTTGATATGTCCTGTGTAAATTATGTATACTCAAGTATTATCAGTAATATCCGAGTAATATCAATATAATATTCCTTTTTACGAAAAAAAATAACAACAAATGAAAAAGCAGAACAATAATGTGAATTTAAAAATTAAATATCATCAAGATAGCATTACTATTTTTTATTATTTTTATTAATATTTTTAAAGATTTTTTTTTTCTTTTGCATAATTCTTTTTTTATCGATTCATATTTAAGGCTTTAAAATAGCACGTTACGAAAAATTTTTAATGCATTTAGGAAGGACATTTCAAGACGAAGCAATACGAGTTTACATTTTTATCGTATGTATACACAAGTTTATACAAATATCTGAAACTGGGATTTCAATAAGTAAACAATCGGAAAAATAAATTTTAATTATTAACATTTTAAGGTGAATATTTTCATTAAATATATCCATTAATTATATGATACTTCAATTAATAAAATTTTTATTGAGTAAATAAAGTATGTACGTTGAAGGAATGGCATTTCTGTTAAATCTAGTATTTCATCTGTGATATTATTTATTCATGACAATACATTATTCTGCGTCTGGGAACTATCTGATACCATTACATGCTAAAATTCTTTAACTTGATATATACATACATATAAGATGATATATATCTTCCAAAATGCTCTATTTTTTTGTGACATAAAATTCTTTGTAAATCAGAAACCATGATTTTTTTTTTTTTTTTTTTTTTTTTTTTTTTAATGTATTGTGATTTTTTGTTGTTTCCGATTTAATTATATCGATTGCCTTGCACTAAGGGGGAAATCGATATGATCTAATTCTATAGGATAACATATTACAGAGATAATGTAGGTACACCTCGTTTCATATTTCAGTAAAATAGCTATTATAACTATTATTAATCAAATGTGAAAGCGAATGGAGGGTTAGTTTTTACTATATATATACAGGGTGTTGTAGAAAGGGCTCCCCAACTTTTAAATGACATAACTTCAAAACAGTGAGAGATAGAAATATGAAACAAGTTGGATGTTAAACAGATAGGTCTGGAATTTGTTATACACGAATGTGAAAAAATTGTTCCAATATTGGATAATAGGTGGCAGCACAAGCACATCGAACTTTAAATGGTACTCAGAAGGACAGAAATTTCATTCGTGCGTCTGTTTCATTGCTGACACGTGTAAAAAAGTTGTATAGAATTAGAGAATAATTCGGAATTCAAGAATATCATGCCGTATTCACCATATTCCCCGGATCTGAATCCATGCGACTTCTTTTTTGTGGGGTTACTTGAAGGACGCTGTTTATTCTAAGAATCCCCAAACGTTGGAACAGCTCTAACAATTCATCTGTGAGGCATGTGCATGCATTTCAATAGAGGTATTGCAACAAGTGATTTCGAACGTTACCTGTAGGTTGCGTCATGTTGTTGCTGAGAAAGGTAACCATATCGAAACCATTGTAATGTGATTTTTATCTCAGTTCAAACAGCTCACTTTCAGGAACTATTTCAAAGACACAGCTTTGTGATTGCAGCGCCCTCTCGTGTCCAATATTGGAACTATTTTTTTAAATTGATGTATAAAAAATTCCAGACCTATCTGTCTAACATTCAACTTGTTTCACATTTCTATCTCTCACTGTTTCGAAGTTATGTCATTTCAAAGTTGGGGAGTCCTTTCTTGAACACCCTGTATATATATATATATATATATATATATATATATATATATATATATATATATATATATATATATATATATATATATATATTCATATATATGTTATTGCAAAATTCCATCTAAACCTTTGACGGATGATGAGAATATAAGTGTGACACACTATGAAATAAAAAATCACAACCAGAAACCGATAGATAGTAAGTCAATGCTTGGATATGAAATGACAGTTCTCCCTAAATTCGTTTTTATATATTCAACAACGATTTGCTTCTGCATTGAACGCGCATGGACATTGTGTACGAAAAGTTCATTGTGTCTGAAATTAATGCATAAGGAAGAATCTGTATCGCCACTGATATTGTTCGTGGATATTATTAAAGGGAAAAATAATTGAAAATAAAATATTTTAATATTATGCTCAGCATAGGTATCATTATAAATGAGCATAGGTATCATTATAAATGATCGGAAATACACAAACATATATTGTGTGTATGATATATGATCTTGTACTATTAATTTTAACATAATAATTTACTTTGCACTGATTTCGGCATTGAACAATTGATGTGTCTTTCCTTGCCTTCAGCTACTACAGAAGGAGTTTCTGGTCAAAGATTTGTATGTGAATGTAACTCATGCCCTGTACTGTTTCTGTTTACAACTGCTGTTTGCTGTTAACTCTGTACTGTTTACCTCTAGCAATGAAAGTTCGATTTTAGACAATTAAAAAATTCTGTATAATACATACCTGTGTCTATGTTTTCTGTTTTCTTTATCTTGAAAGTTTAGATATTGAAAGCAAATATTTGTTTATAGGTATCTCTAGAGTAGTTAAAATGTAAATTTTATATAATTAAAAAATTTAACTGTGCTGGTTGAGTTTATTACAATTATGTTTCCGTAATAATTTGTTTTTATATTTAAAATAGGTTAAATATTAACAATATAACTATGAATCACCATTGTTAAATTTAAGTTAACATTTTAGTTTTGAAAAAAAAAACACAAACTTCAAACATTTTACAAATAAAAACTCATGTTAAATCTAATTATTTATAATCAACAATCAGAAATATCTGTTCATTCAACATATTTTTTCAAAGTAATTTTGTTTCTGATTTTTTACCTTGAAAATAATTTAAATTTTAAATTGTGTAGCAATACATTTGTTCTTATTATACATATTAAACTATAATTTAATTTCTATGCTTACAAATTTGTCATTTTTAAAAACATACTAACAGCTGTTCTCGAGTATATTTCTATTTTATGTATAAAGTAAAACAAAAGACATACATGTTTAAGCGTTCCGAAGTGATGAAGTTTTGTTTAACAAAGTACAGCTATATACATTTTTATTTCGCAAGGTTTAGCAGAATCTGGAATCTGCTAACTACTGTAACGCTTTCGGCACAGAATAATAGTATAAAATATTGGCATTGAAAAGTGACGTGTCGCATGGCACTTATTACCAGCGGCACTTTCATTCAATTATCTTGTTTTATACCATGGATAAGTCTTTGTGATGTTCTAGAAATTGAATTGTAATCTGTTGTGTTTGTCCCTTTACTCTTTGCATAGGTAAAATAATATTTTCTATTAAGACTGAATAGATTCTTAAAACGTTTAAAGTGGAAATAGATGAATATTGCACAAAGAAATATATTTTAATTACAAATAATTTAAAATATTCCGTGTCGTCCATCATATAATTAGTACACACAATAAATGGAAATTTCCAATACAAAATAGATAAATTATTTATGCAAATATACTGTGAAATAATTCATAAATAAAAAATTCCAACTCCTTAATAAATAAATCAAATTATTTGATATTTAAATAGAAAAAACTAAACGAAAATATCAACAGAATAACACTTTTCTTTTATGTTTTGCCATTAAACAACACTTATCAAATTATGTTAGATATTAATTATTGAACATAAAATTAGTAATGATCAATCATTTATGAGAATTATATTATTTAACCGTCTGAATTTATTTTAAAATTACAATTCCCGGTGAATGTATTATATATATTCCTACTGTAGTAAAAGCAGACAATTTTTATACGGTATTTATACATCTTGTGACAACTACTAATACACTTTTTTATAGGAAAAAATCCATTTTTTCTATATGAAAATAATCGAATTTAAAAACAAATGGTTAAAAAATATATGTTTAAATTGAATAAAAAATAGCCTACATTATTTTTTGGTAAATGGCTACTTATAATAAAATTTTACAAGAATCTGTCAACGGAATATAGAATTGTGGAACTTTCACGAGTTTTATATTTATGCATAAGCCAATGTGCCTAAATGTGATACGATTTCTGGTAAGTCTTTCACATTTAGGGTACATTTAGAATTTTATTTGTTTTAAAACGTCTATTATAAGCAAAAAATTATCAAACGTTGTTTTTTTTTTAATTCTAAATTGTTTTGAAAATAATGAATATTTAGTTGTAAGCTAGAAAATGTATATTATTTTTACATGTAAGTCTTTTTAGTCACATTTACAGTAATTTCAATCTAAATGTAATGCGCAAATTACATAAATGTGAGAGTACATTTCATTCATGTCCATTCAACACATTTTATTAATATAATCGTAAATTAATTTTTATATACTTAATGCTATATTGTATTTAAATTATAAAACATTTCTCATTTATACTTTAAACATTTAGATCCTTTAACCCCTTGAAGGGCACCGGTATATAATATATACCACTTAATTTTAATCCCAAAATGCACAATGACACCAGAATTTTATAACCAAATTTTAAATTTATGAGGTACATGAGGAAAAGCTTTTATTTATTTAAAAAAAAATCGTTCGTGAATCCTGGTGTCAATCAATCATTTCAATGTTTTAGCTACAAGAGTACTTTGCCCCTGAAGGGGTTAATAAACTAAACAATAACTTATGAATAACCAGTACAGCATTAATTTTTCTTAAGCAATTCTGAATGTTTTACACAATTTTTTTCAAATTCAAATTTCGTACTTAGCCATACCTGGAACGCTGCAGTTTTTCTAGGATTTAACAATTGTAGTAAAGTGAAAACTTCTTGAAATTTATTTAGTTCATAAAATATTTTAATACACCTTTCTGTCCATTTCTAATTTTTGGGACTTCTTATTTACAGTGTTCTATTTTCCACTGTCATTTTTACTAATAACATGCCTAGAAAAGTATCAGCTTTATACTACTAAATTACAGCTGCTGATCTTCTTTAAAATTAGCAGCTGTAAGTTATGAGTATAAAGGTGATACAACTCAGACCATAATTTAACTCTTCAATTAGCATTTATAAGATAAACTAGAATGACTGCTGAAAAAAAAGAATATATTTCTCTTGTAAATTACAGCTACTGGTGTGAAAACAGAAACAGTCATTAATAATACTCGTATATGCTTTTTAAATTTTCCATTTTACTTTCATTGATTATTATTTTTTTCCTTTTTTAGTACCAGTAGTTTTATTTCGTTTTGAATTGTTGTTTCTCTCTTTCAGTTCATATTTCTGCACCTCAAATGATATACATGAGTAGAGACACCCGGTCTGATATTAAATTAACTAAATTCAATTATATACAATTACTGCTTATAAACATAATTTTAGTTTAATAAATGAAAATACCATATTAGCTTACTGTGGTGTTTAGTGTTAGTTTATAATAATAGCTGACCGCAGTGAAACCTGTCAAGTTTACAAAGACGAAAAACTTAGTTTAATACATCTGCTGATAGCCTTTCCGCATTTGAAGGATCGAATTCATCGTCAATAGGAGTATCAAAATACCATATACCAAAATATGACGTATACTTTACAACAATTCCAATTTAAAATAATTTAACATTTTCCTATCTTTTATCTACGCGTTATATTCCGATAAATGAAAAACGACCGAACGTTCCGTTACGTGACATCATGTGGTCACTTGATATTCAAAGATACAAAACGAAATATTAAACTCTCTTTCGATATTACTTTTTGCATTTAGCGAGTTTTGTTGATGTTTGATAACTAACGATGTTGACTGCTATGTAAAATTCTTTTAGAAGGAATGCTTTAAATGCAATAAAAGGCTTCGCGATCTTTTTTTCTAAAATGCGCATGGTTGGTTGTGTCCCATCTATGTATACGACTCGTACTTTAAGGTTTAGGAACAAGAATTCTGCCATATTTATGCGTCATCACATTTACGCAAATCGACCTGACTGATCTATACAACTATTTACACAAATATTCACATATACATTTAGGAATGACAAATTTAAATTTTATTGAGCTGTACAATGTAAAGGTACATAAATTAGTATAAAAAATATTGTGTAGATTTTGAGAAATACAATTTTTTAAAAACAATTTTTCAACCGCAAAATACACATGCATCCTTTGACGATTTTTTGGCTATCTAACTATTTATATTATTATATTCCGATTCCATTAATGTAATTAAATAATGTTTTATTTAATAAAAATGAAGTGCAATAATTGCATTGGTTTGCGTAACATGCATTTAAATGATAATTTTGGAACTAAAGTTTTGATATAAGAATTTGTAAGAGCGTTGTTACTTTTGCACTTCATTTATTATTTTTATTGAACAATCTGGACGTTCAAGTATAAGAAGTAGAATGCAAATTTACAGATAATTACAATTTTTTTGTATTTAAGTACTAATTACTGTCATCAGCGTTTCACCTTAAGTAATTTGTTTCGTAAATTATTCACAAACGAAAATAATGGAAAAAATAAGAATGATATTCATAATCATGCAATTAGCATCGTTATCTTCTTTTCTTTTTGCAAATTGAGTTAAAAAAATTAAGACTGCTGGAAGAGTAATTAATCACAAAATACATTTACATGTAAATTTCTCAAGAATTGATTTCTGCACTTGTTGCGGTATAAGATGTAACAATATTTCCATGAGAATGCACGTCATTTTATTAATGTGTTTGTTTCATCTTAAAAAAATATCAGATTTAAGCTCTTCATCAAAATTCAATACTAATTATGTGAAAGTACATTTAAATCATGCTTATGGGTAAAATATTCGTTAAGGTTTATGGAAAACGAAAACTTTAAAAATTGGAATATCATATTATATATCATATTATCTATTACATAATCTATCATATAATCTATCATATATCATATAATATATATCTCTTATCAAGTTCTTTATTTGTCACGTGCTGCTAGCAAACTGCAAGTGTGTTGTCATTTCTCTTTTGTTTCTTCTAATTTGCTTTTAAAAGGTTTTTAAAAATTGTATATTAATAATAATTATTATTTTGTTTCATAATATTCTTGCAATGGGAATCTCTTTTACTATGGTATTTAAAAAATCAGACCATTTAGTAATTTTTGTCTATGGCCACACAAACAAAGACTCTGATCAGAATTCCTGATACAAGTTTGTCAAGTTTTTGGGTGTTAGCGATACATTATTATACCCGTAAGTGCAGCCCTAATTTCGATTCATGGCATAATAATTTATTTTAAATATGCCTTCTGTGATTTTGTCAAATGATGATTTAGTTGGATTTTTTTTTATTCTACTCATGTTTGAAGGAAAATATGGACATTTGTTACACTCCAAAATTTAATGAAACTCATTCCAGAATTACGGCAGTATTTAGATTGATGTATTTCGGCAGAACATCTGTAGGTTTCTTTCTGTTAAATATTTAAATAAATATCCATCCCATTCTGTTTTTAATTTCTAAAATGTATGCAGAATTCTTTCTCAAAAGCATAAAAGAAGTTGCTGAACGACATTAAAAAGCTACTGAATGTGTTCTGCGTCAACCCATAACCACCTATATTTAAGTCAGTAGAATATGAGGTCCACACTCACTTGACATCTCACGACAACCTAAAAAATTTATTTAAAATCAATCTACAACTGTTTTGACATGTTTAAAAGCAGATGAAATCTTGTCTGAGAATGATAAATTAGTTTTTCTTCATTCCGTAACACTGTGTTCTTGGGAAGTGAAATCTAATTCAACATTATCAGTATCAATGTTAAATGAAAAATATATACTTGTCTTTTTTTAATTAGTTTGGTAGGAGACGCTAAAATTCACGGGGATCAAGTTAAAAAAAAATTGACTTTTATTGTATAATACATCGGTTTATAAGCTATGGTTACGTTGTCTTTATTATATTCCTCCAATCTTAATAACAAATAAGCTACAATAAAAAAAAAATGAATTAAAAAATATTGAGTATTTAATCTATCATTTGACTTGTATTTAATGAATACAAAAACAGATATAAAATTCATTTCTTATACAAACAGAAAAGACAAAAAAAAATGTCGATACATGAGGAAGTAACACATTACTGTCGGAATGTTTCGTTGAGCAGAAACATAAGTGAATCCAGGGCTAAAGTATTTACATTCGTTTCCAAACCTGTATTGACAACAAATACAATAATCGATTCTACAAACTTTATTAATAAAAAATATACGATATATAAATATGTACATATATCTGTTATACTCTGAATACTAAGTAATAATTCATGTCAATTGTTATATAAGTAATCTCCAGCGTAATTTCCGCTGTGCTGAAAATTTGATTAGCTATATTTTTATTCTTTTTTCAAACGACATTCCAAAATCATCTTAAAAATTTCAAAAACATACACAGATGTGGATAAAATAACTCTGGTGTGTTTTTATTTATTTTTATCTTTTTTTATTTTTTTTGTATTTAGCATTTTACAAGTAAAACAAGATTACAATATTTAGTGATTTCATAATATAATTAATAAAAAAGCAGTTTAATCACTGAAAATGTTATGGCTCTCTGGTAATAATAAAAAGATATAAAAATGTTGTTTTACATCTAGTATCATAAAATATTATACTAATACGTATAAGCATTTATTTATGTTCCTGTTTTTTTCTACTTTATTTAAATTTTCCATTTTCAGAATATCAGCATAAAAATTACAATTCAGAAAAATAATGCTTTTATTAAAAAAAAAGATGGAAGTAAGTGCTCCCTTTGTTCCAAATCCTATTCTTAAAGAAAATAAAACAATGTGATATTTATCTATCGACAATCAAAATCATTTTGAAGGTATTTCATCATTTTGGATTCCGATAACAGGACTGAGCCAAGAATATATACACACAGAACTATAATTTTTCAATTAAGGTCATGAATAAATCCATACACAATACACGGTCATACTTGCATATCACTGGCTATTATGCCATAATTTAAAATTCCGAATATAATCATTCTAATTCGCGCTCTTCCTAAAATAAAATGCTTCTCTTATCCGCTTGAAAATATATTTCACCATATACACATGTACGTATCTTAAAGGAAGGGAGACGGTTTTTTTTGTGAATCATCGGCCAGCATTTGCCATATTGTATATAAAATGCCTTTATGGAGGACATTAGGAGGGAAAGCTATACTCGTAGAAAAAATACACTGAAAATATCACACAGTCACCACGTCCAGCCTCCACTGGTAATGAACCTGCGAACATCCGCCCATGCTTCATGCCCACTTATATATCTTAGATATAGCCTTTTATGGCTATTGTAATTTTGGTCTATGTGATGACTTTTCGCTTTTTGTAATTGTAAAATACCAAAATATGATGATGAATCTCTACTATTTTGTTTTAACAATCTTTTCTTCAAAAGATTTATTTTTCCTGAAACTTTTTCAATAAAACAACTTTCTATATATAAATCAGAATTTGTTAATTAAATGTTTAAAACATTTCATTTCGCTTTGACGTTTTCATAAAATCGATAGTTTAAACAATAACAAAAATCTGAGATAATGAACTCTAATATTTTTTATGTTCTTCTTCCACATCATAATTTATTTAATTTGTAGTACTTTTCATTCTGTTCTACCAAGGAACTTTTTATCAATGGGTTATTGATTATAGGCAGCTATCTATATTCTTTTTAGAGTTTCGTTTCTTTTGTGATATTGTTCAAGTCGTAAGTTCTTAATTAAATGTTTTCAAAAAGTTATTTCCGCTTTGCGTTTCTTCTGAAATCGGCAACAAACAGAGGATATGTGATATGTGAGATATCAAATGTCTCATATGATTGATATTCCCGTTGTATATCATTTCAAGTTCTATATTACCCTTTACTCTAAATTTTCAAAGAACCTTTTTCACGTGATTAATTATTATACATTATTATACACAATATTTCAATTCATTTTAGATTTGCATTTCTTTAGAAACTATTTCGGTTTTGTGAAGAAAGTTTCATATTTTCTCAAATGGAAAAAATATAATCAATTCGAAATTTAAATATACTAAACTCTCTGACTTGTAAATGTGCAGAAAATTGTGAAAGACTGGAAAATAACGTTTTTTTTTTCTTTTTTTAGCGTTAACATTACAAGTTATATATACGACAAATGTATTTTAATAACACTTTAAAATGTTCACATCTCACATTTTTTCTCAAACTTCTACGGTAATTTTTGAAACTGGAATTATTGTTCTACATCTCAACAAAAAAATCAATTTCTAATGCAAAATGAGCATATTTATGGATTCGTAAATCATATTGCATACAAAAGCGTTTTTGTAGAAGTGGTATGAATTCGGTAACTTTCTTACAGATGTAAAACTGCTAAGAATTTTGTTTAAATATTATTTGAAAATTTTATATGAATTTGTGTGTAATTACGATAAGTACATCAAGAAAATATATACAATAAGTCGTCCATTCTAAATTTAGTACAAAAGAAAAGTAAGTATAACTGAGAGAAAAGTTATCAATTAAAAAAAAAGTTCAAGTTTGAGTTTCAAATGATACAACCTCTCGAAATTTACGTTTAGCCATGCATTGGTCTATCTAATTAAGATACACGTAACTCCATGGTGCTAAAATCCCTAAATTAAAATTGTCCATTCTTGAAGATGGTTCCTCGAATGCATGGTGCTCTATACTACCTAAAATCACCGGGAAAACTCGATTTTAGACATTTTGCCAAATGTATAAAGAAATACTTGATGCATTCTTTTAGAACCTCAGTAATATAAAGTACACGTTAAACGTCATATTTTTCTGTTTCATCACTAAAGAAATTAGTGAACCAACAAGAAACTCAATAAAATAATAATATTTTCGATCACCCTGAAAAAAAAATTACTCGTAACAATCGGTACCTGTTGGACACCTATATGAATATTGTGCATTTTTGATTATTTGTGTAAAAATAGCATGTATATCCAAAAAGATATACAGGTTGCGCTAAAAAATTGAAAAAATCTGAAATATTTATGTTATAAATGTAGCATTTCGCTTTCACCGTACTTTGTCAAGTTTTCTGAAAATAACGTTACATCCCTGCATGTTATAAACAAAAGAAATGGTGATACTCTATTAAATTGTTTAACGAATCTTTATATCTCTATGAATACACAAACTATTTTAACATAAATGAACACAAAATTTGCTCAAGATCAATATAGTGATGTGTTACAAGTATAGATTATTTCGAGTATTTAATTTACAGGATGATCGAAAATATAATTTATTAAATTCGTTGTTTGCCTCCAATTGCAATCCCAGAAAAATATGAGGTCAAACATTTTCCTTATATTTAGAAGTTCCAGAGGAATGCGCCAACTATTTTTCTAGATATTCCACAAAACGTTTCAAATCGATAGTATCCGGTATATTTGTCTGTATAGTGTGCGTAACATATGTCCTGCTCGAGTTGTCAGCCTGATGCAGAATCCTCAATGTTTATTTTTCATCTGTGTTTGATACTCATTTTATTTACGGCGGGTGAATCAAAGGTTGAGTCAATCTTTCAAACTTGAATTGAGAAAGCGTTCCTAAAATTAGTCAATCTGTATTAATAAACGATTTTTTTCTTTTTGTGTGTGTTTGTTGGTAATGGGTAAAGCTATCGCTCATAAACATCTGTCAATTTGGATAAGAGTAGACGAAGCCATTTGCGAATGCATCTCAGATTTATATATTTCATATTTTGATAATCTAAACATAACAATTGTGATAAATGCCCAAAACGTGACTTACTTCACTTTTTGTTATTATTATTATTATTATTATTATTATTACTATTATTACTTCACAGTAGTTTGCACTTCTTTGAGCCTGTGTGAAACTACAGAAAATGTATTTTCTTGAATGTTTAATTATTATTATTATTATTAATTATTATTACTATTATTATTTCACAGTATTTTGCACTTCTTTGAGCCTGTGTGAAACTACAGAAAATGTATTTCCTTGAATGTTTAATTATTATTATTATTATTATTATTATTATTATTATTATTATTATTACTATTATTATTTCACAGTCGTTGGCACTTCTTTGAGCCTGTGTGAAACTACAGAAAATGTATTTCTTTGAATGTTTAATTATTATTATCATTATTATTTAAATTATACTGAAATATGTATTTAAGTTTGTTGCGTTATCCATCAAATTCCATCAAAAGATCCAGTTATCAATCATCAAATTTTTTTTAATATCTTCGTGTACCATTATATACTCATCGGATTATTATACGAATATTTAAATAAAACGTGCAGTATTGAAAATTTTAATATGACTAACATGTCAAAATGTTTATGGGATTCACCCTTTTATGACATAACGGGTGAATAAAAAAAGAAATCCGTAAAATTTATTTCTACTTATATATTTTTTTATTAAACTCGAAAAATAGAAAAACAATTAAGTATTAATATTAAAAAAATACTAAGCATAGATCACTTTAACTCTGTTCAACAACGTAATTTCAATGAATAAATTTAATTATATATTTTTTGATATTACTGCAAGTCTCTGTAGAAGTTTTAATCTGTTTGTATTGCATAATATAAAATTTTATTATTGAGCCGTTTAATGCTTTTTGCTACCAAGATTTCGATTAATCGTTTGTTTTTAAAACTGAGCAAAAATCCCTAATGGATCTTGATTTCGGAACAATAGATGAATTTTCAACTTTTTTCAGAAAATTAATTGTTTTTTGCTGCTAGATTCTTGCTGTTTTCTACATATTTTTTTGCATAATGGGAAAATGCCAAAATCTCAGAAAAAACAATTCATAGATACTTTTCTCTAATGTAAGGAATTAAATGTTCCATAATGCATTGGTTAATATAAATATCAACATTTATTGCTAAATTTGACTTTCATATCATTTGTAAGATTGACACATTCCTTTTGACTTCATCACAATCCAAACAAGATCTTTGCTTTTAATAAATTTTTGAATTTCGTGTTTTATATGTGAAGGAGTGTGTTACATATTAGCGGAATAAAGGCGATTATTATCATGTCTTGATGGGTTTAAATTAAAATAAAATATAAGTCATCATCAATAATCTGGAAAATGTTGCTATTAGCGATAAAGACGTCCACACTCACTATTTTTCTGTAAAGTGTTGTGTTTTATTTCGTTGAAGAATTATTTTATTCTTTCGGTAGCTGATATTTTATGTCTTAACAAAATAGTAAATTATAGCTTGAGAACATTTATATTTTGTTGCAACTTGCTTCTGAGAAATTCAGTCTTTGTCTTGGAAATCGTTTTGCAACAGTTCAGGTTTCTTTCAAGTTAATATATTTACGACACATCCCGATACAAACCTTTTTGAAAATGCTTCAAAATATAATATACAGTCCGTTGGGAAATTCTTTTATATCGTAATATGCTTCACATTAAAATAATTAGATAATAAAAATTTTCAGCATAGAATTTGTACACTCGTGGTCAGAGATATTCTTCGATATGTGACAACTTTCAGAAATAGATAAGTATAATAAAAACTTAAAATATAGGTAGCAATGTAAATAGACTAAAATAAAACAAAATAATAATAATCGATTTATTAGTTCCCTTGTTTAATTTTGTTACGAAAATGTGTAGTTCAGTCTAAATTTTTATTGAACACAAATAAGCAAAGTCATGCACAGAAACCTGTTATTGAGCCATCTTACACTCGCCGTATCGCAGTCAGTAAATCTAAGAAAAGTACACTAAAAGAGAACATATTCTTAATATATTCACCACCGTTACAGTAACCTTAATATGCAGATAACTTTATTTCTGTATTTTTTTAAATTCAATGCAAATGAAAGGTAAAATATAATAATTCTGCTTTGACTTTTTTTTTGTTATTCTATATAGTACAATAAATTGTTTTAAAAGTATTTATTAGACACGGAGAATATACAAAAATAAATTTTATATTTTTCCGTATACGGATTAAATAACAAAACTATAGATTTTAGAGCAATTATTTATAAGGTCGTTTTCTCAGGTTACTGAAACAGAGTTTTGCTATCCCGGAATAGATTAAAACGTTTTTTGTGGGATATATTTGATTCGTTGATTGAAATAGGGAATCAAAAAGTCCGTTGTATAACCAATTTTATAAAAATATTAATTAAGTAGTATTAGACACTTTCCCATGATTCTTTGTAAGGAGTGGGTGTCAGTGACGATATATGTACCTTTCAAACATCTCTTTGAATTCTCTATTCATATTTTTATACAGGGTGGGCCAAAAGTCCCGCATCAAATTAAAAACATATATTGTTACAACATGTTCTAAATATGATTGCCTCTGTCGTCAAAACACAACTGCAGGCGATCGTTCATGTTCCTCAGAATGTTGGCCATTAAGATTGCCGTTATGGCACGTTTCTCAGTAGCAATTGGCTCACGCGAATGGTTTTTATCCCTGATCTTCTCACTGTAAATTTTCGATTTAAGGTAACCCCATACAGCAAACTCTACACGCTCTTCGGTAGTCAGCATTTTCACCTACAAATTAAAATTAAATTAAAAAAACAAATACCAAATTAAAAAAAAAATTAAAGAAACTCCTATGATGCGGGACATTTGGCCCACCCTATAGTAGGTGTGTTCACTCCCAGCGTTTTAGGTTTCCTATATAAATCAAAGTGTCAAATTCCGACTTCTTGTTTTTTTTCTCCTTGCTGGAATAGCTAACTCTTCTGTGTAATAATAATTGCTTCTACTATCAATTCATAATGAGAGCCGATAATTAATTTCATATCGAAAAAATACTTGTGGTCTTTAATCATTATGCGGACAAAAAATACGATTCACGTCCGTATAAAGAAAAGAGTGAGATTTATATAAAATATTAACAACATTATGTAAAGAAAATTAAAACGTAAAATATTACCGTTTGTTATTTTACAATTGTTCTATCTGAATAGTCTTTTATAGAAGTGACTAAACAAAACACTGCATAACAAAAGGTTTAAAAATGTTGTTTTTGATTCTCATATGAATAAAAGAAACTTTAGTGATTTTTATAAAGAACGGTTCGAAAATGTTATATCTATAAGCATTCATTTCAACAAAACAATAAGTTTAAAATATTTTTTTTTAACTTTACTGCTGAATACTAAAATATTTTTAGATATTTTTGTAAAAAAGAAAATAAACGCGTAAAATAATTAACATTAACAAATAAAAAAAAAGTATATTTCACAGTAATATCATTTTTATTTCCACGTCAAGTACTAGCAGTTAAGCATAATAAATATATTTTTAAGTCTTGCAGTGTTTTCCCTTTTTTTGATGAAACAAATATTATAAAATGACTAATCAGCGTTATATTTATGCGCTATTTTTTACAGAATTTTCCCCTATGTTGTGTTTTTTTTCTATTTTTCTCTAAAACTGTAACTCATATAAACTATGAACTATGAATTTAAAGATAAAATGTTATGCTAAGAAGCATTAAACTGAATGAAAACACTAGCGTATATAATGAAATAATATATAAGGGGCAAAAAAACACGATTTACCTCCCTTTTAGGAAATGACATTTATTATCCTTGTTGCAAATACTTTATTTTTTTACTTTTATTGTTTTAGTTTATTAATGAATAATTGATTGTTCTTATTTTTAAATATCTGTGTATAGATGAGATTTTGTATAAAGAGATGGCTGTTGAAATTACCGACTATAGCATTTAATGATGGATTATATATACTTCATTTTAGTTCGGAAGTAAAAATTATGTTAAAAAAAGATTTACATTTAAAGAAAAGCATAAACCGCACTGTTATTTATCTTATGACGTACATTTTTGTTTAGAAACTTAAATTTAATGCTATGAGAATACTAAGTTTTTTACGTAACTACAATAACACATGAATTATCCGAACTCCAGTTTTCCGGATTGCCAATTATTCGGATTGATATCGTGGAAAAGTATTTGGAAATCATCTTAAAAATCTGGTACAAATGCTTATTTATACAGAAAATAGAACTAAACAAGGACAGTTTTATATAAAAAAAAGCAAAATGGATAGCAAAAAATCCTGTCTTTTTACATTTTTATGTTCATTGATAAGTTGATAGGCAAACGTAAAGAGTAAAAAAAATAAATAATAATAATTGCTTGAAAGTAATCAAATAGTTGGAGAAAAATATACGAAAAAATATTTTTAGCATTTTCATCTTGAATTGCTATTTCGATTAAAGAATAAATCACACTTTTAAAATAGTTCCCCTAAGAAAATGCGAACATACTTAGTTGTTCCTAAAAATATAGTTTCTCTGAAATTCTTATTCAAACCAACTTTAAAATTTTCTATTAAAGTGGAATTTTCATAGTCTGTATTTATATAATTCTTAGTCAATATTTATGGTTTACAGCAAATTAATTAATTTAGATAGACATGTTGAACTAAATAACTAAAATTCAAACTCAAGCTGTCTGACATTTGATGACATCCAAACTTATAGTTCTTTATTGTAGTATTTATGATGTTGACATGCTGCATATATGCTTTCTAGATGCCAATTTTCGTGCTATCTTTTAGTTTATTTTATAATTTCTACTATAGAAAAAAATCGTTCCTTTAAAACCCCCAGAATATAAAAGCACACAATTCAAAATGAAAGGGGAAATAACGAAAATGCAATGCATTTACAAGAGCGTCTATAAATATTTAAAACAAAGAAAATTTTATTACATATTTCTGTATTTTTCTAAAATCATATCTATTTCAATGTTTGTGTTTTTGTTTAGAGTTGTTTTCAATCTCAAAAATAATTTTCAAAAGTCGTCGAATAAAAAATATATATATATATATATTAAAAATATATTGCTAAGTAACAGAGAGAGAGAGAGTAAAAAAGTACTAATATATTCTAAATCTCTCAAGATATTATTGAAAGACTTTTTCAGAAATCCACAACGTTAATTTATTAAAAATATAATGTATATGATTAAAATCTAAATACAGTGTGTGTTTATTCAAATTTAAATAATGATGAAATAAAAATATAAACGTATAATATTTCAGAACAACTATATTTTTGCATAAAATCATAAACAAATACGTATCTGCACGTATTAGATTACCAACGTAAAGATTACCAATGAAAAGTTTGATAAGTGTTCCAATTTCAACAGTATTCAAACTATGAGATTCGATAAGATAAGGATGTTAAAATAATGGCACAGAGATAACGAACTTGTTTCAGCGTCTCTCTATAGATGTCTAATCCCTTTATGCACAGGCAGTACTTTAAAGTACCATTAAAATAAACTTGTTTTAATGTCATTTAACAGATCTATTGTTAGTAATGCGAGTTAGAATGAGTTCTAGACACTTTACTTTATTATGTTCCAAAACCATTATTCGCTGTAAAAAACTATTTTTAAATGGTTATTTTAAATGATTTGTGTAGAGCTGTAAATATTCTACAAAATCCCTTTAAATACCGATTTCATTAATTAAATTTTAATAAATGAATGTTTTCTAAATTTATTTAATGAGTGCAGAAATCTACTAAGATATTTTCAAATATTCAGAAAAGAATGCTTTGGAAGGCAAAATTTTTATTAATTCATAATTTGGTACATTACAGTGTTTACTCAGTAAACACAGTAAGAGTAAAGTGGATTTATTTATACTAGCCCAAAATTCTATTACTTAAAATTACATGATTTTGGGATATCCCCGACAAATAAGTACTTACCTTGCTGGCAATCAAATTACTCTAAAGATGACTTCTGCAACTAATAAATATTAGTTTTTTTTTTTTTTTTTTTTTTTTTTATATTTCAATTATAAAATAATTTCTGACGTTGATGAGATGATTATTACGTTGATGTTTTTCATTTTATTATAAGATTAGACGTGTATTCGTATAAGATTCTTTTTGAGCAGTAAACTTCCCAGAACCGGAATGTGGAACATGTTTTGTCCTATTTTATCTATTTGTTCAGCTTGGCGTGATTTCTTGCCAACATATATTTTAAAGATTCATACCGGTAATTTCGAAAAGTAATTTGTTCGATTTATTTAATGCAGAACTTTTTAATTAAATATGGAGAAAAGTACTACTTGAAAATAGTGGTATTCAAAAGTTAAAACAGATGTATCTTGTTTATACACTTTTATCAGATACATAGAGTGAAACAGTAACATAAATTCCTTTTGCTACAATTTCGTAACACTCGATTATTACTTTTAGTTTCTATTTGATGCATGAAAACTAAATTTAGTGTCCACTTAATACTTCACGTCCTTATATCTATCTGCAAAATTTCAAAAGAGCATATTTTTATTACATTTTCAGAAAGTAAAATTAGTAAAGAATATACAGTTACATGTTCGTGTTGATCTGATAAAAATTAAGAAAGTTACTGCGCGATAATTTAAGTTGTTCTATTATACATAAATCATAACTTGAATTTTTAAACGTGATTATCTCAAATTTATGGTCTTACAGTCGATAAGCAGTATAACTCGAACAAATCTCAAAAACCTCCTTCAAAACTGACCATTTTTAACAACAATAATATTGAGAGAGTAATCGTTCTTTCTGGTGATCTGATGATTTTGTTTATTTTTTATAAACAATCAAAGTTGTTTGTGAAAATCTGTACTTTAACTTTGAACAGCAGCCATTTTGTTCATAATTCACCCCCCCCCCCAAAAAAAAAAAAAAAAAAAATCGAAAAATGACTCTCTAGTTTTACATTTTCGAAGTAAATACATTATGCTTTTTATAATTTTAGATAACATTTGACAAAGTTTCGGTGATCACAGTAGACGGCTACAAGAACGATACTTGCTCCGGCCAGCGTGTCTGCTGAGGACACCCTACTTTATTTCGTCACTAGCAAGCTACGCCCGCTACGCTGGTCAATTTCTCTTAACGAACCTTTAATCAAACAAAATATTGACATTTCATAATTCACTTTTATATTTTAACAGAATAATAAGGATACTATAATTTGTGACTCGTGCTATAGTCAATATACACGTCAGGACACGTCGCCCTTATCATTATCTTTTTACGCGTGAAGGTTTCGCTATGGTACTCTATTGTGAAATTTGGTAATTTTAGAAATTCAATAGTTGAAAAATCGCAGAATCATTAGATCATTTTTCTTTAGAAATTGTTCTTAGAGCGCATTTAGATCTTATAAATAACAACCATGCCAAACTTGAAGTTTCTAGCTCCTTCAGCATCGCAGAAATCGCAATTTTAGAACGTTTTTCGCTTCTGCACCCCCCTCGGGGTAGTGGCACCGACATAAAATATAGCCTATGTTGGAGCAGGGATTGTCACCATCCATTTGCCACCATCACTTTTGAAATCGCTTTAGTAGTTCCAGACATTCCATACAAATTGTAATTTATAATGTTTTTAGAAAATTTTTTGCTTATTTCAGCCTTTTAAATTTCGAATTTTTTTAGATTTTGTTCTTATAGAGCATTTAAATCTTGTAAGTAACGACCATACAAAATGTCAAGTTCCTAACTCCTTCATTATTGAAAATATCATAATTTTGGAATGTTTTTCGCTCCTGCACCCTCTGCGGGCAGTGGCACCGACAAAAAATTTAGCATATGTTGGAGCAGGGACATTCACCATCCATTTGCCACCATCACTTTTGAAATCGGTTCTGTAGTTTCAGAGATTCCATAGAAATTGTAATTTAGAATGTTTTTAGAACGCTTCTTCCTCATCTCACCCTTTTAAATTGCGAATGTTTTTATAATTTGTTCTTAGAGAGCATTTACATCTTATAAGTAACTACCATACCAAATTTGATACTTCTATCTCCTACAGTACACAAAAAATCGAAATTTTAGAACGTTTTCCGCTCCTGCACCCCCCTGGGGGTGGTGGCACCGACATAAAATATAGCCTATGTTGGAGCAGGGATTGTCACCATTAAATTGCCACCATCACTTTTAAAATCGGTTCAGTGGTTCCAGAGATTACCCCCTACAAACAAACAAACAAACAATCTTTACTACTTTATATATTAATATAGATAAGGGGGAATTAGCCCCTTGTTCCCCCCCCCTTTATACTTAACCAATCAATCCCGAAAACTAATCAGAGATGCGCCTTAACACAGTGAACCTATAAATAAAATTTGAAGGAAATGGGATAATTCTGCATGAAAAACCCATGTACATAAATTAAGGGGGGGATTATCCCCCCGTTCCCCCCCTTTATACTTAACCAATCAATCCCGAAAACTAATCAGGGAAGCGCCTTAACACAGTGAACCTATAAACAAAATTTGAAGGAAAACGGAATAATTCTGCATGAAAAACCCATTTATATAAATTAAGGGGGGATTAGCCCCCCGATCCCCCTCCCCTTTATACTTAACTAATCAATCCCGAAAACTAATCATGGAAGCGCCTTAACTCAGTGAACCTATAAACAAAATTTGAAGGAAAACGGAATAATTCTGCATGAAAAACCCATTTATATGAATTAAGGGGGGGATTAGCCCCCCGTTCCCCCCCCCCTTTTTACTCATCCAACCAATCCCGAAAATTATCATGCAAGCGCCTTAAAACACAGTGAACCTATAAACAAAATTTGAAGGAAAACGGAATAATTCTGCTTTAAAAACCCATTTATATAAATTAAGGGGGGATTAGCCCCCCGTTCCCCCCTTTATACTTAACCAATCAATCCCGAAAAGTAATCAGGGAAGCGTCTTAACCCAATGAACCTATAAACAAAATTTGAAGGAAAACGGAATAATTCTGCATGAAAAACGCATTTATATAAATTAAGGGGGGGGGGGGGAATTAGCCCCCCCGATCCCCCCCCCTTTATATTAACTAATCAATCCCGAAAACTAATCAGGGAAGCGCCTTAACACAGTGAACCTATAAACAAAATTTGAAGGAAAACGGAATAATTCTGCATGAAAAACCCATTTATATAAATTAAGGGGGGGAATTAGCCCCTTGTCCCCCCCTTTATACTTAACCAATCAATCCCGAAAAGTAATCAGGGAAGCGTCTTAACCCAATGAACCTATAAACAAAATTTGAAGGAAAACGGAATAATTCTGCATGAAAAACTCATTTATATAAATTAAGGGGGGGATTAGCCCCCCAATCCCCCCCCCCTTTATACTTAACTAATCAAACCCGTAAACTAATCAGGGAAGCGCCTTAACTCAGTGAACCTATAAACAAAATTTGAAGGAAAACGGAATAATTCTGCATGAAAAACCCATTTATATAAATTAAGGGGGGGGGAATTAGCCCCTTGTTCCCCCCCTTTTATACTTAACCAATCAATCCCGAAAACTAATCAGGGAAGCGCCTTAACACAGTGAACCTATAAACAAAATTTGAAGGAAAACGGATATTTCTATGAAGAGTTATCGCATTACGTACGTACATACATACATACAGAACCGGCTGCCAAGCTCTCAGGGCTTGACAGCCAGTGTGATAACTGAAAAATCGCAATTTTAGAACGTTTTCTGCTCCTGCACCCCCTGGGGTTAGTGGCACCGACATAAAATATAGCCTATGTTGGAGCAGTGGTTGTCACCATCAATTTGCCACCATCACTTTTGAAATCGGTTCTGTAGTTCCAGAGATTACCCCCTACAAACAAACAAACAAGATTTACTCCTTTATAATATTAGTATAGATTACAAAAATTAATTTATTACTGACCCATCATATGTAGTATAGGGTAAGTCTTGTAATCGTTTTGAAAATCGAAAAGTCATTTTGGACGGATTTACACGTTTCAGACACTGGAGATTCCGAAAAACACATTTTTAGAAAAAAAAAATTGCCGTCCGTCTGTCTACCTGTAAACGCTCTATCTCCCGATCAAATGGAGATAGAGACTTGAGATTTCGTATTTACTTAGTATGTAATAATGGGAAGAAGCTTATTGAATTTCAGTAACCTCGATTATGCGGAACTTAATTTTGGGACTCTCGAAATATTTGTTTCGATAAAAGGTATATACAAATTTTCGAAATTGTGTATTTTAAGGATTGAATGTAAAAAACAATAAAAAAACATAAATTTTGCATAAAGAATGAAGTCGATCGGAAAATTAGTTCTCGAGATATTTATAATCATATTTACCACACTCTTCGATTTTTCATGACCCTGTATTTAATTCAAATTTCAATTCAAAGATATATTTTAATTGGAAATGAGACGCTTAAACAGCGCAGTAAATTCTTAGTTAATATGGTTACTATTTTTGGAGTTATAAGGATGTTGTTTTTCATGCAATTCAGTAATAGAGCTTTTAAGGTTTATGACGTCATCAAGCCAGGATTTTATTCTAATTGCTATGTATTTTATAAATAGTTTACATATGTTTTATTTTCATATGTTATATTATGCATGTCCATGATGGGTAAGTATTACGGTGCCCCCCCCCCCCCCCACGACTAATTTTCCTAAATTATAATGAACAAAATACAAGAACCGTTTATCAAATATCTTATTTTATTTTCCTCAAAATTATCTCCAAACTTTTTTTCCGACTACACGTTCTTTCGACTTTGCAGGTAAGTATAACCCTTTAAAATAGATGATAGTGGAAAGGGTTGTATGTTTAAAATGCAAAGATACAAAATAAAACATTCTCAGAACAAATTGTTTACTGCATTTTGTATACGTTGTATTTAAACAAAGATTTTGTGTATTCAGTAAGGCAGTGTCAGAACAGAAAATAGAGGCAACAGTTAAAAAATTATGAATTAATTGTTTACACTTAAAATGTGGCAGTGATTATCTGGCGACAAAAGACACCGCTTCTTCTGTCGATGTAAAATTTGACGTCAGAATCAACGTCCACGCAGCAAATTTATAACATCATATCAGATTGATTTTTCAAAGTTTATGCAGATATTTTACGAAATTAATGGATGAGAAATTTTACTGCTGATCTAATTTTATTTTGTTGTGCAGCGTATTACTTAAAACGTGTTGCATAATAAATATAAACACACGTAAAACATAAAGTGTGCAAAATATTCTTTCTCTTGTTACAGCGTTTTTTTTTTCAATTGCGTAAGTATTATTTTTACATAAAATTCAAAAATGCAGAATGAATTGATTATATAAGCCTTATTATTACTAATGTTGATAGAATTTCCCAACGCTGTTTTCACCAAAATGCAATTTGTTATGAACATAAAAGATTTCATTCTCTATTTTTTTTTCAAAGAAATCTAATATTCTTCTTATTTGCAGATAAAAAAATAAAATCAAGATTAGAACGCAAATATAAATTACTTTTCAAAACATGATTTAAAAAATGGGCTGAAAATTTATACTTATTTATTTATTTATTTATTTGCCAGTCACAATCAACAGAAACATTTTTTGAAAATGTATAAATTTAATGAAATAAAATATTTTATAACATTGCGCTCATAATTTTATGTTCTAGACAAATGTTAAGAATTGTAAGAAAAGTGTGAACAGTAGCAAGTATTGGAATGTAAATTGTATTGCAAAACAAATCTGTTCGAATTTTAAAATTTTCATGAATAGTCATTGTTTTTTAATTGTAAAATTCAGTAGAAGGAATAGGCTAATCAATGCAACGTCGAATTGCTGGCCATGTGCAAGGTGACCACAATTGAACTGACAGTACTCATCGTGTTCTTCTGTGCGATATAATTCCAAGAATGGAGCCAAGGTTTGTAGGATGATTAAATAAGACGGGGTACGACGGGTTCCGAAAAAATAGTTTAAAAAGTCGATGTTAGGTTTGATGCGACGCTGTATAATATTAAAGAGAGTTTTAAAAATCAGCTCTGACTTATATTTAAGTTACATTTTCTTGGTAAACTATGAATATATTTTAATATTTCGTTTATAGTTTTTCTAATGTAATTAGGTATATTTTGATCATTTTCATTTTCTCGGAAAGTAGTTATTCATTATTAACATTTATTAAAACAATCTGTTACTTTTGTTGTTGTTGTTATGGTTTGCTCGATTGCAAATCTATTGAATATTTTTAATTTATTTCATATACATTAGTTATCTTTAAAATGCCTTAAAAATATTAAATCGTTATAGTAATTTTTGATAAAAAGAACCAGAAATAGAATAAAAGAAAGTAAAAGATTAAAACTTTGCCATATCCTATAGCGATGATTGTTTTGCTGAAAGAACTATTTTTTTTTGTATATTTCAAGTGTGGTTAACTCTATAACATGAGGTTATATTGCAACCGTCTTTAAGTTCTTTAAGTAGTTGGTGATGTTTAACATTCCTTCCTTTGTAACAGACTTCTTGAAAATAAGAAGAACTTCATAATGAACAAAAAATACTTAAATGTCCAAAAATAACAGAACAGATAATTTGTTTCAAATACTTCGTCCGTCATTCTAAACTAAAACCATCATCCCCTGTCTCTTCTCATCCCGCTCCTAAAACATTCCAATGTGTATCAAAAGGTAGAAAAAGGAAGATTAATTCACCCTCCTTTACTCAGACAAGCTACATTTAAAAATTCCAAAATATACTATTTTATGTTTTTATTTTCTTTTATCTTTCCAAGAAGAAACTATAGGATTAATGAAAAAATTCGAATTCCGATTTTCGACGGATTTATAGGTTTTAGAAGGTCCTGAACCCGATTTGACTGCTTTTAGAAATTGTCTATCAGTGAGTCTGTCTGTGTGTCTATCTGTGACAAAAATATGTGGGCGCTTTATCTCAAACACTTATAATGCAAGGAATTTTAATACAATTTTAGATTCTCTTAGACCTTTATAAAATTAATTACTGATTAGTTTTGGGTGTAAATCGCCTAACAGGTTGCACTGCAATGCTGTGTTTTTTTCCGATTTCCACAATTGCTCTATATCCAGAACTAATGCACGGATTTTAATTATAATTTAGATTCTGTTAGACGTTTACTCCAGTTGTTGCTGATTAGGTTTTCCGGTAAATCGTCCAACAGGTGGTGAAGCTATGTTTTTTTTTTTTCAGAATGTTCACAATTTAGTGATAGTCATATCTCAAAAACTAATGCACGGAATTTAATTAAACTTCAGTTTCAGTTAGACATTGACATAAATTGGTGTTGATTAATTTTTGGTGTAAAGCGCTTAACAGGTGGCGCTGCGTTTTCCATGAATTTCGCTCAAAAATTAATGCACGGGATTTAATCAAACTTTATATTCTATTACATTTTCACACAGTTAGATTATTATTTGGTTTAGGTGTAAATCGTCCAGCAGGTGGCAATACCACTCTGCATTTTGCACGATTTCCATTATAGATATACCTCAAGAAACAATGCACGGAATTTCTTCAAACTTCATATTCTATTAGACATTGACATAAATAGACGCAGAGTAGTTTTGGGTATAAATCGTCCAACAGGTGCTGCTTCTATGCTGTGTTTATCCCGATTTCCACGATAGCTATACTTTAAGAACTAATGCACGGAATTTCACCAAATTTTATATTATGTTAGATCATGACACAAATAAATCTTTATTAGGTTTAGGTGAATACCGCCAAACAGGTGTCGTAGCTATGCTCCGTTCTTTTATAATTTCTGCAATAGCTATATATCAAGAACTAAGAGATTGTCATTTAATTTTATTTGCAGATGATTCGAGTTATATACAGAACAACAAGTTTTTTCATTGTTTCTTGAAATTTATTTTTCGGAAGTGTATTTTTATAAATAACATAAATTTTAACGACAAGTATATTTTACAAAATTCATCCATAAACGCAATATTTGTTATTTGTGGAGGACGTATTCTAAATACTCAATAAACTACACATAAATTGAATTTTGAAATGTTCAACAATCTAGAACCAACTATATATATATATATATATATATATATATATATATATATATATATATTTAACAGGCTTACCACCATGCTGCCTAGAACTGAAAAAGTTATAAATTAATTTAGAATTTAGCATAAAAATCTACAGAGAAGGTAATGGAGATAAAATTTCCATTAAAATTAAAATTAAATAGTTTACAATATTCTTAAATAAAGAATCTAATTATTAAATTCTTGAAACAAAACAAGCAACTTCAGTTTATCATATATTCTAATACGAGCAAATCTTGTGTGTGGTTATATATATATATATATATATATGCAAAAATTATCTTAAAAACGGCTCTAACGATTTTGACGAAATTTCGTATCCTGCCGATTTAGGGCACCAGAAAACCATTGGGCTAGGTCACATGTTCGAGAAAATTCGATTAGTGGGTCATTTTGGGTCATTTTGGATCATGGTCTAGCTAATTGTATGTAAAAAACGGTTCAAACGATTTTGACGAAATTTTGTATCCGACCATTTTCGGGTACGAGAAGACTATTGGGCTGGGTCACATGTTCGAGAACTTTCGATTAGTGGGTCATTTTTGGGTCAACGCGGGTCAAATTAATTTTATCTAAGAAAAGGCTCTAACGATTTTGATTAAATTTTGTGTCCTACGAGTTTCGAGAATGATAAAATCATTGGGCTAGGTCACATGTCCGATAAAATTCGATTAGTGGGTCATTTCTGGGTCACTGTGGGTCAAGATCTAAAAAGCGGCTCAATTTACACTAAATTTTGTGTCCAATGGTTTTCGGGCACCAGAAGACTGTTGGGCTAGGTCACATGTTCGAGAAAATTCAGTTAGTGGGTCATTTTGGGTCATTTTGGGTCATGGTCAAGCTAATTGTATCTAAAAAACGATTCAAACGATTTTGACGAAATTTTGAATCCGACTATTTTCGGGCCAAGAAGACTATTGGGCTGGATCACATGTTCGAGAGCTTTCGATTAGTGGGTCATTTTTGGGTCAAAGCGGGTCAAATTAATTTTATCTAAAAAACGGCTCAAACGATTTTGATTAAATTTTGTATCCTAGGAGTTTCGGGCACGCGAAAATCATTGGGCTAGGTCACATGTTCGAGAAAATTCGATTAGTGGGTCATTTCTGGGTCATTGTGGGTCAAGATCTAAAAAGCGGCTTAATTTACACTAAATTTTGCATTCAATGGTTTTCGAGCACGAGAAGACTATTGGGCTGGATCACATGTTTGAGAACTTTCGATTAGTGGGTCATTTTTGGGTCAACGCAGGTCAAATTAATTTTATCTAGAAAACGGCTCTAACGATTTTGATTAAATTTTGTGTCCTACGAGTTTCGAGCACGATAAAAGCATTGGGCTAGGCCATATGTCCGAGAAAATTCGATTAGTGGGTCATTTCTGGGTCATAGTGGGTCAAGATCTAAAAAGTGGCTTAATTTACACTAAATTTTGCATCCAATGGTTTTCGGGCACGAGAAGACTGTTGGGCTAGGTCACATGTTCGAGAAAATTCAATTAGTGTGCCATTTTGGGTCATTTTGGGTCATGGTCTAGCTAATTGTATCTAAAAAACGGTTCAAGCGATTTTGACGAAATTTTGTATCCTACTATTTTCGGGCCAAGAAGACTATTGGGCTGGATCACATGTTCGAGAGCTTTCGATTAGTGGGTCATTTTTGGGTCAAAGCGGGTCAAATTAATTTTATCTAAAAAACGGCTCTAACGATTTTGATTAAATTTTGTATCCTACGAGTTTCGGGCATGCGAAAATCATTGGGCTAGGTCACATGTTCGAGAAAATTCGATTAGTGGGTCATTTCTGGGTCATTGTGGGTTAAGATCTAAAAAGCGGCTCAATTTACACTAAATTTTGCATCCTATGATTTTCGGGCACGAGAAAACAGTTGGGCTAAGTCACATGTTCGAGAAAATTCAATTAGTGGGTCATTTTGGTCATGGGTTATGATATTTGAACTCAAATTTAATTTTGACCGAGCATAGCTCGGTCTTCCCTGCTCGTATACCGTAAATTGAATTTAGTTTGTACAAGGAACATGCTGCTTGTATCCAAAGAAATCATGTTTTAAACTCTTCCTCACTGTACTGTGTTAATAGTTAAAATATAGCAAGAATTTTTAAGCATTAACCTTCTCACTGCCGTGAACTGATATATCCGTTCACTATACTGTAGGTTTCACTGCAACATTTCCATTATTTAAATTAATGTAATTCTAAAAATGTAACGTAGTTTTAAAACATTAAGTTGTGATTAATAGTATAAAGGATTATATTCATATACGTAATTCAGTTTTTTAGCTCTTTAAAAAATTTAGAGAAAACAACATTGCAATTTGGCCCTTTTTCTCGGCAGCCAGGGGGTTAATTACATTTAAATCTATCTCAGTCGAGTAGAGTCCAATTACGAAAGATTAATACGTTTTCACTTTAAACAATTCAAATAAATCAGTGTTTGTTTGCGACTGGACTGATATTCCATAGCCAAATTGAACTTCATAAAAATAAAAATTAATGAAATAAATTGAATAAAACACAAATTTAACAGACATGTAATCAAAAACGCGCTTAAGACACATAAATTATAAGAAACAAAAGGCTGTTGTAAGTAGCAAAATATTTGGCGATTTGCTAGGCTATTACTTCCTGTCATGAGGCTAAAACAAATGTGTAGCTTTTGATAAATTTCAAACTTTTATTTGAATACATAATTTATATTTTTCATATAAAAAATATTTTTGATGTTCTCAGTGGGTACTCTAAAAAAATATATTTTATGCCAAAAGTCTATTAGAGTTTTCTATTAAAAAATTGGTTTTCACTTGCATTCTGTAATCCAGAAAGCCCTGAATGGATTCCTTAGCATTGATATGTTTGTAGTTCCTTTGTTTTTTTTTATCGTGTATTTTTAATAGCATTTTCTTTTTCAGTAATGAATTAAAAACCGGAAATATGAAAAGTTTTCACTTTCTCTTTATAAAAGCACAAATTTTTAAAGGGTCTAAAAGACACTATATATAATGTTTCGTTTCATACCATGCATTCCTACACGATTTTACATGTCTTTGGGAAACCTATTCTTCCCAAATATTATTTCACAGTAAGCAGAATCATATTTGATATTGTCTAATTTTTTGCTGTATTATTTTATTTATAACTGTTTTTAATATTGTTAATCAGCGTATCAAAGTCTTTGATGTCATTTCTTGGGCTTTATTTATGACATTAAAACTTTATCAATAAGACTCTATCTATCAGACATGTAATCAACAATATGTCACATGAGTGACATGTAATATGGAAACTGTAAAAGTCCTTGTTTTTAATTATTTTATTTGTTTATATAGGTAATATGTGGGTATAATAACACGTTAAATGTGGTTATATAGATTTATATATAGCTTATAATTTGTTTCCAATGCTGCAGTCTTTGAATAATATTTTGAATCAACATTGTCTCTTAAAGTACTTGTAAGCATTTGGCCTTTTGTTTTTTACTCGACTGCCAAGAAGGGTTATGTGTTTGATGCGTGTCTGGGTGTGTATGTGGGTATGTGGATTTCTTTAAACCGTCGAAACATCCCAACGGTTGGATAAATTTTAATGAATGAGGTCGCTATCGATTCATCTTAGCCGTGCGATGGGTATAGGCTAGGTTTTATTTTCATAAATTCAAAATGGCCTCCGTAAAATACAAAATAGCGGTAGAGACGAAAACAAATTACGTACCATATTGAGTGGCATATCATTGGATGGGCATTTCAAAATGAAGACGATGTTTCCTAGACTATTTTACAGTCAGAAGCTCCGTTTAAATATTACTCAACCTGAAAGTTGTGTAGGTAGAATCTCTAGCTTAACTTTAACTCCAACCTTCATAGACATCTATAGGCCTCATCAAAACAGTGTTTATAGATGGGAACTAACAATTAAACACAACTTAAAATAAAATTAAATGAAAAAAAAATTATAAGCAATATAAAAAAAAAGTTTCTAATTGATGAGAAATAATTAATTTATAAGTATCTAATTAAAGTCTATCTATATATCTAGATTTTCATTTCGCTTTTTAAGCAGTCGTTTTTTTTTTAAATTTAATCTCTTCGGTTCTTGTTCGCTAATGCTTACAATGGGAGAACGGTCGCCTCTTTAATTCCACATAAGCGCGCACTGGATCTTTCCTGACCGAGACTTATTTTCTTCACAAAACTGTGAAGGTAATTATGCATTTTTATCAGAATTTTGTGAACACGTGTTCGGACTTTGAATCTCGTGTTTATTTATATTTTAACTACGTTTAGTAATTCCATTACTCCTAAGATAATATTAACGCGTTGGGGACGAGCGACACGTATACGTGACGCATAAGATGCTCAGAATCCTTCATTATTGCCACCAGTTAATTTTTATTGTAAACTTTACCTTATTTAATCTTAGCATTTCTGCGATTTAATTAGGCGCAAATTTCTGTTTTGAAAAACCGGTGGTAAAAGATTAAAAATTCTGTAAAAAACGCTCGTCTCTAAGGGGTTAAGGAAATTGTCTGATTCGTTACGTGAATCTAAATCTCTTTCAAAATTCTACAATAACTGTTTCTTAATCCTATTCACAAAGTGATTCTTCACGAATTCACAGTTCAGTTAGTAAGCCTATAGTCGTTTTATCTATATATTTCAAATAACAATGCGTTTTCAATTCATATATTCTATTCTAAATATGTTTAAGAGCACACGCACCGAGTCTTCATGAGCGAGGTCATCTTTGCGCCGAGATTCATGTTGCGCAGAGAAAATAAACTTGTGCGCACAAAAAAAAAAAAAAAAAAAAAAAAAAAAAAAAATCTATGATAATAATGGAAATAAAAATCGAAAATACCAACATTATTAAAAATTAAACTGCCCATACATTCAACTGTCCTTTTATAGAAAACGTCTACATAATCGTAATTTATCTCTATATTGACCAATGAGAACGGATATGATCAAGTAACCGTTAGCTATAAAAACGGTTACATGAACAGTTTGCTGCATATTTTTAACAGTGTATGATCGGCAAAAGAATAACCGTTATTGCAGCTACTGATAACTGCATCTTTTTAATTGAAAGGGCGGATTACTGTGGCCTATATTTGTAGCATCTGGGCCTGGAAGACCCAATGTTTGTGATCACGGGTTTTAAAAATAATGCCCTATTAGAAAATGAGATTTTCAGATGAATTTGTTAAATATTATGTTTTAAAAGTATTATTTGTTTCATTAAATTTTAAGAAAATATGCTAAGATATGAGATTCATAACATATCGTATTACATCATAAAGGGATACACGAAATGGATATTTAATATCTGATAAGATAATAAATAAGAAAACAAATAAATTACAGATTGTTTTGTTTTCCTCAAAATAGATCACTTGAATTATATATATGTAAATTTTAAAGGACACATAAATTACTATAATCTAATGTCTAGCGTGGTGATGAAAATGTATAAATTTTCACGAACTGAAGACAAGATACAACATGGTTTACCCCATTCATCATCCATTTATATGTCAAGCAAATGCTCACGAAAATATGCTATATTTTCGGAAGGGTTTCGTATTTAAATTTTTTAAAATGTTTTAAAATGTATTTCCTACTTTTTTGAGAGTTTATATGCTGATTAGCGTATCATATTTTTATATCATTAAGGTATGCTCGAAATTATATTTAACTTACTGATAAGATAAAAAATAGAAAGCAAGTAACATACAGATTATTTTGTATTTCTCATAATACATCACATGGATATTGTATGCAAATTGTAAAGGATACAAAATATATTCTAATCAAATATCTAGAATGGCGAGAAAAATATTCTATCATTTTTCAAGAACTAAAGACAAGATACTACATGGTTTACTTCATTCATCATCCATTTACATGTCATGCAAATGCTCGAAAATATTTCATATATTTTCAGTCTAGTGTCATATTTAAATATTATTCCCATGTTTTAAAATATATTTCTTACTTTATTAATGAAGGTGGTTTGCGAGAAAAAGGTAGAATACGAACAAAATTGATTTTAGATTATTATGTAAAAAAAAAAAAAAGTACATGTTTTGTCATTTTTTTGTAAATCTCGTGTTTATTGAAAATAAAACGGACAGCAATAATATATCCTATCTGACGGAGGAACCTTTTTACCCGTTAATAATCTCCACGTGTTGTGAATGATGGAAAGAAATCATCGAACATTGCTCAGTGCATACTTATAAACATCGCAGTGAAAAGCACATGTTAAAA
Source organism: Maratus michaelseni (assembly GCA_963931845.1). Classification (NCBI taxonomy): domain Eukaryota; kingdom Metazoa; phylum Arthropoda; class Arachnida; order Araneae; family Salticidae; genus Maratus; species Maratus michaelseni. The sequence continues at coordinate 389,768,401 of OZ007592.1, read as the reverse complement.
CCCAGAACCCAATTATCTCTAATACCTCAAGTGATGACCGCAGCTGCGAACCAAACTGAATATCACCAGATGGACCTTATGTCGAAACTAATCAGCCCAGAAATACTCCACACTGCCTCTTCAACCTTCCACTGATACCGCGTCTGTGAACTCAATATAAACTTTCTCAGTATGCAAAATGTAACCGTAACATAAAGACGTCCGTGTAAATACGATGTATATATCTTAAATTTAATGTAAAATTGGAGCATTTATAAGCAGACTCCAAACGTGAAATAAATGTATATATGTAGCCAAGATAGTGAATAATAATATTATATACAATCCAAAATGGATATCTACTTACTACATGCCAATTTGTTATTTACTACTAATATTACTTCTTATCCCAAAACAGTGATACGACGATGATTCAAAAGGATAAGTATTAGGATAATACTATCTTAGGATAATACTTAATCTTTTTACTATTATCAAAAGATGAAAATAAAAATAAAAATATAAAGACTGATATAAGAATTTATAGGAATTAGAAAATTATTATGCTACCGAAGGTTCTAACTAACACTATCTGATCCTATAATAGTACGAGAATGAATTTTCACTTTATTACTTACCAATCATACCTGGTACAGGGTACGTCGTGTGATCGTTTTACAAATCGAATTTTTTTTGACGGATTTACACGTTTTAGACACTGTAGATTCCCAAAAACACATTTTTAGTAAAAGAAAATTTGCCGTCCGTCTGTCTGTGTGTCTGTGTGTCTGTATGTATGTACATGGTCTATCACCCAAAAAAATGGACATACAGACTTGAAGTTTGGTATGTACTTAGTATGCAATAATGCGAAGAAGCCTATTGCATTTCAGTAACCTTGATTATTCGGAAGTACTTTTTTCGGACTATCGAAATATTCGTTATGATAAAAGGTATATAAAATGTTTCGAAATTGTTTATTTTATGGAGTGAATTTATAAGACAATAAAAAACACAAACTTTGCATAAAGAATGAAGTCAATCGGGTAAATAATTGGCGAAATATTTCTAATCCTATTTTCAATGTCCCTGTATTTCATTCAAATTTCAATTCAAAAATATATTTTAATTGGAAATGAGACGCTTAATCCGACGCAGTAAATTCTTAGTTAGTATGATTATCATTTTAGGAGTTATAAGGATGTTTTATTTACGTAATTCAGTAATAGAGCATTTAAAGTTTATGACGTTATCGAGCCAGATTTTATTGGAATTGCAATGCATTTTATAAATAGTTCACACATGTTTTATTTTCATATTTTATATTATGCATATCAATGATGAGTAAGTATTACGGTTGCCCCGAACGACTAGTTTTATAATTATGTCCACTCTGGTCAAATATAATAACCAGACATTTCAGCCTGAACTCAGCACTTTATCAGCTGCAACATACAAAAAATAGCCTGACTAGGCATCTAATTCAGACAACATACTGCTGACTGAAATGCCTCGCAATCAGAAACAGATTATCATGTGCATTATCCATATTGCGTCATAATGTCGTATTTTTCTAACTTGGCATCTCAATTTGAAAACACGGGAAAACTCCTGTTTGTTGATTATTGGGTTATCATAGGTACCACCCCCTTGATGTTGTTGTCTGCCCCACTCTGTCCTATTGGTAAGAACTGCAAAACTTTATGTCTTCTAAACTAAATACAAAACTTTGTGATAAATGAAAATCTATAATATTACCCTTTTCTTACATTTGCTTGTTTTCAAGAAGTAAAATGATAATTAAATATTACAATACATCTTTTTAATTTAGATGGGCAGTAGAAATGGTCAATAATGGTACTAAAATTTTTCGATTACAATGAGCATTACATAAAAATTGCGATTCTGTTACATGCATTTTCATGCAATATCGAAATATCATTCTTTTGCCTTTTTTTAAAATTTTTAATTCAAAATTACATAATTCGTTATTTTAAATGATGATTTTATATTTATATTTTAAATTATTTGTAATTAAATATGTTCGTGTACTTAAATTTAAGGCAATTTAAAATAAACTAAATAATTACATTTAAATTTAAAATATATTAAAATTAAATTTATTATTTTATAAACAAACTGAAATTTTAATTTTTTTTTGATTTAGTATATTAAAATCTTAAATGCTTACAATAAAAAATAATACGATAAAAATATGCCAAAAACATGAGATAGAATACATATATATATATACGGTGAAACCACGTTTTGGATTTTTCCGGAGAGCTGTTTCCTGAGTATTTGACGATGAGTGCTGAAAGATATATGCAGCAAGCTAATAATATTTTACTTTGATCATTTTTTTTATTTGTCACGTTAAAAGATAATATCCAAATTTGTCCAAATAGTGTAGGATATGGATAATTTTTGTACTTATGTTGCTCTTTCTATATGTTCACTCCCTCGTTTAAGGGAGTAAGATGATAGTTCATTGTAATTAGTACCATGATAATTTATAAAAAAATAATCCATATTTTATTTTTATGATCCTTTAATTATGAAGAATTTTGGATTCATTAAGGAGCATTAATTGCATGAACACAAATGCATGTTTCGATGGATTTTTTTTGTCATGTAATTTTGTGTTATTGTAAGTGCTGTATTTTGTAAATAAAACGTGTTAATATTTAGTTTAAAATTATTTGAATCATTTCTTTCAATCATGTTTGTTTTATTGGTAAAATATTTTAATGCTGAAAGTTATTTTGAATTTGTAACTTTCTCTATTGAATTATTCAATCATTATACGTTAAGTTTTGTCAAAAAAAAATTACACAACGTAAATAATATTTAATTAATTTTTTGCCTTGACTGGAGGATCTACACGGTCATAATTGCACTAATAATAAAGTAATAAGGGGATGAATGGTTATTAAAGAATATGTGTAGCCAGCTGTACACACATGTCCGTCTTCTCTCCAGCATGTTTGATTCTAACACATTTCTCAATAAGCCATATGCTAAGTGAAATGCCTAGTATATGCCAGGTATTTTCTACTATTTTGAAACGAATTATGAACTTTGTGTTCTGAAAAAAATGAAAAATAATCATTTGTTTAGGCGTAAAAAAAACACTTTTTTTCAATAATTATGATCACTACATTAGAAACCGAATTTAAATTATTTTGAAGTAACAAATAAAATCACAATTAATATTAATAATTATTTAAGTTAGAATGTTTAATTAAATTAAAATTCTTCACAAATAACTTTTCACAGAAAATTTTTTCTTTAACTTCGTTTTTAATATATCGTGATTTCTGCATTGTAATCCGGGCATTTAAAAATAAAAGTCCATTATTGCTATCAAGTTAATGCAAATAACGGTATAATTCCAAATTTTTATTTACAAATAATATAACGGAACTTTCTCATCAAATTACAAATTTTAAAATGTTCCTTTAATTTATTTGTTCTGCACAAGAAAATGAATTTAGATGAAAATAGCATCTTAAAAAAATCTTATTCCACATATAAAAACAATTATACCACAAATAAAATAAACATAATCACAGACGTGCTTACTATAACGTGATACGTGTTAAAATAAAATACACATAATCACAAACAGAGCCTTTTTTATAAAAAATGTTTTCCTTAAAAATGCATTACGTTTAATACTCCGTTAATTGAATTTAATTAATTTCAGTTCGTAGTGGAAGATTTAAGCTGAAAGTAAGTTTCCAACAAAACATTTGTTTTAATAAACTTAACTCATTGTATGTAATGTTAAACGTTTATTCCAAGGAATGTTATCGTGCGATGAACATGAGTATTTAGCTATCAAAAGTCTGGTTGATCTTCTCCAGTTCTTCTTTTCAAATGTACCAATTCTGCAAAAATAATAAATAAATAAATAAATAAATAATAGTTAAATAATAAATTAATTAATTTACAAATAAATAAATTAATAAACAAATAAATTAATTAATAAACAAATTAATTAATTAATAAACAAATAAATAAATAAATAAATGAATGAATAATAGATAAAGAAAGAAAGAAATATATAAATTTATAATAGATAAATATATAACAACCCTTGTGTAAAAAATAACATTGCGATTTCTTTCAAGTTACCTTATGTTATGAATGCTGTAACTTATTCAGAAATTCCAGTATGACATTTCGCCGACGCATGTTTAGATTGTCAAAAGCACTTACGTTATCAGCGAAAACACACAATTTTTTTGTGGAATGTAAAAGGGTCTGACATTGAATAAAAATCATACAAAACTTTCAATGATAAATGGTTATATTGTTGCTATTTCCTTGTTCGTGTCAGCATTTTTTCTCCAGTTACTGTCATTCTTACATATTGAAATATTTTACAGTTATATGTAAATAAGAGACAGCGTATTGATAGATATTATTTTTTCTCATTTTTTCTGGCACTAAAAAAAGTATTTCTTAATTGAATTAAAATTGATTAATGGTATTGTTTGTTATTGCTAAGAATTTGTTTTAAAAATTTGCGAAATTGCCAATGCCCAAAATATAAGTGCGGTGTTATTTTATTTTTATGAAAGGAAATTTTGAGACAGAAAAAATATTTTAATTTGAACAATTACAAGTGATTGTTCATAAAATGTTGAAAGAAATGTGTGGCTTATTTATCGTTAGAAAAACATTTAAACAAACATAAAATTAGTAAATGTAACTACATTTATTTCTATTTTTGAATAATAATGCATTAAGAAAATTTGTTAATTTAAACAGTATAAATAATTTTCTATGTAAAAATTAAACCCATATGCTAATAGAAGTGAAATTTTAATTATTTTTCAGCATTTCTTACCCCAAATTAAATATATAAAATTAAATTAAACATTTTAAAACTTAGAAAAATTCAGAAACTGTCCATGAAAATTACTAGAAATAAGCTTCTTCTTCCACAAATGATTAAATTAATTTATTTTATACTGTAGATTTTTTTCAATAATTTCATACGAAATGAAAATCATAAAAAAATGGAGTTGTATTTACTTCATTTTATTTTCTCTCCCGTATACCCCAAATCATACGATGTGATTTCTCATTTGCACAGACATTTTATGCGAAATTTGAAGAACATTTAAGCAATACCTTCAATGAAAATAATGTGTATTCTATTATTTTCTACATTGAAAAATATATTTTGAAATTGGCACCAGAAAAATAGATATTTAAAAAAACTAACTTCATAATAACAACAAACAGTGCAATTGGGCTGACTAAATGTTATGGTTAGAACGGGCATTTTACGAAAAAAAAAATAAACAGCTATTTAATAACATTTGTCAAAATCTATGATTAATTCACATCAAAACCTAACAAAAAATATTATCTTGCATAAAAAAATATATCTTATGATACTCCAGGATTTTAAATAGGTTTACTTCATTTAAATATGAATTTTTTCTATAAGGAATACCAGTATATATGAGGACGTGTGTTTCAAAACTCGCCTTATCCAAAATTTAAAAATCCTTGTTTTCTTTATCAATCTATTCTATTGGTAAATCTTCACTGAAAAAGCACAACAATCCTTAGAATAACTAGTTTTAGCATGTATTTCTGGAGTTCTAAAATATTGGTTTACAATGAAAACCAATGGAAGAAGTCAGAGGTTTTTCGCGATTTCCTCGAAATTGATTTTTTGGATAAGGTGAGTTTTGAAACCCACGTTCTTATATGAATAATGTATTAAGAAAACTGTTTTTTTTTAAGCATAAATCATTTTAAAGGGCGGAGTTATTCCAATAAAGTAATAGAAATGACTTTTGCATATTTAGAATTTAACACATTAATAGTTAAACATACATATTTAAACATTTTAAGCATTTTACGTAATAATTAAGTATTTTATAACATGAAAATATATGTAAATATTGCATGCAAAATACCTGTTTCGCAATAAATGTGCAAAAATATATATTTTATGCAGTTTATGTTTTCAATAGTTCCTTGCACACTGAATTATATTTCACACAAGGAATATCTTTTTAAGTTGTTCATTTTATTTTTTAGCACGCTCTAAAACACATGATTTGATTTACGTTAATTAAACAAGCAATACACACTCCGTGAGTTATTCACTTATTCATAATGGATAAGTACACTTGAAACGTAATTTATGGCGTAATTTATAGCGTAATTTTCACCAACTTTTTCTTCCTATTATTAAACGTGATTTTAATTGAAGGAAAATATTATTATTTACGCTGTTTTAAAAATTGCAACAATAGATTTTGCCGAAATGAATGAATCCCTCGTGTAAATATGTTTTTAAATTGAAACTATTTCGAAATATTTTTATTTGAACAATTTTAATATGGCGTAAGTTTCCCCTATTAATGTTTTGAACGCGTAATAATTTAATTATTATTTTCAAGTTTTATTTCTCTTTTTAATATTCACGCGCAATTACATTTTTTAAGACGTAATTTACTCCATTGACTGTTTTTAACACGTGATCATTTAATTATTTTTTTAACTTTTATTTCTCATTTTATTAGTCACGTGTATATTCCTTTTTTTAATTCTAAGGGAATGCAAGCTATTTTACAAATTGGCTACAATTTTAAAAAATTACTTTTTCTAAATATGAAATAAATCTGAGTTAAAATGATGATATTTTGATAATAAAAAAAAAAAATAGTCCAACTAAAACACTAATTATACTCTGCACGCCGGAAGCTTATTAAATATATCTTTTAAAAATTCCTTTCCGTAGTTTTTGTTCCTATAAAACTTTTTTAAGAGAACTATTTTGACCGAATTTAATATCAATTATCTCTTAAAATAATTCTTCAATTTAAAAACTGTGTACTTCAGCGTGTTTAACGAACGTTTCTCTATAAAATTACCAATGTTCATTTTTTTTATGTGTAATAGTTTTCTGAATATCAGTCCAAAAAGATCTCAAGGCACAAAAATATCATTGACATTGGCGGCGTCGGCGGTTATCCCTTTTTTTCAATATAGAGAGATACATTCATTAATAACGACATTTTAATATTTATTAAAAGATGGTTTTGTTTTATGATTATTTCATTTCCTATTTGAATTACCCCTAACTGTAACTATGAGTGTTCTTCGTACAAAAAATTAGACTTTTTCCATGGGATAGCTAATGTAAATTTCTCCATATATCTGCACATTAGGAAAGTCGAGAGCATTTTTTAAACTGTAATGTGAGTCGCGTAGCAATACTGTTTGGATTCCGTTGATCTATTGCATTATGAAACCCATATAGGTTATAACATATAAATAACTGCTCTATACAGCTGTAATAACGAAGATAAATCGGATCAGAAGCACAATCGTTAGCCCAAATCTTCGTTAACCGAAACGTAATTTTCTGTAGATTTCTATTGAAAATCATTTATTTTGATCAGTTTGCTTCCCAGAAATTGAATAAAAGTTTTATAAAACGGTAAAATTATAGTATATAATAACAAAACATCTCAGATATTTACGGGAATAGATTTTGTATCGTTTAAAGGAGAAAGAAAATTAAAATGAAAAACTGTCATACACAACATTTTAAAGTTATTTATATTTTTCACCGCTTACTCAGGATAACTCTACATGGTCTGTACTACATAGCTGAATGCAAAAGTGAAAATAATCTGATGAGAGCCAATCAAACGTCTCTTTTTTTTTTCAGAATGTTTTCAAAGTGTCACAAACATATCTCTTCAACAATGCACAAAGAGATTTGAATTAAATTTTGTTGGTATGCTACCTTGTAGCCAAATCTGTATCACTTCCCGACAATGGAGCACATTTCTAATGTTATCTGCTCTTTTTGTTGCTTTCTTCCTCTCAACTTATGAGTCTTCTCTATATCCCTTGTCTGATTCTGGACCCAGCCACTTTTGGAACTGTTCAAGATTTCCTATCTGTATATCTTTAGCGTGTTCTTGAACTAATTCTTCTACATCTTCTTAATTTACTTCTAAATGTAATCCTTTGCAACAGGAGATTCATATCTATTGATATATTTTGAACAAAAATATTTATAGCCTCATCTTCAGCATTTTGAACACCGCAAACAGCATTTTGTACCTTGTAGCAGTCAGAGTATAATATTTTCAAGGCAGCAGTGTAGGTCGTAAATGGTGTTTTGTCGTATTCCATACAAACGTCTTTCACAGCATGAAAGATAGTATAATGCTGCTTCTGAATCGCTTCATAAACAAACAATCGTAAAGCAGTTGAATCACTATATGGTGTTTTACTTCAGAAAGTAAAATGTAGATGACAGCATCATAAAAGTAAAAATTGTAAGTATCCAGTCTTTCAAAAATGAAAATGAGTCGATACAAAATGTTGCTGCTAGATTAAAAAAATTGACAACTTTTTGTGCATTTTCAGGTGAAACATTAAATGAAACTATTTTGAAACAGTTTCTTAGAGGTAAAAAAAAAAACCTATTCAGAGTAAATTACTAACGCAAGTTTGATGATTTAATTTTTGATAAAGCCATTGAAAAAGCAATTATTTTCCAAAATTATGAAATTGATATTTCTGAATTGAAACATAAAATTTTCAATGTAAATAAACATGTGAGTTCTAAAAATGCCCAACCCAATAAATTTCCAAATAATTTTCAAAAACAGAAAAGTAACAATTATGTAATTAATTTAAATTCTGGGGTAAATAAAAATAAATTGAAGTGTGATATGTGTAGAAATACATCACATTTATCAAATGTCTGTATATATATTAATACTATTTGCAACCAATGTAAAAAAAAGGTCATTTAAGTAAAATTTGTAAATAAACGAATGTATTGCATACAGTTGATGTTTTATCTTTGAGTCAAGATAAAGGTACTACTTCAATAAAAGTATGTGTTTTATTTGAAAATAAAGCTAAAGCTGAAAATGTGTTAGATACCGGCTGCAGAATTTCTGCCGTATCTGTTATAAACTTTTTCGGGGAATCTTTCAAAATAATATTTTTTTTCGCCAGTTTTTCAGCTAAGAACTGCAACTGGTGAAATGTTTACACTTGTTGGGTACGTAAATGCAGATGTTTCTTATCAAAATAAAACTAAAAATCTTAAATTATATTTGATTAAAGAAGATAGTTTCCAATTTTATTTAGTAGAGATTGGGGAACTGCATTTAATTTGTTTCCTTTTAAATTGATTTTTGTACATGTAAATGATATTCCAAATTCCACTGAAAAATTGAAAGCAGTATTAAATGAATTTTCTGATTTGTTTTCTAATAAAGTTGGGGAAACGAAAGGTTTGGTTCAAAACTAGAAAAAAGATTTTGCGCCCATATTTTGCAAAGCTAGAATAGTTGCTTATGCTCTACGTGGAGCAGTAAAGAAAGAAATTCAAAGGTTACAAGATGAGGTTATTATAAAACCTGTCACTAGTAGTAAGTTGGCAAATCCTATAGTTCCAGTAGTTAAGATAAATGGTAAAATTCGTTTATGTGGTGATTTTAAAGTTACAGTAAATACATTTTTCAAGGTTGAAAAATATCCTTTACCTAGGGTAGATGACATGCTATCTACATTATGTGGTGGTTTGTATTTTACAAAGATTGATTTAAATCAAGCATATTTTCAGTTACCCGTAGACGAAAATGCACAAAAGTTGTTAAATATAAACACTTCTAAGAGCTTATTCCATTTTTTAAAGTTACAATGGGTCTTACTAGTTCTCCAGCAATTTGGAAAAGATCGATTGAACAAATTTTAAGTGTTTTAATGGTGTTACAGTTTTCATTGATGATATTGGTATTACAGGGGAAACTGATAAAACTCATTTGAAAAGGCTAAAACAAGTGTTGGAAATATTACGTGAATATAATATTAGGATAAATAAAGACAAATCATTTTTATAGCTAATGAAATTACATATATTGTTATAAAATTGATAAGGAAGGTATCCATAAAGCACAAGATAAAATTGATGCTATTTTAAATACTCCTAGAGCACTAAATGTGTCACAAGTTAAAGCTTTTCTAGGCTTAGTTACATATTATTCTAAATTTGTACTAAATTTTTCTACAGTTGGTCGTCTTTTAAACCGATTGCTCAAAAAGAATGGGAAATTTATATGGTCTCCTGTTTGTGAACAAGCATTTAAAAAATATTAAAAATGAGATTATTTCTGAAAGAGTTCTTACACATTTTAACCCTAAATTATCTTAGAGTTAGCAACCGATGCTTTTCCATATGGTACACGAGCAGTTATTTCGCATGTGATGCCAGATAACGTGGAAAAACCAATTGGTTTTGTGAAGAAAACTGTAACTAATGCAGAAAAAATGTGTAGTCAAGTTGATAAAGAAGCACTAGCTATTATATTTTGTATAAATAAATTGTTTCAGTATTTAAACGGTTATAGATTTACTTTATTTACGGACAGTAAACCACTTGTGTCTATTTTGTCTCCTACTAAGAGCATTCCTGTACTTTCAGCTGCTAGAATGCAAAGATATGCATAATATTTACAGGCTTTTAAAAATTAAGTTTGTTATAAGAAAACATCTAAACATGGTAATGTCGATACTTTTTACGACTTCCATTACATAGTGAATATTTACATCCACAATTAAATTCAAGTAATGTAATTGATGAATCTGGATTTTTCCAAACTAATCGAATTGCTACCTTACCTTTAAATTCCAAAACAATTGCTGTAGCTGCAAAATCTGATGATTTATTACATCAAATTTTTTATTTTCTAATTTCTGGTTCTCCAATTCCACAAAACTTTTTGGTGGTAAACAAGAAGAATTTACTCATCAACATAGTTGTAATTAAAAAGGATGCAGAGTAATTATTCTGAAATTCATAGAAAACAAATTTTAAATGATTTACACTTTGGACATTTCAGTATAGCGAAAATGAAGTCCTTGGCACGCGGACTTGTATGGTGGCTGGGAATTGACGAAGATACTTAAGATCTAGCACGGAATTTTACTACTTGCGTCAATTTAGAAAATAACCCCCCCCCCCCAAGGTAGATCATCATTGGGAATGGCCTACAGATCCATGGAAAATAATCCATATTGATTATTTTTGTCCTGTTATAGGTAAAATGCTTTCCCTTGTTGTTGATGATCATAGCAAAAGTCCAGAATTTTTTATCGTTCCTAATACAACTTTAGAACATATGATTACTTGTCTTTCTTCTCTTTTTGCCAGATACGGATATCCTATATCTCTGGTATCTGATAATGCTAAACAGTTTACTTCTGAAGAATTTGAGACCTTCTTAAAGAATCTTGGTGTAAAACATAGGTTTAGTGCTCCATACCATCCAGCTAAAAATTGTTGGGATGAGAGATATGTGCAAATTCTCAAACGTGGTTGCATACCTTATCTTCAGAATCCAGTACTTTACAAATGAAGTTAAATAACTTTCTTTTACAGTATCGGAATATTCCTCATGTTACAACGGGGGAAAGTCCTGCACCTATATTTCTAAAGGGGTATATAAGAATAAAAATAGATTTGATACTTCCTAGCGTTACAAATATTATTCATGATAAGCAAAATGCGAGAAATGCCAATACTAAAGTAAAATTATTTAAAATTAAACAGAAAGTGGCTGTTAGAAATTATACTCCTGAAGCTAAGTGGAAAATTTGTCGCATTATTACAAGAGAGGACAAGTTACATAATAGAATTCAAGTTGGTTCAAATATTTGGAAAAGACATGTTGATCAGATAACTATAGTCGGTTCAAAGGTACATTTAACTAATGATTCAAATTCTGAAGAGAATGATACAGAAAGTCACAGAAGTGATGATACAGTTGTTAATCGAGGTGATTCTCAACTAATGCCTCATAGTGTCTCAGATCTTCAACCACGTGACTTTGTCCTCCCATTTACTCCAAATCTTAAACCATTGACTCTATTGCCCCAAATTCTGCAAATTCTAAAGCAGCTGTGTTTGTCCTCCCAAATACTCCAAGTCCTGAACCAGTTGACTCTTATATACCTCCAGTTGGCCCCAATGGTTCCCCATTGGGGACCCAAAACCCATGGTTCAAAATAAACCCATGGTTCAAAATAGTGCAATTGATGATGCTTCAGATCCTGCAAAAACTAATTATTCTTCTTCTTCCCCACAGGTACTTGGATGCTCTAAAAAATTCGAAGAGCTCCTACTCGTCTGCAAGGTTAAAGAGGGGGAGAGTTATGGTGTTTTACTTCAGAACGTAAAATGTAGATGGCAGCAAGAAGAATTGTAAGAATTGGTAAGAATTATAAGTCTCCAGTCGCTAATGACATATATGTTCCTAATTTCTGTTTCTACTGCGATTAGTCACTATATACGATGTAGTTCTGTTATGTGTCTTGTGATGCAAGTACTTGCTGTTTTGATGTTCATTAAACGTGTAAATGTAATTAATTTCATCCAGCTCATTGAATATTTGTGCTTATTTAATTAATATTCAAAATATAAGGCCCTACAATTCTGAATATATGAAAACCGTAAAAGAAAAAAAAGTGCTTCACAGTTCCAATAAGGCTGAGTTTTGATAGCGCGCCATTCAAAACAAAATTCAGAATCTTCGTGAGCCATTGTATAAAACCAACGGACGAGATATTAGTTAGGCAAAACAAAAATCTTTAACCGAGGTATTCCTTAGCCTAGGTATTATTGTATTTATTTACAAAATTTTGGTTTAAAACAATTTTACACATTTTAGAGGGAACTAGCCATACAGACACTTATTGTAATCAAAATGCGTACCAAGATGTCGAACCGTGATACCAACGTAAAAGAGATTCGGAAGAATTAGCGATATAAAATGGGAGGAGAGTAATGTATTTGAATTCAAACTTTCATGTACAAAAAATATCATTGATAATGTTGAATATTTTGTTAAGTAAACGCCAAAATTTATGGAAATGTATAATTGCACAATAACGTAATTTTTTTATAAACCCATACTTTTATTTACTTATTGCAATATTCATAAATAAACGCTACAGCTTTATCAAAATTATCAAAGTGGACTAAAAGAATAACTGCCTGAATATCAAGCCACAGCCTTTTATCTATTGTATAACTAGGGAAATATAATACTTTCCGATAACGATGTGTACCATTTTCATTTTCTTCCTTGTTTCAACATAACTCTATTTATTTTCGCCAAAAAAAATCATTATTCTTTAGGGCATTGCGTCTACAAAATGGTATATTTAAGTTAAATACGTTCAATAAATTCTTATTCATTTATTTTGTAAAAACAAAGTCATGGGAATTTATCTTATTATCACCATTATTGGGAACAGTTTTCGAAGAATTGCTCATTTACTAAATAAATTAATAATCGGCGAATAATTATATAACGTAGCAATTAATCTTTTCTGAAAATATATCGGATATTTATGAATTTTGGAAACTAATTGCCTCACTATGAATATAATGCTAATAAGTATTTTTAATTTAAACCGCCAAAGGAAATGTTGCGTATTAGACAATATTTTAATATAATTTTAAAGGTTATTAATTATTCATGAATGCTGCAAACCTTAAAAAAAATAAAAGACATATTACTCTGAATATATTGTAACATCAAAAATAAACTCCAGGTTTTGATGAAAAGTTGAAATTCAATAAAGTAATTAGTTTTGCATGAATAAGTTAAAATTAATATACTGTTTCTTAGCAGTGTTTCTGAAATTAATTAGAATCTGCATTGTTATTTTTTTTTTAATTCCTTCACTTTTGGAATAGATGAACTATAAATCATATTTTAAACGAAAGTTTAATATTTGCGTTAACAAAAATACAAAATTTTCAATAAGTAATTGCGTAAATGTAAAAGAGTGAATAAATTTATTTAATAAATCTTATTTTGTTACAGTATTCTCGGCAGCTACATTATTAAGAAGAAATTACATGATATTATCATAATTCAGACATTGTAGTTAAATATTTAGATGCATTATAGTGGTGTTCTAGGGATATAGTAGTAAAATTTTTAACATTTAAGTAAATATATCATAATTTGTACTTTAGAGAATATTAAAGCCTATTATTTTAATGAAGCATTATAGAACAACTATTTACTGACTATGTTGTTCGTTATAGTTTGGTGTCAGGGAATAATCATAACACGCCGAGAAATTAAGCAACATTTTTATCTTTTACTTACATCTAATATGCTATTGTTATTACAGTACAACATTTTTTGAAAACACTTTTTACAAAATAGGTGTTTTAGGAGTAGTAATTTAGGATGTATGCATGTTTAAAATTTTTACCTGCTAATGCTAAATTAATATTAATCGTTGCCATACAAAATACAATCCATGTAGTTTTTAGAGCATAACTCAAAACCTACTTGGAAAAACGATTTGTAATTTTGTATACATATTTGAAGCTTCTAAAAATCGACTTCTATTAAAAAGTTTAGGGATTTCAATTAATATTTCTTTCAAAATTTAATTTCACATTATAAATAGTTTCGAAATTAATTTTACAATTTTCTAACATGCGAAGTTCCAACAGACATTAATCCTACTTAAATCCTAAACAACCTGTCCGAATGATTTCTCATTTCGTATTCTAATGTACAATTTACAGAAGTGTATAAATGTGATGCCAAATGTGATGTGTTACTTTCGAAAAATTTAAAGGTTGGTATAGTTTTTATATGGAGCCAACAACCTAAGCAAAATTTAAGTGTAGTATTAATTAGTAGTCATTATAACTCCATTCTTAAACGTTACAATTTTATACGAAGATTTTCAGCAGAGTAAATAAGGTATCATAGATAGTACTGCAACTGAATTATTTTGTGTGTCCCAGGAAACGCACAATATGCTATGCACACCATATTCTATAGTATTCATCGAGTCGAACACCTGAGTGCTATATATCAATTTTAATATATTTGAACTTGTGTTAAATCATTAAAATGCAATGCAAGTGATTTTCTCCTATATTATAATTTTTGCCGAAAATGTAACGTAATTATTTTGAGTGTCCCTGTAAAAGAACTATAAATGCTACATATTTCATTTTTAATAGCAATGATGTTAGAATAATCCGCAATAACATATATCGTTTACGTGGCAATTGAGTACATTTATGATAGTTAGCGAAGGACAGACAGGTGGCTGAAAAACGGAAGTCATAAACACTTTTCAACTAAGTTGGAATTAGTTAATAAAAATGTCATTAAAATACAACATAATCAATTTAAGTATCTCTTTTAGTTTATATATCTTATATTTGTTAATCTAAGGAGTATCATGCATTTTACTCTTAAAAATACGGTATACGTAAAAAAGATAACGTACGAAAAGACATACATGGTAATCGGAAGATTACGCAGCTCTGAGCGCTTATACATAATGATTGATTTATACGATTGATTATTTTATATAAGTGTAACATAAATTTTTATGATTATGGTTCGTTATGCAGAGAAAATAAGTAGTTATAATAATTATATAATCAAAATTACATAATACAAAATTTTATTTAAAAAAATAATCCCATTGAATGCTCATCAAATTGAAGGAAACTAATTAGTTAATAAAAATATCATTAAAATAAAACATAATCAATTTAGGTATATCTTTTAGTTTATATATCTTATATATCTTATATTTGGTATTCTTAGCTCTAAATGCTTATAAATAAAGATTAATTTAAAGGATTGATTATGTTATATAAGCGTAACTCAAATCTGTGTGATTATGGTTCGTTATGCATAATAGACAGATAGTAATAATAATTATATAATCAAAATAACGTAATACAACATTATATATATATATATATATATATAAACATAACATTCAATACCCCTCAAATTGAAATAAACTAGCAATAACTAACAAATAAAAGGCAAAAAAGAGAAGTATCGTGTAAACTACACTTTATGTAATTAACTGTACGTTGTTTGTTACTCTGCTAGCAGAAACATATGCTGTATTAGGAGTTACTTTGCTTAACTTCGTAGAAACTGATATTTAAAAAAAATATATAACATACATACGTCTGATATATGAACTGCTGTATTTATTTTCTATAGTATTTACTCTTTCTTAAGTCTATTCTAAGAAAAGTTTTAAAATAAACTTTTTTATTTCATTTTTTAAATTATACCTTACTTAGAGACCAGTTAAATGCTTTTTTTTCAAATCAACGCATGTTAAAGTTAGATTACTTATCGTTTGTAATTTGCGGTGAAAAAAGAAAAAAAAATGTATGAGATGCTTGTTGTAAAGGTATTTATTTTGAGTGTTACCGCTTACTCTACAAATGTGTTTATTTGAATTTTTTTTTTTAATATTAATGTAAACTATAACACCAAACATAATTAACTGGCTAATTTTTATCATCTAAAAAAATAATAATGTGGAATTTCATAAAATCGTAGCAAAACCTCCAGTAAATGGGAAGGAATAGATTTTGAAAATATTACAAAAAGTACATGAAGACAACATGCAAACAACAAAGTTTACCTTATGTTAATTGCGTTTTTTTATAGCTTCAAAGTCCTACATTAAACTAATATAGATTAATATAAAAATTAAGTGTAAAAATGTTAAATAAAGAAATTTTATAGAACTGTTATAAGTTATTTCTAATCTTCCTAGAGTATTTAATGATACAGATGTTCAAAACACAGAGGTTAAAGTTTCATAAATCGAAAGAAACAAACACGTTTCAAGTATTTCGTAATAATTTACATTGCATTTAAGCATTTCCTTTTATGAAAGATCCCATTCCTGACCAAACACCATGTAAGGAGGTAATGAATAGAGACTTGAATGAGCATAAATTAAATTCGTATTGTAATTGTACACATATAAGTATTATATTAAAATATAATTTAATTCACTAATATAAAGTATATTCAGTGAAATAATATATTCTTAGTAAAATTGATTTTAAAGTATTATTTCTTGAGTTATTGATGCTGCTTTCAGGATTTATGAGAAAATAAATTAATATAACTCAACACATATTTTGATATAATGAGTAAAACAACATTTACACCATAAATATAACACAGTTTTAGTTAATTGCCTAAAACAATATTTTCTTATGATGTATTTCGTACTATTTTCTGTGTGATTCCGTTTAGTATTGACGTATATTTAATGTTTAATCAGCAGCTGTCATTTAAATGCCACATTACACTTCTAATATGTCGCAAATTGAATTACAACGTCAAACGATTGTTCCGATTACTACTGAACCAAGACGGGGAATCTTCTTTAAATGCCACTCTGTATTAAAACTAAGCTACGTATAAGATAAGTCATTTAAAACGCTAATAAATATAGAGAACATTATCCAAATTATGTTTGACAATATCAAACATACATTTTAGTATTAAACATGATGTTGATAGCATGTATGTTATTCCTAAGAACTACGAATGTATTTAAAATATTCCAATTGTCATTATAAAGTTTTTAATGCTTATTTTTCAAAAAGTGCTTTTATTACAATTAGTATAATTTCGGTATGCTCCCAAAAAGTTGCACATATATGTTTGAACTTTAAAGTTTATTTTAACGTTCTAAATAATAGAACATATTGTGAATTATAAAAAAAATAATTTCCCTGTTCTGTTTATTTGCTCATTCTTTTCTAATTTATTTAGTTTCGTCTTTGATGCTTTCAGAAGAAGAATTAAATAATAACATCATATAAAAAGCTATACGGCATGTATTGTAAATTATTGCAGAAAAAAAAAATTAACAATTTCTAAAAGTTTTACAAAACATAGTGCAATATATTGATTATTTATACAATATGTTATATTAATTAAACATCCAAACCATGTTTCAAAGACTACGTGAGTATGTTACAAAGACATATTTAATTAAGACAGTAATGCAACAAAATTGGCTTTAAAACTTAATATAAAAATATTAAAAATGCGAAAAATCGGTTATTTGATTTTGTGAACAAATACTTTCCCCCAGAATCAACAACCTGTTTTACACACCAACAGTGTAATTTTACATATTATTACATGTAAAATAGTAAAATGCATTAAAATATCTTGAAATAAATTTAAATTTTCTACATGCCACTATTTTAATTATTTTTTCAAAATTTAAACTGTTATTTATCTAGCCTCGTTTCTTTTTACTAGTTTAACTAAAACGCCAGAAGAAGCACAATCAAATAAAATAAGTTGAAACTGGTGTGAAACAATAAGAACTAAAATATCTTCTTAAAACACCGTAAGTTCAACTGAGACTTAAACGAGTTCGATTTTGAAATCCAGACATTCAAAGCCGTGAGAATGCTTACAGGTAATGATATAATATGCTAATTCAAAAGAATTGCTAAATGATTTTTTTTCAGCTGCACAAGTTTGATATTTTATGCATAATGGACTATTCAAATTGAACAAAATCGCATTTTTCCCGAAACAGAAAAAACACAAAACTAAAAATAAAATAATTTCCTTTTTTCTTATTAATTAATCCTCTCTTTTTTACTGTTTGATTTCTGAGATTAAAATGAAGATGATATTTGTTTCAGAAGCCTGAATGCATGTATTTAAATTCCTATATAGAATCTGTTAAATATTTTCGTTGGATTACCTTATGTTATTTTTATTTACTTCATTATTATAATTTTCCCACAAAAATATATTTAACTTTTTTTTATTCGGTTTGTAAATTAAAATACAGTTAAAATTTAGTAATGTTTAAGAAATAAAACACGTAAATTATGAACAGTATTCACAGAATTATAAACTTTAAAAGGATTAGAAGTCACCCGTCTGAATTCCTTTTATTTATTAAATTTTGGTGCTTTGGTAAAACATGTTTTCTCCAAAGCTCTATGTTGTGCTTTCAAAATTGAATTTTTTTTTTCCGTTGTAAATTTGAAATTTCTTCATCAGACGTGCCTATAAGGATCATACGTTAATACATATCTATCTGCTTGTATGTGTTTTTTTTTATATTTATTAAATGAATAAGATAACGAATAGATAACGAGATTAATTAAAGTAGATTTTACTTATTAAATACTATTTCCTCAAGTTTAGCTCCATTGCAAATGAAATGCGTTTCACTACCTGCATTTAAATCTGATAAGAAAAATAGATACATTATAAATATTTTTAAAAAAGTATCAAATATTGAAAATAAATAAAATAATAAAATATCATTATGTCATCTTGAATTTTAAAGAGCTGTTTTTCAAATGTTTTCAACAAGGATTTAGTTTGTTTCTGGCGTTTAAATTTCTTTTGAATAAAAGGACGATAAAGACGCCTGATGAGGAAAAACAAATAATTTTATCTTTTTCTTTCTAAGAAAGCGTTTCTAATGCTTAAGTTATTTTTGACTGAAATTTAAGCTAATCCTGATAACAACCGTGATACGAAAAACGTTTGTTTAATTCTTATAATGCACCATTACCTTTTAAACATAGCATATTATTGCATTGTATTTATTTTATGTTGATATAAATAATAAATGTACTTTACATTATATGTTTTAATGGGTATTACTTGTATTAATAGGAAGGAATAAGTACTTTACCTGTATAGAAATGTTCCTAGAACGGAATACAATTTCATATTCCGATCCTTTTAAAATAATAATATTACTATTTAAATTAAACTAGAACGACATTTTGCTATATATAGATTTGCATGTTATGTCAGAAAGGGCAAGTATCTATTACTGAACAAGACATTTTCAAATTTTATAAATCTATCCTAAAATCCAATTATGAATCCACAAGCAATTTTATTTCACCTTTCTTTTTATTCTAGAATCTAAAATGAATATGCAACAGCTCTTTAAAAATTACGAGATATTTAAGGAAATGAATGGCATTGACTATAAATTAGGATTTAATGTATTTGTCACTCACTTATTTTATTTACGACAATTATCCACATATTTTTATTTAGTTTTTAAAAAGATAAAATAAGGAATGCTCTTTTCAGTATATATGTATTGTTAAATGAAATACTTTACTTCATTGGAATTCAACTGAATGAGATGTGCTTTTATTTAAATAATGATAATTATTTTTCACTGACTTTCATTGTTTAAAGAGGCTCTATATTGTAGGTATATACAGATGGGTGACAAAATAATACGAACACCCATGAAAAAGAGTGAAAGGGCAATATCTAGAAAAAATATATGAAGAATTATCCTGAAACTTCAGGCACGTACACAGCACTGTTGGTGTCATATATTTACGTGAACACTTTGTCCAAAAACCCCATTGGGCACCGTCAACAAATTGAAGAAAAACAAATATCTTTTGAATAACCCTGTAAAAAGTAATGTCCCTTAAGCATTGATACTTTAGCACATGATTAAGAGGCTTATTGTAATAAACTGTGTTCATTTTTATGAGTACAACATATATATCCGTAGATAAATTAAGGTTTTTATAAAAACAATTCCGAATTTCACCAAGTGCTTTGCTTATAATTTGCAGATTTCTTAATATAAAAGAATGTTTTTTTTTTCAGAAAATACGACTAAAAACTTTGTACACAATACCCCGCAATTAGAAATAAAAAATAATAAATATTGAATAAAAATGGGCAGGTTTAAGAAATAATGTTTCACTGCCCATGCGCGAATGTTATCAAAATATAATGTGCATAATATTTTACCCAAGTGTATAGTGCAACTTTTGTAAATGTCTCAAAAACATAGCTTGGTGGTCATCCATAGTGGGTGGTTGAAAGTGGTCATCCATAGAATAAGCTCGAAATTCGTTGTTCCCCAAAAGAAGCAAAAAGATCAGGGAAAGACAAGTATTTCTTAAGAAATACTTCTGTACTTGTCATACTTTGGATCCAACCCCTCATATTTTTGCTTCATTTTGGTAACAACGGATTTCGAACTTATTCTGTAGACGATCATTTTCAGAATTTTGAAGTATTGTTTTTGAGACTTTCGTAAAAGTTGCTCTGTACATTTGGGTAAAATATTATGCACATTATATTTTGATAACATTAGCGCATGCGCAGTGAAACATTATTTAATATACCTACTCGGTTTTTATCCAATATTTATTATTTTTTATTTCTGATAACGGGGTATGGTGTACAATGTTGTTAGTCATATTTTCTAAAAAAAATCAATCTTTTATATTCAGAACTCTGCGAATTATAAGCAAAACACTTAGTGAAATTCGGGATTGTTTTTATAAAAACCTTAATTTCTCTACGGATCTATATGTTGTACTCATGAAAATAAACCCAGTTTATCACAATAAGCCTCTTAATCATGTGCTAAAGTTTCAAAGCTTAAGTGACATTACTTTTTACAGGGTTATCCAAAAGATATTCGTTTCTCTACAATGTGTTGACGGTTCCCAATGGGGTTTTGGGATAAATGTTCACGGAAATACATGATGTCATCTGTGCTGTTTACACGCGTGAAGTTTCAGGCTTATTCTTTATGAATTTTACTAGAAATTGCTCTTTTCAACCTTTTTCATTAGTGTTCGCATTATTTTGTCACCCATCTATATATATATATATGTATTGTATATATATGTATATATTCTAGGTATAACTTTTGAACGGTTGGGCCGATTTCCGTTTTATCTTGAAAAACATTCTTTCTTCCGCTGATTACCTTTATCTATCTTTAGAATCTAAAAATGATAAGTGTTTTTTCTTTTTTTTTTTTTTTTTTTTTTTTTTTTTTTTAATAGGTTTTAACGTTTGTAAGCAAAGACCAATCTTCACGAAATTTTAATATAGTATTTAGACACACACGACTACTTAAATTTTTAAGCTAGCACTTCATATCGTGAGTATTTTTTTTGCATATGTGACTCAAAAAGTTTAATATGTGACCAGCTATAGCGATTTAAAATAAGTAATTTTGAAAACAGTTTGATTTAAAATGAATGTCGTTTAGAATCCTTCATGTCGGGTAACCCAAAATTACCCGAAGCTAACACAAACCAGCATTCATGTCGATTGGTTTATTGTTTGGATTCAGGTCAATTTTGCTTTGGATCTTTTTTTTTTTCAAAAAAAAGTACACAATACTGTTTAAGATTCTTCATGAGTCAGACACAAATCTCCCTCTTTAACGTTAAACCTATTCTTGGAATGCATTTGAATATTTTAAATGTCTTATCTTAAAATTAAAATGCTTAATTTCCTGCATTCTCTTCTTGAATAATGTTTCTTTTTATAATTTGACAAAATACTTCTAAAATATCTATTTACTTTTATATTTTCAGTGATTAAATATAAGTAGACTTTTCCACCTCCTTGAAAATACCTGCTATATTTGCACAAACGACTGCATTAGTTGTACATCCACGTAGTATTCTGCTATAGCTACAAATCATTTCAAGCATTTTTCTTTTACACTGTCATAGCAAATATAACTTTTCTATTCAATAATTTTTTGGGCACCTAACTTCCCTAGTATCTAATTCTTCACTGACAGATATCACATCAAATATTTTCCTTACATTATGTAAGTTCAAGAAACATCGGCAAGTATTTCTGTAGATATCCGACAAAACATCTAACATCAAAAATGTCTAGAAACTTATGACTGGATAGTGTATTCATTTTTATCATACTAGAAAAAATATAGTGTTGGTGTTAGGTTATTCTTTTAAAAGATTTTGTATATGTTTAATAAATTAAGTTACATTATGCTGATATAGTTATTAGTTAGGGTTACACTCTGTACGTTATTTGCCTACTATAAAATATACCATTTAGTACATTTCTACCAACAAAACACAAATATTACGTTTTAATAAAGTTCACTCGGTAAATACTTTGATGTTCTATAAAAGGGTTTATTTTAGCATAATTACATTATATGTTTAATGTTTTAAAATTTTAATAAAACTGTGGAATTTTATAAATTTGTGTTATACAGGAATTCACATTAAAATTGCAATTTATTTGAACTAGTATAGATTCAAAAGTTTATAATATAAGATCCAATTTATATCTATTTTTATACATCTCAATTGCTTCACTCGTTCAATGATTCACAAGTTATTAATTAGCAGTCAGCGATACGGATACACTGTAATCTATAATTTTAAATAAAATTTTATTAATATTTACAAACGCACAAAAGCTAATTCATCAGAATGAATAATTTCAAGTACATTTATTATTTAAGCCAACAATGCTGTCTAATTATACTTGTTATCTTGAAACATCATTATTTACAATATATTAATCCGAGATCACTTGACAATGTTAATGTATTTGATTAATAAGTGAATTCTAACATATGCGTTGTTGATTCACTTTTAACTGATTTGCAGACGTTTGTGCATTAACAATGTGTAATTCAAATAAACATGATTGAATTCTGTATTATAAAGAAATGCATGTACTTAAAATATTTTAATGATGCTAGTAATAAGCTTTGAACTATATCCGATTATTGCGTTAATAAGTAACTTGCACTTCGTGCTATCTAAAACATTTTTCTTGTATGCGTTTTAGCATAATTGTATGAACAAAGCTGAAACAACATTTAAGATGAAATTCGATCTCGTAATTTTTGAATACTTTTTATTGAAATTGATAATCTGTTTGAAAATGTTTGTGTATTCAAAACGTAATTTACTTAATTATTTTGTATTTAAAATGTAGTTTACCAATATATGTAAAAGATTAAAACGAAAAAAGTAACCCGATTGCATAAATTTAATTTGCTTAAATGTCTGACAAAACATTAGTCAAACAAATTGAAATTTAAAAAATCAGATGGTGTAATACGGCCACCTTAACAAAGTATTTTGTTTTTTAACGCTTTCCTTGACGTACATCAGCAGCGGATTGTAAATCAGGAGTATTTAAAAATTATAAGAATAGTAAACGTAACGTAATAATCGTCTACTTATAATCTCCGAGAGTATGTAGGAATGTAAAATATAATTAATTAACTTACTGTAATTTATTTTAAAATTAATTATATGTTTTAGAAATTTAAACTAATGAATAAGAAACTATATACTACACAAGTAAAAACAAAACTAAATCATCCAATATAAAATTAAACTTGCCTGGCCTGTTGAATTTTCTCAACTGAAAAAATATAACACGGTCAGAACCAAAGTGGGTCAAACCCATTTATTTTTCAATAACGATTTCGAGATTATTGTTCAATCGCTCATATTTTGTACGGTGCAGTAACAAAGTATATCTTAGGTTGAAAATCTGAGCGAAAAACTGCTCTAATCTCCCAAGGCTCCTAAGGGACAGAAGAAAGTACTATAATCCATTATCTTTAATTCTCAATATCGCCGAGTAATGTTTCACTTGAATAATGTTTTACTTGATCCACTTATGATTTGGAACGCGTCATATACGTTTTGCAAAATATCAGTAAGAAGATTTCCAAATTTTTTTATAAACAAATATGATTTTTTAATATTTTTGAAACTGGCATTATTTGCATAACATATGTGTATAAATAAATTTCAATTACTAAAGTTTTTTCCATGAATATATAAATCTGAATGACACAATCATATTACAACTGCGAGGGATTAAAGACAATGAATAATAGGAAATGAGGAAGTGCAATGGTTTGTTCAGTAAACTGCTGGAAGTCTTTAAGCAGAGGGACTTATTAGGGATTCTAGCCTTAAATACAGCACCTACTTTATAACATGTATCAATGTATTTTATGATATTACATATATAACTATTTATAGTACGATATAGTAGAAACTAATATTAATCAATGAATCGGACCATCATAAGATAACTTTTAGCATTTCAAATTTAAATTTATTCAAAATAAATACTGATATAAATTTGGATTGAAAGTTTTTTCTACGTACATAGTATTTTAACTTTGAAACATTTTGGTAAATGACATCATAATTTTTTCATCGGTTCAAACCAGTTAAAACGAGTATTAGAGGACATTCTAAAGTTATATTATATTTTTCTAAATTCACAAAATTTTTAGAAGTATGTGTCCCCCTAGAAACAAAACCCCTGCATAAACATAATGTCTTACACTTATATTTAGAAAACAATCTGATTTAAATGTTTGATTTATATCTGTTTTCTGGAAATGTTTTGATGTAATTTAGAATTACCATTTTTAATACATAAATGCAAGTATTTACAATTATACAGGAAATAATTTGTACATTTTTTCATTAATTTTTAGTGAAAAAAATTCAGAAATGTTTTTTCAGAAGAGTTTTTCTATGAATATTTAACTACATGACGCAGCAATTCTTTTTATTTTTTCTATTTAGATAAATAACATATATAATTGGAACAGAATTTACTTTGAAGAGGAACAATTAATATAGAGGCAAACAAAAGTAGAATAATTCATTATTCTCTGACTTGTAAATAATTTACTAATTTTATGATTCTTTTTATACTTGCTGGATAATAAAAGTATATTCATTTCATTTTTTACATACGTGAAGCTATCTAGCTTGGATTCCCAGTAATGTTATACACTTTCTAAAATTTAAAGCAAATAACAATATAGCTTTAGTTTTGTTAAGTTTATCTTGATTTCATGATTTTTCTATATATCTATATTATAAAGCTATATATAAATTTGGGAATCTATATTATAAAGGACAAACGTGTCGTCTTATATAAATATTTCAGCTGTTGTTTCCGGCTAATATTCCATAACGCAATTATAACTTCATCAAAAAATACATAAAATAATAAATTACAAATTTAACAGACACCTAATCAAACTACGTGATCAAACCATTTAAATTATCAGAATCAAAAAGTTTGTTGTAAGTAGCAAAATCTTTGGAGATTACTTAGGCTATTAAGTCCTGGCATGCGTCTAATACGTAAGTATCGCTTTCAGCAAGTTTCAAAACTTTATTTTTATACGTAAATGATATTTCGATATCAAAATTATTTTTGGTGGTGTTAGTGGGCAAGCTTAAAAAAAAATATTATATGTAAAAAAATCTATTACAGTTGTCAATAAAAAAATAAATCGTTATCACCTATGTTCTGTAAACTTGAGAGTCTTCACGGGAACCCCTAGTGTCTATAGAGCAAAAATATTTTCAATTTACAGGGGCAATCACATGCGAAACCCTATGGAAAACAGATGATATGGAAATAGCCTTTTCTCGAAAAAATACTAAAGCTATTTCAATATATTTTTTTAAAAATAGTTATGACATTAGCTAAAATATAAATTGTTTTTCGAAAGGAAAAATTACAAAACAGTATGCAATAATAATATAAAAAGCCTAGGTTTATTTTAATTTAACTTTGAAAAAAAAAGGAATTTATTTTCAAGAAAGACAATACGATCGAAATAGATCTAATTATAATAATAGTGATTCAGTATAATATTTAGTATTTCGTGAGAGAAAAGGAACGTCAATATCTTGTGTTTTTATAGGATTTCGCTACTGTTGTGCCCTTAAACGATGCTATGTTTGTAAAATTCTCTAGTTGCTTTTAGCATTGTAAAGGTTTAGCATGAATATACATGAATTCAATATATATGAATAAATGTGATATGTTTCATAAATTTGTGAGAGCGAAATATTAGATAAAAATTAATGTGGATTTATCAATGTTATACAATTATCTAATAATATAACAAACAATGTATAATTGCTACATACTGTATTTTCGAAAAGATAAAATTACTATATAAAATTTAAATAGCATAATGAAATACAAAGGAAATTTAGATAAAGCAATTTCACACTACAACGAAAAAAATTATACTTTAAAAAGATTTGTAAAAATATCCAGAAATAAAGATTTGAAAAAGGTGCCAAAATACCAAATACTGGTGATAAAAGTAAATGATTCTTATATATATAATATATATACCATCATCATCATCATCATCATCAACCGTTTTCAATCCACTGCTGGATGTAGGTCTCCCCCAGATTTTTCCATTGTTGCCTGTCTAGTGCTTTAGTCATCCAATTAACACCGGCCACTTTTCTGATTTCGTCACTCCATCTTACTTGAGGTTGATGGAGTGACTTCTTGGTCGTTTTACATCTCTGGGATACCACTGTAGGGTGTTTGTGCTCCATCTATTGTCTTGTCTTCTTGCAATGTGCCTAGCCCATTTCCATTTTAGCCGTTTAATTCTCTCGATGATGTCAAAAACTTTCGTCTGACTTCTTATCCACATTATTCTCTTTCTGTCTCTTCTGGATATGCCTAGCATACATCTTTCCATACTTCGCTGTGTTGTTTGTAATCTTTGTACCATCCGTTTTGTTAGTGTCCTATTTTCTGCTCCATAAGTTAGTGCAGGCAAAACACATTGGTTAAACACCTTTCTTTTCAAACAAAGAGGCATGTTACTCTTCAGAATAATATTGTTCTTCTCAAAAGCACACCATCCATTTTTTATTCTTCTATTGATTTCATTCATGATACTGTTGTCTGATGATATTTCTTGTCCAAGGTACACATAACTTTCAACATCTTTAATCTCAGTGTTGTTGTAGACGATTTTCTTTTTTGATGCAAATGAATTGAACATCACCTTAGTCTTTTCCAAATTTATTTTTAATCCCACATTAATGCTAGCTTCTGCCAAATCTTTTAGCATATTTTGCAATTCTTCAGGGCTATTACTGAAAATTAAAATGTCATCAGCAAACCGGAGATGGCTTAAATATTCCCCATTTATTCTAATCCCTTTGTTTTCCCAATCCAGCTTCTTGAAAATACTTTCTAAGACAGACAGCAGTAAAAATCTTAGGCGAAATAGTGTCTCCTTGCCTTACTCCTCTTCCAAGCTTGATCTTCGCTTTTTCTTTGTCCAAACCGATGGTGGCTGTTGCTTTCTTGTAGATTTTCTTTATATATATAAACATCAAACAAACAAAACGATACAGATAACAAAATCTACAATTAAAAAAATATCTTAAATCATTTTTAAAATCACATGTAAGTAAAGTTAGATATTTAAGCATTTCAGGCAATAGAAAATCATTTATTATTAAGTTGTTGTTTTTTTCTGGCACGGAATACTCAATTGTTTTTACTAGCATATTGGAAATTAACATATTCACTATACCTATTAAGAAATATTTACGATAATGATTTCCGTTATATTTAACCTCGGATTCCAGGAGAGTACTAAAATTTTATTTGAATACCATTATTTTTGTACAAACATGGTCGTCTTATTCCTTTACAGATTTTTTTTGATCAAATCAAGCAAAAAATACTATAAGAAAAGATCGGTATCCAAAATAAAATTTTAATATTTATCTGGCAAACTTTTTTGTAACTAATGTGCAGAAATTTAAGAAAACTCTTAATAAAAAATGACTTCATATCTTGATTCGAGATATTGAAACTCATTAGGGGGTATGTTTCATGGATAAATCTGAAATATATTGAAAAAACATCCCTTAACAATCTAGGTCAAGGTAAGGTTTCTAATGGCTTTAGATTTTAATATATATGACCTAAAAGTTCAGCTTATAATTTAAATAATTTATGATGTATGTATTTATTAATGTATTCCAAATTCTATTCCAGTGACTGCAGGAAATTACGGCATTAACACAAATATAAAAATTTTGTAGAAATACTCGTACGAAAACATTCATAGACACATTGGACAGCTGTTATCGAAACTTTTGATATTGTGAATGCCTTTTAAATATGCATATTTTTGTCAAAACAAATTGTATCAAAAATATTCGGCACTAAATCTGGTAAACAGGATATACACTATATTTCCAATGATGACCGGTCACTTGCGATTTTAGACGTTTTGTTAAATATCTGGAAATATACATGAGGAATTATCCTGTATTTTCAGGAGTGTAAACAACATGATAGACATCATATATTTCCGCATTCAAATATAGAATGAGAGACACTTCATTCTTATTATGTCAACTTTCGTAAGCTGGTATATTTGGATACAACCCCTCATCTTTTTGCTTCCTTTTGGGAACAGCGAATTTCGAGCTTATTCTATCGACGATTAATATCAGAATTTTCAAGCTATGTTTTTGAGACTTTCATAAAAGTTGGTCTATACATTTAGCTAATATATTATGCACAGTATAGTTTGATTGAATTCGCGCATGCGCAGTGAAACAATATTTAGTAAACCTGCTCATTTTTCATAGAATTTTTATTATTTTTTAATTCTGATTGCAGCGTATTGTGTATAATTTTGTTTGTCATATTTTCTGAAAAAAACTTGTTTTTATATTAAAAACTCTGCAAATTATAAGCAAAAAACTTGGTAAAATTTGGGACTGTTTTTATAAAAACGGGAATTTCTCTTCGATTATACATGCTATCTTCATACAAATGAACCCAAATTATTACAATAAGCCACTTAATCATAATCTACAGTTTGAATGCTTTTGCAATATTAGTTTTTACAGGGTTATCCAAAAGATATTCGTTTTTCTTCAATTTGTTGACGGCTCCTTATATGGTTTCTGGAAACAATCTTCACTGAAATATGTGACGTTTAGCATGTTGTTTACACTCCTGAAGTTTCAAGATAATTCATCATGTATCTTTCCAGATATTTAAAAAAACGTCTAAAATCGCAAGTGACCGGTCATCATTGGAAATATAGTGCATCTCCTATCAGTAAGTTAAGATTTGTTATTATTCTAGGATTAAAACACATTCTAAACTACAATTTTTGTGATACTTGAAAGGACTAGAAATTTAGCATGACTTTTATTTTTAAGATAAAAATGCGCTCTACGAAGAGTTTCTAAAGAAATTTGAAATTTCAAAGTGTGAAATGAGTGTAAAGCGTTCTAAAAACTTTCTGAATTATGTTTTTTTTTTTTTGTATAAAATTGTTAATGAGAGAACTGGAAATTTGACATGGCTGCAAGTTTTAAGACGCAAATGAAATTATGATATTTTTTTGTATAAAATTGTTAATGAGAGAAATTGGAAATTTGACATGGCTGCAAGTTTTAAGACGCAAATTCTGGCTTTGAACAGTTTTCTAAAATTTCGAAATGAAGTAAAAGAGTAAAATAGTCAAAGAGTGAAGGAGCAAAAAGAGTTCTAAATTTGCAATTTATGTCATACAGCTAGAATAGAAGTCCTCAATTTGGCATGGTGGTTACTTTAAGATTTAAATTCTCGCTAAGAACTGTTTAAAAAATATCGAAATTTCAAAAAGTGGCGTGAAAAGTATTATAAATTGTGAATTCTGTGGAATTGTTATGGCTAAAAACTTCAAATTTGACATGACTGATACTTTTGAGATGCAAATGCTGGCTTAGAACAGTTTTCAAAAAATCGAAATTTAAAAGTTTGTAGGAGCAAAAAATGCTTTAAAATTGTGATTTATGTAATGCAATTGTTATAGAAGCATGGAATTTGCTTGGTTGTTATAGTTAAAATGTAAATGTTCACTAAGACCTTTTTAAAAAAATGCGAAATTTCAAATGTTGAATTGAGCGAAAAATGTCCAAAAAACGATCCTAAAATCGATTTTATTGGAACTGTTAAACCTAGAACTTTGAAATTTGACGTGGCTGTTACTCTAGAGATGTAAATAAACTTGATGTAAACGAACTCAGAACACTTTTCTAAAAATTCTAAAGTGCAGGAGCCAAAAGCGTTCTAAATTTGCGATTTATGCGATACAGTTCGTACAGAAGCTGGGAAACTGACATGGTGATTGCATTTCAAATGTAAATGATCGCTAAAAATGGTTTCTGAAAAATCCGAAATTTAATTAATTATTAATTATTAATAAATAAAAAAAATCGATTTTTTTTTAAATTTAGAATTTAAGTGTGTAGGAAAAAGATAAGTTTTAAAATTGCGATTTCTGTGATATAGTTGTTATGGAAGCTTGGACTTAGGCTTAGCGATTACAAATAAGATGTGCATTCTCGCTAAGAACGGTTTCTAAAATCTACTAAATTTCAATTAAAAAGTGATATGATCGAGAAGCCTTCAACTTACAATCTAAATTATTATTTATTTGGTATTAATTTTAGCTTTTCTCATTCATTCAAGTCTCATGATCGCATATTGCAGTATAAGATCAAAGTTTACTCAAAATGTGTTTTAATTAGTAATTTTTTTTAATTATATGTGCCAGTAAAATTTCCTTTAACGAGAATAGGCACACAAATATCACTTGGCATATTTCAACAATTACGGGAGCAAACCAGTAGGTTTTGCTAGAATATATATGTTAATTTATTTTTACGGTCAATATGATTAATCCGGTTATTATTAATAATAACCGGCCTTTATGTCCGGTCATTATTAATAATGACCGGATTAATCATATTGACTTTAACATATATATACAAAATAAGTTAAAATGAATTGCCGAAAATCCCTCTCGTACACTGTTATGACTGTAAAGATTTTATTTCAAACGAAATCGTATTATTTCATATTATTAATAGCTGTTAATGTTACTTGAGCAAACCTAATTTTGAACTAAAATCGGAAACAGACTAAAAATCTCACTGAAAATGTGTCCATGCAGTGATTTTTACATATAATTTTCCTATAAGTTTCAGATGTGGCTAAAAAAAACATTAAAATGAATTGTTCAGAATTTTATGTGCAACTGGAAGTTAAATAGAACTAAAATTAATTTGCTCAGCAACACACAATGCACACGCTATACAAAAGTGAAAATTTTTTAGCTTAAATTTCATTAGGTTCTAAATGTGGATAAGAAATATTGCAATAAAAAACTTGTTGGAAATTGTACATCAAACGTGACAAATGAGGTGCGTTCGGACTACAACTTGTTTTATAAATATTCAGATCGAGGCGCAATAGCTGTTGCACTCTTATGTAAAAATGCATGAATACAAAATTTATTTTAAGTGCAGATTTTCATATTATAGATATTACTTTTCTATGTGTT
The DNA here is from genome assembly GCA_963931845.1 of Maratus michaelseni. NCBI lineage: Eukaryota > Metazoa > Arthropoda > Arachnida > Araneae > Salticidae > Maratus > Maratus michaelseni. The sequence goes on along the minus strand of OZ007592.1, from coordinate 389,736,520 downwards.
TTGCACATTCTAAATTTAAAATAACGGCACATCCAATAAAATAAAATAAATTAAATTAAAACAAAACACTAAATTCCTTCGAAAGATCTATAAAAAAATTAACTATCCAAATCCCATTACTATAAATTAAAAAAATATGCATAACTAAGAGAAAAAAATAAATGAATTTTTTTCTTTTTTATGCATCAGAAATTTAAATACACTGTAAAAAAAAATTCTTAGGTTACTAAAAAATTTTTAGTATATTTGTATTCCACAAATTTTTTTAGTAACCGGTACTAAAAATCGGTACAAAAAGACTAAAAAATTTTTTGTATTCTTACTCAGTTACAAGATAATCTGTAAGAATTACTAGAAAACTGCTAGCAACATTACTAAAAAACAGCTAGCAATGATTCCGATTTTTTAGTACCGGTTACTAAAAAAATCTGTGGAATACAAATATACTAAAAAAAATTTTAGTAATTTCCAAAAAATCTGTTAGAAAAACTAAACTTTTTTTAGTAGATCGACCCATTTTTTTTACAGTGTATATCTGATAAAAGGACATTATGTTTGAAATTATGTACATGGTCATGACAAATTATACGTCGCCCTGCATTGTAAACTAACCTACGACAGACACATAGCATATCCATTGTATCTAGCATGTCGATTGATTAGGTATTTGACAGTTATCAAGATTTATGTTCGATAACGTCTTTGAAATATATTAGATATTCAAGCGCATTTTTGATAGCCTATTAACATACATAGTTATATTTAGAATTTCCAAGCGTGTTAAATTATTTCGCAAATCTGAAAGGGAACAATGTAATGAAATATTACAATTACATTCAAAAGTATACATTTTTTTAAACGTGAATGTTTAGAAAAAGTTTAGTACTAATGTATAAGTTAAACTTAGATGCAAAAATGCAGGAAAATTCTTGTTATTATCTATTACATATCAAAATAGCATACGAATGATTTTATCATCATATTTATCTGCATAGTTTAAAATAAAATCCTCAGAACTATTCAGTCTAAAAGAAATTTTAGAATGCAGTTTATGTCAATCAGAATAACAAAATTTCTAATTAATTTATTAGAAAAAATGTAATGATTTGTTTCGATTCAGTACTTACATTTTCACGCTTCCTGATTGTTTACGGATGCAAGTGTCGGAATATTATGTAACGTAAATAATAAATTTATGTCGTATGAATTCCAAATTTCTATGAACAAGAAAAAGCATGTTTTTAAAATTTTTGAATTTTTAACTAGGTTTAACCTTTTCCGGCACAGACAAAGTATGTTCGTAATCTGAGAGATTACTGACTGATACCGAAATTTACAAACGACTTTCTTAGAAAATAAGAACTCCTTATTTTAAGCTTTCATTGTAAAAACAAAATTTCATTAAATATTCTTGGTGTCGAATGCAAATTTGGAATTAAACTTAAGTGTGCCCGGAGTGGGATCACTGTGCCGGAAAGCGTTAATATGGAAAAAAAGAAAGTTATTTTTATTTTAGGAAGATTTAATTAGTTACAATTTTATTTCAGGTTTTGTCTGAACAATTCTTTTTGAAAACACAATGGCGTGTAAAAATTAACTCTTCGGTTTCACAATTAAAATATGCATTAACTAAAACGAAGATAAAATAAGTGAAAAGTTTTTAATTATGTTCAAAAATTATGTATAGGTTAATTTTCCTAAAAGGGATTGAAAAAAATGCACTGTTTAAACCTTTAAAACTGCTGATTCATGTAAAGATATATCAAAAGTCACTCTATGTAAACAAGAAATTTATTTCTATGATATGAAGATGTTTTGAGCATTACCAGTAATTGAGACTGTGTTTTTCTGTAGATTGAACGAAATATTTTATATTTATAACTGACTTCCAACGAAGGATGTTATGAAATATTTTGTAATGTTTTTAGGCATGTCCCTAACTTTTCAATGGATCCTCTGATTTTCGTTTTTTTTCTGTCAGAAGGTCTCTTTCTGAAGATGGTCCGTATGTAATGTCATTATGATGAAAAATTATATATTTATCTGTATGATTTTTTTGTTACATTTTTCACTTTATTCTTATTAACATACGCAAAGATTCGTACAAATTGACAACTCTACACGAAGTATGAGTATACCGTTAATAAATAAAGTAAAGTGTTTCATTTCTATAAATATTTGCCGGTGCAAGGAAGATTAGACGGAGTTCTGTAGTTTTGTTTTAAATCAGTTATATTGCGAGACGCGAAGGACATAGTAATTCGACATTGCACCGTATGCACTCTCAGATATATTTCGAATTTTGCAACGTTAACTTCAGCGTATTTTGTGCACTTCTACTACCCGTAGTATGTAATGATAGCATATTTTGAACAAGGTATGAAAATCTATTAAAAAATTTTCGTTTTTAGAAATTGTTTGACAGATTTATCGGTTTCAGTTACCGGATATTATATTTCACGTAAATGGCGTCTTGCCATTATCATCAAAACTAGGATTATATGTTAAAAAATTAGCTACATCTTTATTATGCCTAAAGTTATAATAAAAGCCCGGCTTCGTCTTGTATTGAAGCACACAGTATTTCTGATTTAATAAATGAATTGTGTACCTGTTATTCTGCAAAAAATGTTTGTCTTGCGTGCACTATCATCTCTCCTAGTTTGTAAACCCTTTAACTTCAACACCTTGTTTATGTATATATACATGTGTGTGTGTGTGTGTGTGTGTGTGTGTGTGTGTGTGTGTGTGCATGTTTTATTGAAATACCGTGCGAAACATTTTGATTCCTTACATCACATATTAATAATATTTCTTTTAAACTATTAATATTAATATATTAATAACTTATATATAATATATTATAACTTATATATAATATATTAATAACTATTAACCATTAATATTTCTTTTAAACTATACCAGTTTTAATATTTCTTTTAAACTTTACAAATAAAGTAAATGAATTCTTCTGCATTAGATAAGTTAGAAATAATCATAGGTATCATTTATTAGATTTGGAGAGAAATGAAAAATGACTCTCATTGAAGCAATGGAGCACCGAAAATTTATTTTTTACAGACAGTCGTTATGTGTAGTCTACAACATAAATCGTTACTTCCTAAGCTAATAATTTTAGAAAATAAAATCTAGAACAGTCACCTGGACTAGTCAACTTATTGGATTTTACGGTGTATAAATATAGAGCGATATGTGCGCAAAAGTGTTTTCAAAAATTGCATACGAAGTATTTTTCAAAATTGTGTTAATGTGTAATAAGTCGTTCTATGTTTTGTAGTGTCATATTAGTTATAGCAAGAGTAATGTTAAGGTGCTATTTAGAGAACTCTTTCCGCCGCACTTATGTTTAGAAAAATTCTGGGGAGAAAAAAAGGCCCAATACGCTTTATATATTTTTTTCAATGTAATTATTTATGTTGAGCAAGACATACGTTACACTACATCAGTTACTTTTTCTTTAAATTGCAATGTTCTGTCTTGGGCATTTTTCTTTCTTTCCCTGTTCTGTGTCGTAACAACACAACATTTCAATTTGGATTCTCTGCTTTCTTAAATAAAATACTACAACTGAGTTAAGTGTGTTTCTTCAATTTTTCAAAATTTTGAAAATAATTAATTATTTCCTGTGTATGCCAAGAGTCCTTGGCACATTCTAAAATTTAATACAAATAAGTGTTAATATCAAGTAACTGGAATACGGAAGTGCAGGTTAGACGAAAATGATTCTCTTGATTTTAAAATTATTTCTATCATACTACATTTGTTAACATTTCCGATACATGGCGATATGCCTTCAAATCTGTAAAATGCATTAAAAATTCTTGATAAAAAATGGACATTTTGTTTAATATACCAGTATTGTATACCAAAGAATATAATGAATGTGAATACCATTTGGATAACTTTGAATGAGAAAGGGCGCAGATTGCTATATGGTTGGTAGTAGATTGTACAAAATAAAATATTTGTAAAACCCTATTATGTGTTTTGGTTCTTTCTGTAACTTTGTAAGTCTATTGCCATCTAAGGGAAAATTTGGGATTTATTTGTTTTAGATATGTTACTAAAACAATGGATCCGAAACGGACTCCCGTAAGACTATTAATTTATTTTCTAAGAAATTTTATAATGCTTCAAGGGTTTTTCGTGTATTGATTATCTATGTTTTATTTTTAGATTTTTTTTCCTAATTTGCCTAAATACTTGGATTATAATCCTAAAATAGAAGAGATTTACTCTGAATATTTGTTCTGTCAGTTAAGGCATAAACAAGTATTTAAGGAACATTCCGAAATTCATGCCAACCTCCACCATCCTATGATAGATCCCCTCAGAATATTTTTATAATGGACTTCATTTTTTTTCCTACTCAGAAGTATTTATTATCGCAGTGCGCGTACCGTTCCGTCATAATATTACAAAAATCATTTTTCGCCTCCTTTAATCTCAGAGAAAGTTTACAAATCCCACTATTAAATTTTATGACTACAAATTCTGTGAATGTAATTTTAAATATAATTTTTGTATTCTGAAATACTGGTAGCATACTCTATCGAAATTACCAAACGTTTACGTCCCTTGTAATAATTATGCAGTTGAAAATTTTTCGCTTACTAATAGCTATATAATTATTGAACAATTATCTAAATTATAATATTTAATATAAAAATATTTCTTAGAGCCACTCTTCTTATTACCCCCAAAAATAGTTTTTGATAATAAAAAGACAACGCCACTATCAGCAAGAGTGAAAGTAGAATAAAGATAAATGATCACTAAGTGGCCAGAGAATTCAACTATAAAAAAAAGTTTTTAAGAAATCTGATCTTTATAGTTCTGGTTTTGAAAGAAGATGTGACGTGAAAAATGGAAGTTAATTAAATTACTTTTTAAGTTATATATGTTGTGATATTTAGGGCCGAGCTGATTCAGCAGTACCATTTCCCAATAAATGTTTTTTTTGAAAATAAGATGTGTTCTTTTCACATAATCACCGGAAGAGGAAGTTTCAGCACTCGGATTAATGACAGTCATGTTATTACCAGTAGATGGCATGTATACGTCTGCATAAGAACAAAACTTCATCGTACAATACAATCAAACTTTTATTTAGAAAAGTAAACGACATCATTTGTAGATCTGGTTTCACCCGAGCCATGATGACCAAATTTTATTTACAGCAGAAGCCGGATGGTTAGCTTTTATAAATATTAATTCCGAATATCATCAGAAAAACTACAGGTAACTTCGCTAATACCAGGCAGAGGTTCGATTTAACCAAACAAACACCGTTCCAGCGCCCATCTCTTCGAATGCTATTACACGAATACGTCTACCTTGCATCAGTGCATCAAATCTTCGAATGTTCTCCGAACGAATGCTCTCTGAGGCGGAAAAAGCGACGATATATCCTTTCAGTAAGAGTAGGGATACAGAGATCACGTGAAGGCCTGTGCGCCAATCTTGAGCCGGGATCTAACTGGGATTCTTTGCGACGGCTCCAGAATATTGTAATAAAATGGTTTCCGCTAATTTTTGGCACGAAGGAAGATTCTCGAAAAGTCCATGATGTTCGATGATTTAGCTATGACCCAGAGTGTTTTAGTTTCATTGATTACCGTTAGTTAATTGGTTCGAGAATATGGAATGATTTTGACTTTTAGGGAAAGGAAAAAAGAAAATAAGAGAAATGGTTTATCGAGATTGGAACATAACCAGAATGGAATTAGAATAAATGTTTTTACATTTTAATATAAGAAAAATATTTTATGATTAGGCGAATTATTTTTAATATCGGAACTTATTAAAATAAAGACAGTCTTTTTAGGAATTTAGAAAATTAAAAGGGAATTATGCCGGTTTTTTAAAATATGAATATTAGGGAGTTTTATAATTTAAAGATAAAGACGCGATTTATTGAACTAAATAGCAGCCATTACAATATTGAATTTAGATATGAGGTTTTTTCGGAATAAATAGAGTTGAAATATTTTAATAAACGGAGGAAATAAATATTATAGAGTAAGTTAGACTAGGATGGAATAAAAATACTTTGGCTTATCGCGATCAATTTTAAATTTTGTTATATGTATGTGGGTCAATTAACAAATTTCTTTAACAGTTTTATCAAAATTTTATAAAATGCAGTTTACTAAATTGTAAATAATATTTTATCTAGAATACTTAAATAATAATAATATTATGTTTATTAGCCAATACTATTAAAAGTAAAGGTTTTTACATTTTTAGATATAGTAAGTATCAAAGTAAAATTTTATATTATAATGAAGTATGTATTTCTAGAAAGTCACTGTATGGGTATACATTGTACTTATAAAGCGGGTTCATATTCAGTATCTGATTCTCATGAAAAAAAAAACTGCGACCAAAATCGAAAATGTAAAAATGTGCGACATGAGCTATCCTTTATAAACGAGAAATTTGAAAATAACAGCTAGAGTGTGTTATCGCATAGCTAGAGTAGATTCTTAAGCTTATGGAGTCAAAAAGTCATTAAAAAATCTGCAATAATTTTGGAAAAAATTTCAATGTGGATACAGCGTTTTAACCGTCAGAAAATTGAAGGCATTTAGGACAAAAACATGTAGTAATTTATTTATTTTTTTATTTTTTACATAAAATAAATATGCAAGTTTTTTTATTTAAACATAACATGCAGTTTTTTCATTAAATGGAAGATTCAGGGTTATTTATTAAACGGAAGGTGCAGGTTTTCTACTTAACGAGAAGTGTAGGATTTTTTGTTCAAAAAAACCTTCAGTTTGCCTGAAGGTTATTTTTTGAAGTTTTTAATAACATTTTTAATTCGGTGATTAAAAGTAATGACTAATAATTTGTATGAAAGATGAAATATTTATTAATGCTATGAAGGATAACTGGAAAGAGTTTTACTATAAAGAAAGAATATAGTTTCACTTAAAAAAGTAATTTTAACAAATGAATGTTTATTTGTTTAACCAATAAATAAATATATATTGTGGAAATTTGAAAGTAGAGGGAACTCTCATTAACTCGGACTGGAGAAATAAATTAAGCATTATTGCAACTGAGAGAAATGCAAAAACATGTGGGTAAGTGTGATTAAAGATCGCGAAAAGGGTTTCGTTTATTATATTCACTTAAAAACACTTTATTCTTTCCTTAATAACTCCAAATAAATTTCATTTTCCAAAAAAAAATTATTATACACTTATTACCGCTATTATACTCTTCCATAATAATATCTGTCATGTGGACTAAATGCGATATTAAAAAAAAAAAAAAAAATCGATTTCAAAATTAAACATGTTGACCTTCAAAATGTTAAAATATGCCAATATTTCCGTAATTGGGTTTTTAGCATGATTAAATTCGTTCCTCAAACTCACATGACGTTAGAATCACATGCTGACGTCACACCTACTTGATTTCTCTATTACACTTATTGATACTCTCTTTGTATTATTCTCAAACATTTGAAAATGTTCGTTAAGCTTCCAATATGACGTCAGATTAATTTTCTTTTTAATTCTCTAATGACGTCATATTAACCTGCTTTCTGTACTAACACATGTTTGAAAATTTCCGTTTTATTACAAGTATGACGTCATATTATTATTTTTTTTTTTCAATTGGTGAAACTTTTTGTTTCATTTTCACTTTCTACGGGGAAATCTTTCACTAGAAAATTAATTATTGTAGAAAGAATTTTATTGTGGATTGTTAATTGTTGGCAACTGTTATAACGAAAAATGTTTAAATTTAATAGGAAAAGGCTGTTAGATTTTTTTAACTCTATATATTAAAATAATATGACTTTTTCAAAATTTTATGATTTTCAGCGTGACAGTAGGTATTCAGCTGTAAGTACACAAAATTTTAAGTCTCTAACTTATACAGTTTCTGAGAACCGGCTCTGTGACGGAAACACAGAGAAGCGGGACGAATAGGGTTTCGTGAGAGGTAAGTAAATAAACCCTAATTAAACTTGAGGAGAGACTTAAATGTGAGATAACCATATTATATATATTTCCATTCTGTTTTCCTTTTATACTTTTAATTACTCTGAAGTGATAAATGGACATATACTCAAAATATTGATATTTTACTTTGAATGTTTAAATATTTGTCTATGAAAAATATAACATTATCTATAAACAATTTGTACTACTGCAAAGTCAGTTTGCTTCATAGTCCCTCAGAAAAAAATAGATAATTTGTAAATATTTTCTTTAAAAAATATATCATTATATCATTTTATTTCTTTAATTAAGTCATAATATTTAATAGTAAAGTTGTAACAGTAGTCGAGGAAATTTTGAAGCAACATTCTTCATAATTTATGAACTTTCATGTCGTTAATTAAATAGTTATCAAAGAAATTTTCAACTCGAAAGAAATATATAATTTCGTGCTCTGCACAAATATTTTTGCATTTTATAAGACGACTTCGAGCGTAAAGGAATGTAATCACTTTTTGAATGTGAAAATGAAGTTGTTGAAATATAGAAAAATGAAAATGATTCCTTTCAACAAATTTTATGATTCCGTATCGTACAACATGCAAACTGAATTTCTATTCTTATCTTAATTTGAACAACTTATTCCCTATAGTTGAGAATTATAATCATATAGATATCATATAGATGTTATTTATAGTTTCTATGGCAACCTGTATAATACATAGGAACAGACTTTCAACTATAAGCACATAATTAGATTTAAATGTAATATATTTTTCAAAAGTTAATTTTTTTTTAGCAACTATAAGAAAATAATATGCCTTTTAATAAATATATATATATATTTTAATAAATAAAACACTTTACCCATCGTATTCCTTTAAACAAAACCTAGAATAGGATAGGCATTCTACATTTACGTTTAGTCAAAAAATGTCAGTCGAAAATCTGCAGATGCAATACTCCTAATTTAAATTAGGTATACAATCCGATGTAAAAATAATTACAACTTTAAAAATGAATATTAAAATATAGCAATATGACTAAGGAATTCATAATGACTAAATTTTTATATGTTTATTTCTTTCTCATTTTCCATCATGAATTTTTAGTATCGACACAGTTTATGTAAAATAAAATGGTATAGGTGACATAGAAGTAAGGCAAATAGCAATCATATATCTAATGATTACAAAAATTTAAGGTTTGAACATTTTTATATTCGTAACTTATTAATAAAATAAAATAAAAACTGGGAATTTTATTCCTAATTGCTGCATAGTATGTGATATTCTAAAGCAACATCCTGCAGCTGCCTTTGACTAAATAATTAATATATCATATTAAAACAGATACATTTTTTTCCTGTATAATTCCATATATAATTCAGAATTAAACTTCCAGACGAATATATTCGTTTAAAAAAGAAAGATATAATATACTTTTTTTCCATTAATACTTATTAATATAAAGATTTTATAAAAACATTCGAAAAAGCATTTTCAGAACATAAAACCTTCAAAAAACATTTTAATAAAAGCAAAATACTTTCAGTTAATGAAAAAAAAACATTAATAATCGTGAATATGACTTTTATGACTTTTTTACAAAAAAAGACAAATAAATGAATTTGTCTTTAAAATATTTTTATAGGAAAGAAAAGTTTTAAATTTGCATGGTACACAACATATTTTCATTTATTTTACTATTGTTTTAAAACGGAAAGTAATATTTAAAAAAACTAGATTTGAGTAACGAACCTTATATTTTAATACACATCATTGAACATTATTTACCTCGACAGATAATAAAAGAATTGAAAATAATGGCATTTTATATACAGCGTACAATTGTGCCGAGTTGTTTGATTATCAATTTCTGTTACATACTTTTATTGCACAAAAAAATATATTAACTAATGTTGGAGATAAACAATCAACATGGCACATTTTTTAATTTCTTTATTTAAGTTTAATTTATTGTAATTAATAATGTTTTTTTTTTTTTATTTTAGCAATCTTTTTCTGTTTTTTTTTCTAGAGTTTTTTTAAAATATCTTCTTTAATTTTTATTGTCCGTCCATAAATATGGATATCATTTTAAAGCATTTAAATAGTTAAATTTCAATATTTTACTTATTTTTCCATTAATATAATTTTCTAAATTTTATTCCACATTATTATTTTGGATCAGCGGGTATTAGCAATTTTCACCCTAGCAACATCAACTCCTGATATTCACTAGAGTACAAAGGAATGTACGGGTCGTTTTGGGAAAGGTGACCTCATGATAGCGTCACGTATGCATTCTCAATGTCACTTTTACAGAGATTGACCACTTCAAAAATTGACCCAGCCAATCTCTGAGGAACGATAGGGGCGGCAAAAAAAGGCCCCCAGTGGAGGAGGTAGGCTCCCCTCTGAAAAAGCCTTCAGTGTTTCTGAATTTTTTACACAGTGCAACATCTCTGATGTAGACGTCCAAGTATCGTGTAGACTCGGGTCGGGGAGACCTAGCCCTAACGCCTGAATGCAGTTATCTTCAGCCTTCAGTATGGGTGAGCCATTTTTTTTTAAAAGAATAAGATGCTCGTGCCCGGCTGGTCCATTTTAATTTAATTTTATATTTTTAGGTAACAGTAATTTTAGGCCTCATTCTTTTATTCTGTAATTTATCGATTTTTTTAAACTATTATTTTATCAAAATCTAAATAATAATTTTCAAGGCAACATTGTGCCCATATTCTTTAATAGTTTCTTTTAATTTTATTCTCACCTCTTCCACAATGTCTCATAAAAGTAGTTATTAATGTCAATGTTAAAGAAAACTATAAACCAAGATTTTTTTGTAATCCCATGTTGTTTGTACAAAAAAAAATGTCTGTTTTTCTCCAAATTCATAATCATACGAATAAAATTACGAATTTTAATTGTAATTTTTAGTTTTGTGAAATTCTTTATAAACAGTAGTTATGTATTTACTAAAATATTTGGGTATTTCAGGTACTTAAATTAATTTTAAAAATACTGTATTTATACGATTATTAAGATTTGGTATTTCTGTGTCTTTGTTCTCTTTCAGAGTCGCGAGAACCATTTTTAGCAATTTAATTCTAATTAATTTCCTTTTAAATAAAATAAAAAAGTTATTAGTTTGTAAAATTTTAGGATGCTTTTTTTCCATTATTTTTCTCTTTCTTTCTTTGTAATTGTATGCATTAAGTGCATTCCCTTTCCTTTTGTAATTTTTTTTAATTATTATTTTGCGGTTACAGATATTCTGGATCAGCGTTAAAAAAAAATATCAAACCGGAGCTTGCTTATTTTTTTTATCGTCTTCACAACGCGGCGATTAAACAATAAAACTCTTCAAAATTGTACTAACCACTATTCCTTCTCTTGTAACAACTTGTGATACCTTGTAGGGAATTAACACCCAAAATCTTCCCAACAACCAATTTAGAGAAATTTGTTTCACTCATAAACAACATTGCGAATAGATAACTGTTACTAGCTTTTTATATCGCAAAAACATTGAAGGATTCACGAGATACGCTTTTGTTTGACATTGAAATAAAATATTTTAAAATGTTAATATATAATAAAAAAATAAGATTCATTATAAATGCAATCTGAACAAATAAATGTTTATGAACATAAAGTATAATGATAACATTACAATTATGATGTATGTGTCTGTGGTTGAACACGATAGCATTGAAACGACACCCCGGATTGATTTGGTGAATAAGTTGTACACCAAAGTCGCAAGCACTGTATATATATATATATATATATATATATATATATATATATATATTGTATATCCCTCTAAGGGTGTGGAACTTAATATTCCGTTCACTAAGCTCCAGGTTTCACTGCAATATATGCAATGTTTAACATAATATAATCCTGTAGATTTAATGAATTTTCAAAACATTGAAGAATGATTAATATTCTCAAGGGTTACATTCATATTTGTAATTAAGTTTTATTTATAATGCTGAAAGAATCATATTTTTTTAGCATTTAAAACAAAATGTAGAGAAAACAACATTACAATTTTACCCTTTTTCAAACCGCTCAGAGGGATATATATATATATATATTTAAGGTTTGAATCTCAACAGATGTATTTAAACTTTTTAAAACCATTTTCCAACCAATTATAGCGAGAAAATCATCAAACAATTGCGCCAGAGTATAAGCACAGAAATATTGTGGCGATGTAATCCTTCATTATTGACTTAGTTAGATATAATATCTGAGGTTTTATAACGGGAAATGCAGTTTTCCAATATACCTGACTCCATCGTGTCAAAAATGTATCTGAATTCACGGCATTTTCTAAAATGTTAGTAAAGCAGAGTCCCCTACGATTTTCCCCTTTTTTATTGCTACCACTTTTAGGAAATGATTAGTGGACATAGACCAAAAATATGGGTTTCGGATATTGAAATGTATTTCTGTATTTGTCATTATAAAATAAAATAAATATATAACACAATATATTAGCGATTTTTAATACGGCAAAGTTTGTTACCATCATATTAATACAGACTAATAATTAAATATTTTTTATCATAATATTTTTTTAAATCGTAAAATAATTTTAATGTAATGATTATAGCTTTCATTTTGTCATAAATTTTAAAAGCAAAGTTGTAATTGTAATCGAGTGAATGTTTAAAGTAAAATATTCTTGATGATTTATGTACTTTTATATCTTTAATAAAGTCAATATGGAAGATATTTTCAACTTAAAACAAATATATAATTTCGTACTCTCCAGGACATGCCAGTCATTTTAGAAGATGATTTAGAGCGTTAAGGAACTTAATAATTTTTTTGATGGGAGAAAAAGGTGTTGAAAGATAGAAAAATTAAAGGCATACTTTGCAAATAACTTTTATAATTCCTTATCTTACAACCTACAAAATGAACTTACTTTCTTATCTTTCTTTGAATAACTGATTATTTATAGTTCTTTATTACTAAACTTCAGAGTATATAGGTTAAAACTTTTAACTGTGCGCATATAACTAGTTTTAAATGTATTATATTTTCTGAAATTATGACTTATAAGATTTTTCTTTTCACGTTTAAATTTCATATTACATCAACATTTTAAATAAATTAAAATTTTTATGTATTATATAGTACCTTATAATGCACAAAATACTTATGTGTATTATGTAAACATTTGAGATAATAACAAATTTTAACTTAAACAACTATAAGCAACAATTTTACATTTTTATTTGATATTACATCTGCAATTTAAATAAAATTAACTATTTCTATCATCGTGTTTCTTTACACGATGTTTACAATGGGATGGCAGACCCATGTTTCAATAAAATAATGGCTTTCTTAAAATTTCAAAATAAAATTCCTCCAAGTTCCGATCACGCATATAGTGGATTGAAAAACAATAACAGAATAAATACACATCGATTAAAAGTAATCTACACGTTATAACTATATTTTTTTCTCCTTTTTTTTCTCTTGAATTGTTTGTATCGTAAAAATTATTCTAGAATAACAAAGATAGATGTTTGCCGGGTGTGCTGCATTCTACAGCGCACACAGACTGAGCACAACCTACAATATGGCAGAACCGACCTGTATTCCAAATGTTATGCACCTTAATTCCAGTTTGTGATTTGTGAAATTTTTTAACTGGATTTCTTCAAATCAATTTTTTCTGCGATTTCTCCACATTAGTAAAAGGTCTATTGCGGTATTTTGTCTCAATATAATTCATCATAATATATCATTGTACTATTTTCAATAAAGTCTATTCGGAATTTCTACAGTTATCTTTGAATTTTCCACGAAATGTTTATGCGGTTTTTAGAGTTTTCTTGCTTTGTTTAGTGGATCTTTTATCCAAATTTACTGACCTTTGTCCTCTCCAATTTGGAATTTTTGGCGAATTATACGTGTGAGCATTTTTCCGCGTTTCGTGGTACTTTTTAGCATTCGCAAGATGAATCAAATATCACTTTTTAAGCCCAATCTATATATATATATATTTCTCTTGCATGGCGCGGAAAATCGGCTAAATTTGTAGATTATGGTTTGGCAACAACCGTAGTTTCCAGAGCTCAGACCAATGAACAGACTAGATTGTGTTAGATCCTCTCCGCCTCCAATATGGCGGTCAGTGAAACCATAGAATGAAACTCAAACTAGCAATTACTAAAAATAAAATAACATGTACGTAATCCAAAGCGTCTGAGATGATTCCTCATTTTAAGTATGAGTAATATCGTTAATTTCAAATGAATTCTCAACTCTTATTTAGAATTCATTTACAAATTTCACTCACTCAAAAATCGGAGAAAATAAAAATATCAACTGTCTAGATTGCATAACCCGCCATCTGTTGCTGTATCTATGAAGTAAAAAATAATTTCTTTTGTAAAAATCTATAATCAATTAGAACAGTAAAATGTCGAACGAAATTTAAACAATAATTGATGATATACATAAACTATCTTCCTATCACGTAGTTTTTTTTCTAATGAATTTAAGCCGTGCTATACAATATTATAGAAGCAATAAGTTTTAAACTAACTTTGTTTCCAAGATCCTTTTTTCATAGTATTTAAATGTCCATTGGTTGCGCCAACTAAATGCATTTTTAGTTGTGTTTTCAACTGAGAATTATTTTTTTACATTCAAAAATTGTCAATTTCATATGTTTAAATGCTTTATGGTAGAACTTATTCCGGCTAGAATTGCTGAAAAATAAAAAGGAGCGTGAGAGCGAAGCGAGCTGGGACCGCGTAGCGGTCTCAATGTGAATCGCTCCGCAATTCACGGAAGGTTGGTGAGTGTTAGCGAGTGGAGGCTGAGCCTCCTAGTATATTAAAAAAATTTCTTCGTAACTTTTTAATATTTAGCAATTGTTTTCATTGTTTTCGCATTCCACGTCAATTTTTCACCATCGTAAAATAATCCAGTTTCAATCTTAGTCCAATTTAGTAAATTCTATTTTAAGTTATTTTTGTATTTTCGCGAATTTCTAAACAATTTTTACTGTTATTTTTACTGTTTTTTTTTTCTTTTATCGGACATTTTTTGATATTCATAAAAATGAATCTGGTTTAAATCTTTCAGCCCAATATACTATTTTTTTTGTGATTTTCAATTTTTTTTTCGAATTTTTTAAGCGAGTTTTTATGCCATTTTTAATGTTTTTTTTTTTTTTTTTTTTTTTTTGTCTTCTATATTTTGACATTCATAAATGGGAATCTGGTTTCAATCTTTTAGGCCAATGTAGTAAATTTAGGACCACAGAAATTTATTTACATTTGCCAAAAAATGGGTCATTTTACTTCATAAATTGTGAGTTACATTTTCGATATAGCGGATATTTCATTGATGATGTTCGACTTCTGCATTAGGGTTTCCTGTATAACCGACAGACTCCTCTCCAGTTTCGAAAAAGCATATAATATCGAAATATTGAATTTTATATGAGTTTTACTACGGGTGTACAGAAGAATTCCTTGAACGAATGTAAAACTGAATTTTTTTTTTTTTTATTGTAACAAAAATATTAATCTTATTTTCCGTTTGATTTGATCTATTCATAACGGTTCGCTTCTGGGTTGCAATGCTATTTAAATACCAAAAAGTGCTTTAAAGATCACACCAGTAACAAATTATTTTTGCTGAAAAATGCCAATTTGTTAAGGACCTGATAATGTAAGTTTATCATGAAGATACCACACTCTGGCGCCAAACAGAAATTTGTTCATGAAAAGACTTATTTTTATCCTATGCTTGCTCGGAATGAAATTATATGTTGTGTTTGTGGTCCTTTTATAAACATACTAGCAAACTACGCCCACTACGCTGGTCAATTTCTCTTAACGAACATTTCATCAAACAAAATATTGACATTTCATAATTCACTCTTATATTTTAACAGAATAATAAGGCTGCTATATAATTTGTGACTCGTGCCGAAATACACGTCAGGACACGTCGACCTTATCATTATCTTTTTACGCATGAAAATTTCGCTATGGTACTCCATTGTGAAATTTGGTAATTTTTGAAATTCAATATGAATTTGAAAAACGGCATAATCATTAGATTTGAAATTTATATCAAGAAAAATACAATTTTTTACCTTTCAAACGCAGTTTGTCTAACAATTTTCCGACAAATACTTTCAAGCTATTATTTTTTCAGTAAGTTCAAATGTTTCATTTTCCGAGATTAATCTGTGGCAACAATTAGCGAAAAACCCAGTAGTCAGCAACGCATAGCTTTTCATTAAAGAGGCTGTTGGATCAGGGATTGTCACCATCAATTTGCCACCATCACTTTTAAAATCGGTTCTGTAGTTCCAGAGATTCCATAGAAATTGTAATTTAGAATCATTTTAGAACGCTTTTCGCTCATTTCACCCTTTTAAATTTCGATTTTTTTTATTATTCTTAGAGAGCATTTACATCTTATAAGTAACTACAATGCCAAATTTCAAATTTCTAGCTGTTTCAGTATAAAATAAATTGCAATATTAGAACGTTTTTCGCTCCTGCAGCCCCCTGGGATTAGTGGCACCGACATAAAATATAGCGTATGTTGGAGCAGGGATTGCCATCACCAATTTGCCTCCATCACTTTTGAAATCGGATCAGTAGTTCCATAGATTCCACAGAAATTGTAATTTAGAATGTTTTTAGAACTCTTTTCGCTCATTTCACCCTTTTAAATTTCATTTTTTTTTAAATTTGTTCTTAGAGAGCATTTACATCTTATAAGTAGCTACAATGCCACATTTCAAATTTCTAGCTCCTTCAGTATACAAAAAAATAGCAATTTCGAACGTTTTTCGCTCTTGCACCCCCCTGGGGTTAGTGACTCCGACATAGAATATAGCCTATGTTGGAGCAGTGGTTGTCACCATCAATTTGCCACCATCACTTTTGAAATCGGTTCGGTAGCTCCAGAGATTACCCCCTACAAACAAACAAACAAAAAAACAATCTTTACTCCTTTATAATATTAGTATAGATGGTCACTGTTAGATTTAAAAGCAATGATAATATTTAGAGATTTAATATTTTACTGGGCTTTATTTTTATTCATATTTTTCTATTTTCTTTTGTGGTCATTGCAAATGTTTTATCACTCCCATAAATTTTAGCCACAAGAAGAAATCACTTTACTTTTTTACGTGTTTGTTTTTACTTAATTACTTTTATATATCAAAAAGAAAAATATTTTCGGCTTAGTACTGTTTCTTTACAATCAACTAACAATATTCCCTACAGCGTTTACTTTTAACTGAGGAATGAAAGAAAACATTTAAAAAATTGCAATGGTTATTATTGTGATAAAAACGAAATTGTAATTTTTTTCAGAAACAACTTCTAAAATGTCTAATGGAGATTGTTCCTTTTAATAAGTTACGTTCTACGAAAAATAAAAATAGTCTTTATGATGTTAGTAAGTCCCCTTAAGTTTTTCCATATATTTTTAAAATTAATTAATGAAGTCTAATAAATTTAAAACTCATTTCATTGCAAATATCACATTTTGTTATCTGTTGTTTTATTATTATACTCTCGAAGATTTTATTATCTGATGAAATATATATATATACTGAAAATAGTTAAAAATAAAGTTTGTTCAATTCAACTTTTAAGCTTGCTATCTCAAGAATTTTAGAGTAAAATGGTAGATTATGTAAAAAATAATAAGTAAAAAACAGTTTTGATAATTATGATAGACAAAAAAGAAAAACAGAAACGGGAATTTAAAAAGTTACATGTTTCGAAAAACCGCATGCATCGTTTAAATAAAAATTCTATTGTATTTTTGGACATCATATTATTCGATATGAAAATTTAATTATTTTATCTTGATTAATATTTGTCTTTTTATCTAAACTCTAAAATTCTTCTTCCTCTTTTTACAGTTAATTAATTATTTCAGATGTAATTTTCATTTTTCGATTACTTTTTAAAGAATTATTTATCGTTTACATTGACTATATCTCCTATAACATCGCGGGCGTCATGCCAAGGTTTTCTTGGCGGCCTTTCGAAAGTTTCCTGATACTAGCATTTTTAAAAACAAAATACCATTTTAAAGGGTGCTTTTTTTTTAAAATTAATAATATGTATATTTTTATTATTTATTTTTTTTATTATTCTTTATTATTATGTTTTTTTGTGATAGGCGCTATTTTGTATAATGTCTTTAACATATTTGCCCATACATTTTTTCTACATAGGCTTCTTCTCACAGAATAATGCAATTTTAAATTTACTAGGATTTTATTCAAATTATTTTACATGGAGTTCCTAACTCGTAGTAGCCTAATAACAACCTTAGTTAGAAATATATGCATCATATAAGATATGTATATTTCGCTACCAATTATGTAGTAAGATAACAATGCTGCATGTTTTGAGTGGTAAATAAGTTAGACGTTTCTTTCCCCTTTTATTAAACGTCTATATGCATTTTAGTTTTCAGTAATAAACAAAAATACATGTATTATTATTTAAGGAATTTTTTACATACATATCTTACTCCAAACATCTCTTTATAACAGAGTATTAAAAGTTTTTTCTAAACATATATATAATCATGTAGAATTGGAAGTGTTTTTTGATATACATTTTGTTGCATGAGTTACTTAACTTCGCTGAAATAATTTTACGGCATGAAAATGTCTGTAAGACAAAATTATGAAAATTTAAATTGATATATATATATATGATCAAAATGATAATTTAAATTTTATTTCATAATGTGGGTTATATTTTTATTGCACAGTACAAGTTATTTCGCAGATGGCTGAAGACAGAAATAGTAATGAAATAAAAAAAATAAATATATTTTATCATTTATTTAATTATTATTTTAAAAACAAAATAAGAAAATTGTCTTAATCTTAAATGCACTTTTAGACAGGGATATTTAGATAGCTCTGTTGAAATAATTGCAAAAATTGTGTACATGCTTACCATAAAATTGAAAATATGTATAGGTGTTTCAACCATTTGGAACTAGCAAGAACTTAACACTGAAATCCACTTCGGATGACTGACGTGATGGAATGAAATTTTGCTGGCCATTATGTTATCAAAGACAACTAAATAATAATGGCAAGCATACAAAGGGAGAAAAAAATTACGGATCTGCGAATTCAACATAATAGTTCTCAAACATTCGCTTATCTCATATTCAGAGTTATCGTGCTTCTACAATGCAGCTGATTTTGCACTTAAGTTTAATATTTTACAAAGTTTCAACATTTAATTTTTTTTCTATTTGATAATATGTTGTATATTATTCATAATCTTAGATATATTTGACCACAGTGTACGAGCGCATTTACGCCTACGATCTCGAAAGAATATCTATCATTAACATTTTCCAACATAACTTGAAAAGAGTTTATGGATTCCGTTTGTATGGCTTCTTGCCTTTCCGAGCTGTAGTTCGCGTAAATATATTCGGAGTGTCATGTAATTGACGTATGATATTGATGTTTACCATGGCATGTTCCTTATTGAAAATGAAGGAAGGGTATGAGTGAAGGAAGGGTGTGAAACAGTGTAAGAGCGCATTTACGCCTACGATCTCGAAAAGACGTCTATCATTAACATTTTCCAACATAAATTGAAAAGAGTTTATGGAATCGGTTTGTATGGCCTGTCCGAGCTGTAGTTCGCGTAAATATATTCAGAGTGTCATGTAATTGACGTATGATATTGATGTTTGCCATGGCATGTTCCTTATTGAAAATGAAGAAAGGACGTGAGTGAAGAAAGGGTGTGAAACAGTGTAAGAGCGCATTTACGCCTACGATCTCGAAAGGATATCTATCATTAACATTTTCCAACGTAAATTGAAAAGAGTTTGTGGATTCGGTTTGTATGGCTTATTGCCTGTCCGAGCTGTAGTTCGCGTAAATATATTCAGAGTGTCATGTAATTGACGTATGATATTGGTGTTTGCCATGGCATGTTCCTTATTGAAAATGAAGGAAGGACGTGAGTGAAGAAAGGGTGTGAAACAGTGTAAGAGCGCATTTACGCCTACGATCTCGAAAGGATATCTATCATTAACATTTTCCAACATAAATTGAAAAGAGTTTATGAATTCGGTTTGTATGGCTTATTGCCTGTCCGAGCAGTAGTTCGCGTAAATATATTCAGAGTGTCATGTAATTAACGTATGATATTGATGTTTGCCGTGGCATGTTCCTTATTGAAAATGAAAGAAGGACGTGAGTGAAGAAAGGGTGTGAAACAGTGTAAGAGCGCATTTACGCCTACGATCTCGAAAGGATATCTATCATTAACATTTTCCAACATAAATTGAAAAGAGTTTATGGATTCGGTTTGAATGGCTTATTGCCTGTCCGAGCTGTAGTTCGCGTAAATATATTCAGAGTGTCATGTAATTGACGTATGATATTGATGTTTGCCATGGCATGTTCCTTATTGAAAATGAAGAAAGGACGTGAGTGAAGAAAGGGTGTGAAATAGTGTAAGAGCGCATTTACGCCTACGATCTCGAAAGGATATCTATCATTAACATTTTCCAACGTAAATTGAAAAGAGTTTGTGGATTCGGTTTGTATGGCTTATTGCCTGTCCGAGCTGTAGTTCGCGTAAATATATTCAGAGTGTCATGTAATTGACGTATGATATTGGTGTTTGCCATGGCATGTTCCTTATTGAAAATGAAGGAAGGACGTGAGTGAAGAAAGGGTGTGAAACAGTGTAAGAGCGCATTTACGCCTACGATCTCGAAAGGATATCTATCATTAACATTTTCCAACATAAATTGAAAAGAGTTTATGAATTCGGTTTGTATGGCTTATTGCCTGTCCGAGCAGTAGTTCGCGTAAATATATTCAGAGTGTCATGTAATTGACGTATGATATTGGTGTTTGCCATGGCATGTTCCTTATTGAAAATGAAGGAAGGACGTGAGTGAAGAAAGGGTGTGAAACAGTGTAAGAGCGCATTTACGCCTACGATCTCGAAAGGATATCTATCATTAACATTTTCCAACATAAATTGAAAAGAGTTTATGAATTCGGTTTGTATGGCTTATTGCCTGTCCGAGCAGTAGTTCGCGTAAATATATTCAGAGTGTCATGTAATTAACGTATGATATTGATGTTTGCCGTGGCATGTTCCTTATTGAAAATGAAAGAAGGACGTGAGTGAAGAAAGGGTGTGAAACAGTGTAAGAGCGCATTTACGCCTACGATCTCGAAAGGATATCTATCATTAACATTTTCTAACATAAATTGAAAAGAGTTTATGGAATCGGTTTGTATGGCTTCTTGCCTGTCCGAGCTGTAGTTCGCGTAAATATATTCGGAGTGTCATGTAATTGACGTATGATATTGATGTTTACCATGGCATGCTCCTTATTGAAAATGAAGGAAGGGTGTGAGTGAAGGAACAGTGTGAAACAGTGTAAGAGCGCATTTACGCCTACGATCTCGAAAGGATATCTATCATTAACATTTTCCAACATAAATTGAAAAGAGTTTATGGATTCGGTTTGTATGGCTTCTTGCCTGTCAGAGCTGTAGTTCGCCTAAATATATTCGGATTGTCATATAATTGACGTATGATATTGATGTTTACCAAGGCAGGTTCCTTATTGAAAATGAAGGGTTACATTTACAGTTACAGTGACACTCAAAAGAATTCCGTTACATTATGGTCTGTTGGAAAAAATCGTTTGCAATGTATTTTAATGGTGTTACTTTATTTCCAACGTACTGAAATAGATATATATCACTAAGATACCATACAAGAAGGTTAATGTAGAATGTCACAAGCTTTTATCGTTTATTTGCACGGACACACAAAATAATTCGGTTACAATACTATCTATGAAGGATAATTGATGGATGTGCATTTTCAGTTGTTGTATGCGTTTTTAAGTGTAACTTATTTGTTGTATTTTACTTGGTGCGTACAAATTCGGTTGATCATATACAGGGTTTTACAGAAGAATTCGAGTGCATTTCCGTTTATTGACGTAAATTCTTCAAAGAGAATTCTCAACTGTGTTATGCGTTTCCTAATTGAACTAAATTTTATGAATATTATGAAGATCTATGTAGAAATGTATAGCTCTTATACAGGGGCTTCACAAAATAACTTGCATACTTTTCCGACTATGGGTGATGTTTGCTGAAATTGCGTTTTCGACTGCGCTATGCCTTTCAAAAGTGTTTTTTTTTATAGATATATTTTTTTTATCTTTTGAAGCGGCAAAGTTTTGTTATAGAATTCTGAATATGTTGGAAAGTGTTTCATAATCTTTGCTATAATTTTCTTTCTTTTTATTCAAATATCGGTCTTAAACAAAAATGCTGTTCTTTTAGGAATAGGTTTATTTTGACTTTTCCCTTCACAGTATTCATAGACATAGTATTTATATAATTGAGTTTGAAATTTCTACCCACGTTTCTTGGCATATAAAATTGATTTTAGTGTAAAGCATAAAATCAACTTAAAACATTCAAAAGCAATATATACGGATAACACAATACAATTCTTTTCTTTTATATGATTTCAACGAAATCGTTAATGTTCATTCGATTTCTAAGAAAAAATATGTTCAACAAAATTATACTCTAAACTTTTTTATAAAAAGAAAAGTATATATATTTTTTTCAAACATTTTCAAAAATAATTTTGTTTCAAGTTTGATGAAAATGTTAAAAGAAAATAATTTAAATATTCAAAAATGTCATATGCTTTTTTTTAAAGAAAGCGTAACATCATGTTACTTAGGTAAACAAGAAAATAACCTGATTGTTAATAAGTTTATATATATTTTTATATTTTTAGGATGGAAGTTTAAAAAAATAAAAGAAAAGAATAAGACCTCAAAAAATAAAATGAAACTTTACAATCAGTAAAATGAGTGAAAGATATGGGTAAAACATAAAAAAAGTCGGAAATAATTATCATTACAAATATATATAACATTATTTTCTGCAAAAAAGAAATTCTAGCTTGGAGGGTTTTTTTCGTCTTCCGAATGAAAAAAACGGATACTATTTACATTTTAAACTAGAAAGGAGAAAACTCAGCTTGCTCAGAAATGTTTTTGAATAAATAACATTACTTTTTAACACGGTTTCTGACAATTATAAATGGAACAACAGGACTTTTTCATGACATTTAAGTTGATTTTAGTGTTAAATTTAACATTCAGCAGAGACATTTGAAGCAACATATCCGACAACAATAACAGAAAAAAAATGTTTGAAAATGTAAGTTAAAATTCTTCGTCTTGAAATTTCTATCAACATATTAAAGAATTATTTTTTAATCACGAAATAACGCTTTATATATTCGGAATCTGAAGTTTATTCTTGCTGTATATGATTAAAGAGAAAACATTCATTTTCCCTAGATGCCTTAGAGAAACATTTATTCAATAAATACACACTATCCAAAAGAAAATAATAATTAATATTTAAAGAAAACTTATTAAAATTTTTTAACAATATTTTATTTAATTAATTTACTAAACATCCAAAAAATTATGGTTATTTTTGTAAGAAGGTTATATTTAATTTTGCAGGTAAACATTACAATAAACAGCTGTGGAACAAGCCATTTTAAACACAAATTTTTATTGTATAACTGTCAATCTTTATATATAAAAAAAAATTATGCGTCAATGATAGATTATGAAGCACTTTACAATGCATTCAAAATACTGTAATAAAACTTAATCGTTTAATATGGTGAAAAATGATGTGTAAGTAAACAATATTTTAAATCCTATTTTCAGCAATTACCATCATTAGTAGGAAAAATATCTGAATTTTTTTTTGGAGCCCTGTATATGATCTACTGATGTTAATATGTATTACATAGTAAGCTAAAATTTAGTAGCATTGCACGGTTGAAAATTTCCGTTCAGCAATTTTCGTCCATAAGCGGAAATGTACTCGAGATCTTTTGAGAAGCAGTATATATAGCAAAATACAAAAAATAGTTAAATTTAAAAACTACTGAAACAGCTAGACAGTACTGTAACTAAATTATTTTGTATATCTCTGTAAATGTACGATAAAGGCTATGCACACCATACTCTATAGTAAGCATCTTGTAGTACATCTCAATGATATAAGAAAATGTGATAATGAAATTTAGCCACATGGTGTCGCTGTAAATGGTTTCTTTGCGTATCGCTGGGCAACTTTACTATACCTAGACCCCACTTTTATGACTATAGCTCTTGTCGTTCAGAAATTATTGGGATGACAACGGACTTTAGCAGGCACACTGTATATATATATCAATTTCAATATGTTTGGAATAGTGTAATATCACTGAAATACACCGCAAACGATTGTTTTACCACATACCGTAATATAACATTATCTCTTTAGGAGCTTTTTTAAAGAAATATAAATGCCACACAATAATGTATTTTCAATAGAAAATTTACCATAGTGAACCATTGTAACGTATAATAATTCCATAACTATCCGAGTATATTTTTAAGAGTTAGACCATGGACAGTCAGATAGACCAAATTCATAAACGTTTTTTTCAACTTGTTGGAAAATGTTAAAAAGGAATCTTACAATCAGTAAGATTAGTGAATTATATGCGTGAAATATTAGAAATTGTCACCAATAGTTATGCGCAGAAATATGTTTCCCTTTTTTATGTAGGAATAAAATTTTAGCACGGAGTGTTCACTCTTCCGATTGAAATACAAACAAACAAAAAAACAAGTTGGAAATTGTACGTTAAACGTGACAAATATGGTGCGTTCGTTTCGTGCTATAACTAGTTTTACAATGTAAAAAATCATCGTTATTATTTCAGTGAAATTAATTATATTGTCTGCTGGGAACGAAATGAGGATTTTTTTCTTTATTACGTCTGTCATGTTTACAGATGCGATTTTTTTTCCGACACCAAACAGAGCTGTAAATTCACCATCGAGATCTTGTTTTGCGAATGATTACCTCCATGGTTAAGATTTCTATGACTCACGATGAATTAACATTTTCTTTATCTACTCTAATGATTTGAGATATTCTGCTGTTAACCTAATTTTCACTGAAGTTATCTCAGAATCTATAAATTTTTTAATGTCACTCATCTTTCAAGCAAACAATTTTTTTGAAGGATCTTTCCAAAAATTTAACTTTAATGTAATTTTATTCGAAAAATGAATTTTTAATAAAATTGGTAGCTTGGCATATGGAAAAAGATGTGATTAGCCCGTATTTGTTTTCCTCAGTCACATGACTTGCGCTTTTATCATATAGATTACGTATGATAGGATTTAATAGAATAAAGAAAACTTTTATTAATGTCTTTTCAAGTTTTGATTCGATTTTCATAAAATTTGAAATGAGTCGACAAAATCCTGCAACAATTATATATATTAAATTTCAAACCATTCGCTTGGGTAGTTTTGCGCTGTTATGTGCGGACAGCCGGACAGACAGACAGACGGGCGGACTAGACGACGACTATAGGTGCTACGTATTTATATAATTACGAACGCACCTAAAAAACGAATGATATTTAAATTTGAAATAAGAAGTCAAATAAACATTAACTTTTTCTTTAATGTTTTTGAATAAATGACGGGATGTAAACTAATGTCCAATAATGCTTAAAGTGATAAAAAAAAACATAACACAGAATATTTTAAAATACTTTTTTCCTTTAATGTAGATAACATATGTTTCATGCACAACTATCGGTGACATCTTCAGATCTTAATAATAAATACAAAATTCTCGCATATTTGAAAATAGTAAAACATATACCACGAGATCGCATGTCAAAAGTTAGTAGGTGCTTAATTTGGCCAAATCTGGGAAACGTGAAATAATTATTATTTATTTTTATTTTTATTGCTTTTCCATTTATCGATCATCCCGTGCCAAATTTTAGCAAATTCAAAGGAAACGGTTTCGTTACAAAAGCAATCTTTTCGCAAATATATTTCTATAGATTCACGGATAATGGATGGAAAATAAGCTCTTGATTGAAAAATTATTTTACTATTATTGAAATCTGTCTGCAACTGCTCCTTACTATATTGTCTAGCTAAAGCGGTGGTTCTTCTGTCATGTATGATATCAGCCATGTGTTCTTTTATTCTTGTTTTAAAACATGACAGAAGAACCACCGCTTTAGCTAGACAATATAGTAAGGAGCAGTTGCAGATAGATTTCAATAATAGTAAAATAAATTTTCAATCAAGAGCTTATTTCCCATCCATTATCCGTGAATCTATAGAAATATATTTGTGAAAAGATTGCTTTTGTAACAAAACCGTTTCCTTTGAATTTGCTAAAATTTGGCACGCGATGATCGATAAATGGAAAATCAATAAAAATAAAAATAAATAATAATTATTTCACGTTTCCCAGTTTTGGCCAAATTAAGCACCTACTAACTTTTGACATGCGATCTCGTGGTAGATGTTTTACTATTTTCAAATATGGGAGAATTTTGTATTTATTATTAAGATCTGAAGATGTCACCGATAGTTGTGCACGAAACATATGTTATCTACATTAAAGAAAAAGGTATTTTAAAATATTCTGTGTTATGTTTTTTTTTATAACTTTAAGCATTATTGGACATTAGTTTAAAGTTAACAAGTGATTGGATTACATTATTTGACGGGATGTATTTAATGATTCTGACACTGTGTAAATAAAAAAGAACAGACCATTCTTCTTATTTAAGCTCATTTGAGTGTAAAGTATAACAATGAACAGAAGATATTTGGAAGCTACATTTATCGGTAGCTTAATAAAATTCCTTCGAAAATTTAAAGTCAAAAGTTTGAAGTATTAAAGTTCAAGGAACAGCTGGAAGGAATTTCTAACGAATCGCAAGATAATACTCCATTTGTTCAAAATTGTAATAACTTATTTTCCAGCACTCATTAATTTTCCTTTATTACTCATAGAAAATATTGTTCAGTAAAACTACACTTTAAATTGCGATTTCAAACGAATGTAATATATATATAAATAAATATACAATAAATATAGAAACACTTTTTTTTTTTGTAAAATAAATAATTTGTATTATTATGCTTAAATTCGCGAAATGCATTTAAACTGATAAATGATATATTTCATTTTCTCCATTCTGTTCATTCCATATATTAATTTATATTTTGATTTAAATATAAATTAACATCATATACGTCAATAAAGATATTACCATTAGAACAGACGATTTGTTATGGCCTTCACCAGGATCTTATGTGTAGACCATACAGAACAAATGTTTTTACATTTGAATAACTTTAATAAAAGAAATTCTTGTGATATATAGTATACGAGCAGGGAAGACCAAGCTATGCTCGAATCTATGTTCAAATATCATGCCCCACGACCAAAATGACCCACTAATTGAATTTTCTCGAACATGTAACTTAGCCCAACACTCTTCTCGTGCCCGAAAACCATAGGATGCAAAATTTAGTGTAAATAGTCTGAGCCGTTTTTAGGTGCGTTCGTCATTATATAAATACGTAGCACCTATTGTCGTCGCTTGGTCCGTCCGTCTATCTGTCCGTCTGTCCGTCTGTCTGTCCGTCCGTCCGCATATAACAACGCAAAAACTATCCAACCGAATGGTTTGCAATTTAAAATATATTATCTTTGCAGAATTTTGTCGAGACATTTCAAATTTTATTAAAATCGAATCAAAACTTTAGGAGATATTAATAAAAATATTTATTAAGAAATATGAATGTTTTTTTCCAAAATCGGTGCTTTCTTGTTAGAGGAGCTTCCGAGGTTTAATCGTCAAGCGACTGAGGTACTTACTTTATGACAGAAATTAATCTGCAGACGATAGAATTCATTTCACAGAATTAAAAATCATCAAGATCTGAATATTTATATAACTAGCTATACTACGAACGCACCTCATTTGTCACGTTTAACGTACAATTTCCAACTTGTTAAGATAAAATAGCTTGACCCAAAATGACCCATGACCAAAATGACCCACTAATCGAAATTTCTCGAACATGTGACCTAGTCCAACAGTCTTCTCGTATCCAAAAACCATAGGATGCAAAATTTGGTGTAAATAGCCGGAGCCGTTTTTAAGATAAAATAGCTAGACCCATAATGACCCATGACCAAAATGACACACTAATTCATTTTCTCGAACTTGTGACCTAACCCAACAGTCTTCTCGTGTCCAAAAACCATAGGATGCAAAATTTAGTGTAAATAGTCTGAGCCGTTTTTAGGTGCGTTCGTAATTATATAAATACGTAGCACCTATTGTCGTCGCTTGGTCCGTCCGTCTATCTGTCCGTCTGTCCGTCTGTCTGTCCGTCCGTCCGTCCGCATGTAACAACGCAAAAACTACCCAACCGAATGGTTTGGAATTTAAGATATATTATCTTTGCAGAATTTTGTCGAGACATTTCATTTTTTTTTAAAATCGAATCAAAACTTTAGGAGATATTAATAAAAATGTTTATTAAGAAATATGAATTTTTTCCCCAAAATCGGTGCTTTCTTGTTAGAGGAGCTTCCGAGGTTTAATCGTCAAGCGACTGAGATACTTATTTTATGACAGAAATTAATCTGCAGACGATAGAATTCATTTCACAGAATTAAAAATCATCAAGATCTGAATATTTATATAACTAGCTATACTACGAACGCACCTCATTTTCACGTTTAACGTACAATTTCCAACTTGTTAAGATAAAATAGCTTGACCCAAAATGACCCATGACCAAAATGACCCACTAATCGAAATTTCTCGAACATGTGACCTAGTCCAACAGTCTTCTCGTATCCAAAAACCATAGGATGCAAAATTTGGTGTAAATAGCCGGAGCCGTTTTTAAGATAAAATAGCTAGACCCATAATGACCCATGACCAAAATGACCCACTAATTCATTTTCTCGAACTTGTGACCTAGCCCAACAGTCTTCTCGTGTCCAAAAACCATAGGATGAAAAATTTAGTGGAAATAGCCTGAGCCATTTTTAAGATAAAATAGCTTGACCCATAATGACCCATTATTAAAATTACCCACCAGTTGCATTTTCTCGAACATGTGACCTAGCCCAACAGTCTTCTCGTGCCCGAAAACCATAGGATGCAAAATTTAGTGTAAATTGTCTGAGCCGTTTACAGGATAAAATAGCTTGACCCATAATGACCCAGGACAAAAATGACCCACTAATTGAATTTTCTTGAACATGTGACCTAGCCCAACAGTCTTCTCGTACCCGAAAACCATAGGATGCAAAATTTAGTGCAAATAGTCTTAGCCGCTTTTTAGATAAATTAGCTTGGCCCACAGTGACCCTGAAATGACCCACTAATTGAATTTTCTCGGACATGTGACCTAGCCCAAAGATTTTCTCGTGCCCGAAACTCGTAGGATACAAAATTTAATCAAAATCGTTAAAGCCGTTTTTTAGATAAAATTAATTTGACCCGCGTTGACCCATAAAAGGACCCACTAATCGAAAGTTCTTGAACATGTGACCCAGCCCAATAGTCTTCTCGTGCCCGAAAATGGTCGGATACAAAATTTCGTCAAAATTGTTTTAACCGTTTTTTAGATACAATTAGCTTGACCCTGCTCCTTGATGACCCAAAATGACCCACTAATCAAATTTTCTCGAAAACGTGACCCAGCCCAATGGTTTTCGGGTGGTAGGATACAGTTTTTTTCAAAATCGTTAGAGCCGTTTTTAAGATAAAATTTGCAGATATATATATATAACCACACACAAGATTTGCACGTATTAGAATATATGATGAAGTGTTAAGTTTAGTAATAAATTTGTTTGATTTGTGACATAATAGTGGATTCGTGGGAAGTATTAAATTGGAACTTTCTTCTGAATTTCCAGAGGTGAGTTTAAAAACTAAACATTTTTAGAACGTTCATTGTGTTTACAACTGACAGCACTCAAAAGCACAAAACTTTAGAAAATATATAAAGTCTTTGTTTACATTAGTCACTTAAATATTTTTCTTGACATAGATTCTAATAAATGCGTTTCTGACTTCCGAAAAGAATGATTCCTGACAAGTTATATTTTAAACTTTTGCACGTTTTAAATACCCTTTTTATTTGGATTACAACCACTTAAATAAATATCCCTAGTTAAGATAATGCGCGATACGTAAGACTATTTGTTGTAATTTCAATGTTTGATAAAATTTAATAAATAAAATTTGACTTTTGAACATTTATTTTTTAGGAATAGTTTTAAAACTAAATTTAATTGCAAACAATAAAGTTTTCTGATTATAAATATGTATAATAGGAAAAAAAACCCTAGTCTTAACTCCCCTTAAAGAAATTCACTATTTATATGAACAAATAATGTGGAAATATGCATGACTGATATAATCATGCAGATTTTGAAATATTTTTCATTATTAAAAAACTCACATTAAAAGATATTACTTAGATTACCAATTTTAATTTTATTTTAAAATACAAAAATTTTCTAAACCATTCAAAGTAGTAGGATACTCTTTTTTTTAAAACTTTGAAAACTATATGTTTTATACACGTGAAGTACAGAAAAAAGACACAAGTTACACAATGTAACTGAAAAAAAAAGACACATGAATTCTTCATCTTCTTTTTCACCTGTCCTTTCTTCAGTTGAAGAATGTTTTGAACCTACGGGAACAAAAGTGTAAATTTAAAAACTGTAGAGTTTCTTTGACATTTAAGAACTTTCAAATTGGCCCATAACATTGTTCATGAAAAAAATATAAAAAAACCTCGAATTACAGTTATATATACAAAACTTAAAACAAAACCACTATATTTTTATATGTGTCTCTACACTCAAGAATATTTTGAATGCTGCTATAAATATTCTAAATACCTTACAAAGAGTTATAACTTGTTCTTAAAATACAAATATTATGGAAATATCGATGAGGATTTTAACCCTCTGAGCGTCTGAGGGCTTTCCTGCATTTGCATAAAAATGCTCGTAAAACTAATATTAATTGAAATTTTCTTTCACAATTTGTTTCTAAAATACACTTCACGCCTCTTTATCATACATATATCTTAAAATACAACTCTGTTAAAAATATTTTTGCCTACAATCAAATTAAGTTGTTTTTGGAAAACGGAAAAATACGGGCAAAACACTTAGAGGGTTAATGAAAATCACAAAAACACACCCGTAACAACAACAATAAAAAAAATTATAAAAAAAGTTCTTTGAATTTAACTTGCACTGATAGCCGTGTATTGAAAGTACATATAAGTTCTAAAATATGTACTTGAGGCATTGATTAATAAAGAAACACTAAAATGTTATCTTGCATCTTTTACAACTAGAACTATGACTTGCAATCATTGCTTTCTTTCAATCTTTTTCTTTTTTCCCATTCGTCTATTTATTTTTACTTTTATGAACTTAATCAAAATGCTCTTTTACAATGTTCAGGATTTTGTAAACATTTAAGCTGATTTCTTTAGATAACGACCTATTCCAATCACTATATCTACCCTATATATATAAAATCCTAATGAAACGAATTTGTGAAACGATTTTATGAAACGAATTTATGAAACGATTTTATGAAACGACTGATTAAACGACTGATTATGTTTCAGGGCTATTTTTAGTAAAATATTAAACGCTTGATGGTGAAAT
The DNA here is from genome assembly GCA_963931845.1 of Maratus michaelseni. Lineage (NCBI taxonomy): Eukaryota > Metazoa > Arthropoda > Arachnida > Araneae > Salticidae > Maratus > Maratus michaelseni. The sequence continues at coordinate 389,704,829 of OZ007592.1, read as the reverse complement.
TAATACCAATAGTCCATAAAAATCCGCGGATGTAAAAACTGGTAATAAAATTTTGAAATTGGAATTCGTTTTCGAGATATTAATTTATTTCAAATTTTTTGACATTTCTGTAATGATGGCAACTAATTACTCAGTTTTTTTGTGACAAAAAAGGGAAAAAAATCGAAAAGGATCCCGATAGGGATTATTGATTTCTTTTAATTCGTCATTTTCAAATTGAAATTGAATTTATCTTTTATTTCAATCAATAATGAAGACAAGATTGTGATTAAATTATATTTTACAGGAAAATTTGAAAAAAAAAAATCACATTTCTATCGTTAGGATTCAATCGTCTGTCATCAGTCAATTTAATTTATAAACTGAAAATATTTTGAATAAATTCGTCCAAATGACGTCATTTATGTAAATACGTCATTTATGTTTATACAATTTATTTAATATAAAGAAGCCATTTATCTATTTTTATGTACAAAAAGAGGTAAATTGAAAGACAATTATAAATAAATTGTATATATACATATAAATACATGTATAAACAAGCATAAAAGTTCGGTGCTTTCCCAGTATATGACGAAACAGAGAAAATAGCCTTGGCGGAAAAGAAAATTTGGCAACATACTTTCTGTCAACCTATTCACTTTGTTATTTCGTATACAGAAGCATTTTTACAATATTTATACAATTTGTTTAGCATAAAATGTCATTTATCCTATTTTATATATAATCAGAAGTAATTTGTATAGAAAAAACAATAATAATATGCGTATAATTAAAATACGTATATAAACAAAAAAAATTTCGAATTTGTTTCCATGGCTGTTTGTGTCATTTGGCACCAAATCTCACTTTCTGATGACCGAATTGCGCCAAGCTTTTTAAAAAAGCGTCAAGATCCCTATAATAGAAAAGGACCAAAAGTTCATTGGGTTTGTTTTCATAACTTTTGGCAAGAAATCTATGTATATTAACGAATCTATCCCTTTTTGAAGCTCGAATTATGACAAACCTAAAAGCAAAGGATCCTATACTTTAAAAGTACCCAATTTTCTTATGGACAATATTCAAGTGACATAACATGGTGTAAAATGATCGCGGATAGCAAATTTGTTTAAATATTTCATCAAGTGATGCCGAATAAATGCAGGCATGCATGCACAAATTACTTAATTAATTTTGTATGATAAATAATTATTAGAAAATTCGTATATACATATTAATTAAAATAAATAATTTACATATTTAAAATAACATGAAAATATGCATGATGGTGCACTAAAATAGAGAAAATTAAAACGTGTTACTGAAAATGTCTATAACGTAGTACTTTTCAATACCGTGGTTCTTAATGTTATTCACAAGCAGATGGAATTTTTCTCATCCTTAAACGAAAAGGAAGAATAGAATACAGATCGTTGTTATAAAAATCCGAGAGGTAGCCACAATTTAAACCTAACCATTTTATACAAGCTGGTTTTCAAGGTGTAATTGATTTTACTTATCAATCCCGAAAACAGTCGTCAGTTGTCGCAACAGCTGTGTTATAATGATAATAAAAAAAAATGCCCGATTAAAACGTTAAAAGCATGGCAACCCAATTACACATTTACCAATATTTTTAAAACAAAGCACGCCGTCATGTTTTTAGAGGCCTCGAAGTCTGAGCGGGGGTTGGCGAGCGTAGCTCGCAGGGGGTAGGCCCCCTAGTATATATATATATATATATATATATATATAAACCTTTGAATTCAAAATACATAAAAATAAAAAAAAATAAAAAATCTAGCTGCAAAACTGACCAAATCTCCAATTTTTTAAAGATAGGTAAGTATAAAGTGCATACAGAAATACATATATATATATATGTATATATATTAAAAATTTTAAATATTTGTTTCGCCAAGATTAACATTATATTCTATAAAATGTTAAAATGTTTCCTTTTATTAATATGCGATATATTATACCTGCTTATTAAATCAAAACCTATTCTTAAACTAACCTGTCAATCTACATATGTAAAGGTATAAGACCTTAATCCTCCTAAAAATATTTATTCCAAATAGCTTAAGTCTAAAAATGACACTAATTACTTATATTCCTTAAATAAAACCCTTTTATTATTTAACTCCTTATTAAAATTCACTATTATTTACCGTATATATCCAACCTCTCTTAATTCTTTATTTAATTGCTAAAATGCCATAACTCCTAAATTATCCCGTTCTATAGAGCTATGTATTTAAAATCATTCTTTTATTAAAATATCAAAATGTCTCTTTTAATATTTCAATGCTTTATTGTTCTAATTTTTATTCCGCATCAATAAGTTCATTTTTTTCTTTTCTGTTTTTCTCTAGCGTAAGATAAAATTATCATCTGGTAATCCAAAATCTTTTCAGTAGGCATTCTCGAGATCAGAAAGTATCGTTTGTTTACATGACGTATACCTGATTTCGAGGCTATAGATTGTTCTAGAAGAGTCTTTTCACGCTACGGAAGTAAAATCACATCAAGCTTATTTCATCGGGACTATTAGTATGTCCGTCTTAAAGTGATTATGATTGGAGAAGGTAAGTCAGGTGACTTAGTTGTCACTTTGCGCGAGATTAACTTAAATACGCAAACGCAGCAAAATCCGAGAGCCATACATATGAGTTAAATTTGTTTTTCGGGGTTTTCGAGAGTTCACAGTTTTTTCGAATCTTTTTCGAGACGTCTAGTTTCCACGATTACTGTCATGTTCGAACCCAGTGATATTTATACCGTACCTAATAAGACCTTTGCTACCGGTAACAACATATCTTCTTCGATAATATCATCATAGTAATTCTAAGACCTCATAATGTAATGATTTGAAACTCCGACTGCACCATAAAAATGACTAAGTAATCATTTTAATCACGACTCGCTAGAGCATTTCTTTTGCTTGGTTCCTGATTATATAATAAAGCTTTGAAACGAAAATTTCGACTGCTTACTTCTGGATTACAGACATTTTCTGAGTGATACAATCTTCCGGCCTATACCTGTGTGTTTCAATACATTGAAACCCGACCTAAAACAGCTAACACCAACTGCCTTTTTAAGCTCGAATATGTCACTTTATCTCTCTCTCTCTCTCTATCTCTCTCTATCTCTCTATCTCTTACACACACACATATATATATTATACATATTCATATATAATGGATGCAAATCTTGTCAACACGATTGGACATTGTATTGATCTTGCCAGTCTCTCGGAGGAGTACGTCAACCTTTACACGAAGACCCGGACAAAATCTGTCCAAGCTTGCATGTGTTTTCGGACAGATGCTGTCCGAGCCGCCGTATAAAGGTTAACAAAACGTTTTAAAGTTGGTAAGTTTGATAAAGTTCGTACTATGTATTCTAAAAATATTTGTCAAGTATGGTAATTTTGTTTAAAGAGACACACAAAACAAAACAAAAAACATTCGAAAATGTTCATCACGATAACATCTGAAATGCTGAACCAAATCAAAATTAATTGGGACAGTGCATTGATCTTGTGGTGACTTCAATGAGTTTGTAAATATATAGCCCTTATAATTTGTTTACAGTGACAAACAGAAACAAATATTATGTTAAATGTGTCATTACGATATAATTCCGAAATAATGAAACAATGCTAATACCATTGCGACAAACTGTTAATCAATTCTATATATCTTCCAGAGAGATTGTTAATAAAGTATGCGATTTTATAACTCGTTTATAGGCACACAAAAGGAAATCTTGCAAAATGTGAGAACACAATAAAGTCCGTAATACTTAAACAATTAAAACCTAATTGATATAGTGGATTGATCTTGCCTATATCTTTGAAAAATTTGTTAATGCAGATTGTTATTTTTATAGTTAGTTTACAGATACACACAAAAATTTTCGATGGCGTTCATTGAATTGTTTATGTAATATTACAGCCTAGGATCAATTTTTAAACTATGATTTCGACATTTTTTTTAAACATTATATATATGGTAGTAGTCTCAAGTCTACCACCGTGCACTATGGTGTTTGCATGTTGCTAGCTGTGGGGGTGTGGGAGATATGGTGGTTGAAATTGGTCGACCTCGGGATTTTTTTTTATTTCGATCAAAGTGTTTTAAAAATGTTTTGTAATTTTCTATAATGTAGCGCAGACCACTGGTGTTTGCGTGTGGTAGTAGACCATCCAGTAGTCTGCCATCGTGCACTATGGTGGTTGCATGTCGTTAGCTGTGAGGATGTGACATAGATGGTGATTGCATGTCGGTAGCTGTGGGGGTGTGGGAGATATGGTGGATGAAATTGGTTGATCTAGGGCATTTTCATATTTCGACCAAAGTGTTCTAAAAATGTTTGGAATATTCTAGAATGTACTAGAAGGTTCTTGAAAGTACTGCAATATTCTAGAATGTACAAAATTTTCTTTATATAATGTATAAATATTGTATGAATATTTAAGTATACTAAAATGTTTCTGATATATATATATATTAGGTTTCCATATGGACCGAAATGATAGAGAACAGTCTGGAATGTTCGAAGTCCATTCTGTTGGGGTGCGAAAGACATGGTGGTCTAAATTGGTCGACCTAGGACATTTTCAAAAATAAAATTGTTCAGAAAAATAATAAACATAAGAATCAAAAAGAGAAATGTCTTTTGATGACCGTCTTCTATATTAAATATAGAAAAAAACTGAACAGATGTATAAAAAAAAATTAACTCAGCTAGGCACTTTTATAAATTATAAAATGTTTTTTTTTTTTCAAATTGAAAAAGAAATGAAATTAAGAAATGGTTATATGAATAAAATAATTATATTTCGTTACACAGTTAAATTGCAGCATATTTATTAAATGTTTCTAAACAAATTGGAAGACTTCGTTTTGACAATTAATCATAAGTTCAGAAGATTAATTAACAGTATTGGTGATTTCTAAAACTTTGTTAAAACGTAATTTATTAATGATTAAGTTATACAAGAATGCATGAATAGTTTTCGTAGTGTCAGGTAATAAAAGTAATCAAATTAATTACTACCAAACAATTTCGAGAAATTTATTAAATTAAATTCATGTCCGTTATAAAATTTTAAATGTTAGATAGATTCGATGTTATTCTTCGCTGTACTATTTCTCATAAAATTCTTATTTCGGGATTTACAATTTATTAGAATTTTTAAAGCTGTTTTTTTTAACACATTGCAACGCTGATTTAGTTTTGCATGCCTGTATGTGTATTTCTGTATTTTGTTTGGCATCGTAACTGCGCAAAATACTCAGATCATCCATAAATTTTAATATAATTATCATGAAATTATAGAAAATTATTTTTATGTTTTAAATCGATTTACTTGGAAATAATCATCAATTAATAGACAGGTACTACAAGAGAGAGATATTTATTTTCACAAAGAAATTGAAGATGCATCGAAGGAGTTTGCACGATCGGAAACCAAAGCGGACATGTTTGCATATGATTGAGGGAAAAACGTGCGCTCATGGAGAGAGTTAATGGCTATGGCGGCCTGGGCGTTATTTTTTTTCATAATTTCTTAAAATAAGTTTATTTTTTATTTTTTATTATTATTTTTTTAATTTCAGATACAATATTTTCCATATTTTCCATCCCGTAACACTTTTATTTCCCAGATCTGTTGCCCCATTAAAGCTTGCCCGGTACTCGGATTACATCTACAATTGACACCATGCTTTTTTTTCTGAAAAACAACTTCAGAAATGATAGAAATAAATATTAGAAAGATAAAATGTTTTGTGTGGATTTTGTTTTTGATTGTAAAACAATTTTTTTTTTTTTTTTTTTTAGTAATACCTATTGATTACACTTCTGGACTGCAGTCCTGCAAGCTACGGAATTCCGTGGCCAGCGTTAATTTTTTTCTTTTAAAAACCTACCACAATTTTCGGATAGTAATTTTTGTTTCATTTAATGATAGACCTTCCATAATAAATATATATTCGGAAATTCTGTTATGTATTTAAAAAAATTGCTTTTTTTAATCAAGAAAAATGACCGTTACATAAAGATTACGATTACTATTCAAAAATTATGGCAGGTACTTTTAATAAAAACACGTTAGCCACAAGATACTGCAGCTTGAAGGATTACAATCCGCGGGGGACTTCACTCATCTATGGAAACTTAAATATTTCTCTTGATCTCTAAATATGAAAAGAACTTTGTAAATCGTAGATATGGTGTACTGAAAAGAGTAAATTTGCTTAGTTATTGTAGAGATTTAAGGTTTTCAAAGTTACTATTTTTTATGTACTTTTTCTGTAGAAACCTTTCTATAGTGCAATATCAATTCAGCATTTTAAGTATGTATATAGGGATTTTTCATAATACAAAATACCTCTACCCATCCTATTAAATATTTTTGAACAACGTTTGCATGGTGAATATTTGTGTGTTTGTGTGTGGTGAGGCAAACACCTGCAGAGACCACATTTTAGGATGCTATTTTGCTAAAGAGAAATAAGCTGTTGTAAATAAACAGCATTTGCTGTCAACTTATAACAGAAATCACGTTTATAACAATCACGTTTATAACTGACTTAATAAGTCATTAATAATACGTTAAAGACATTATTTTTTAAAAAAGAGGCTAAAGCTCTCAGAACTGGTGTTCTTGTATCTTAATAGTCATAAAAGTAAAATTTATTTGCATAATAGTTTTAGTGATACTTGTTAAAATACAAATTATAAATGGTGAAACGTTTCTCAAACTAAGGTAACCAAATTATAAGCAATTTTAATCATTTAATCATTTAAAATTAAAAAAAAAATATTTGCATAATAGTTCTAGAGATATTTGTTAAAATACAAACGGTAAATGGTGAAATGTTTCTCAAACTAAAGATATCAAATTATATGCAATTTTAATCATTTAATCATTTTTTATTTAAAAATTCATTTGCTTAATAGTTTTAGAGATATTTGTTAAAATATAAACGGTAAAGGGTGAAACGTTTCCGAAACTAAATAAACCAAATTATTCAAAATTTTAATCGGTAACTCTGGAAGCATCATTAATTTTTTCCACAAAAATCAACAAATTAGTTGAAGTTTCTAATTAAAATAGAATCAACTATTAGTACATTTTATTACTATTAATAATGCAGTTTTTAATGTAAACATAACTACTAATCAAATGCACCTCAGATTTTTAGTTCAATGATCAGCCAAACTTTGGCTCAGACGCAATATTAAGTGTAGGTCGAAGTAACAGACAAATGTTTGGCTCATATAGGCGAGAAAGCCAAACTCAATCGTTGGCAAACGAATATAGAAAATAATGAACTAATGATAACCCAACAATTCTGTGTTGCTTGAGCAGGTGCTCTTGAATGAAAAAAATGTATAAAAATGGGAAGAGTTGGTAAAGTTATTTGACCAGCCTCGTGGTTTAATTATCATGGTTGAACATCGTTGACCATGGTCATGGTTCAACGACGATGTTCAAGTCAATGTCCATTGTCTATTTACTTGGACATATTGGCAAGTCTCTCAGCAATATGACGGTTACGAAAAATTTAAATATCACCAGGCTTTAAATAAAACCTGAAATTGCTTACTAACAAAAGGAAGATTTTTTTTCTTTTGCTTTACTGGACACAACCAATGTAATGGATGTTAAGTACGGAAAGTATAACAGATTTTCGCACTTTGGTGTTTGTAGGTGAAAAGGAGTACAACTTATTTAACATTTTTAACTTTTAATTACTAATCTAGACTATGTACAATATTTTACATGGGGAGTTATAATAATTAGGGGAATTCGTGAGTTTACATCTAAGTATCGGAGCAACTCTCCGCAACACATCCTGTGCGATTCCGCTCTCAACAACCCGGCACAATACTGTCATACTCCTACTTATAGTTTTAATAACAGCTGTCTTCGCTGTCTTACAAAAAGAGAAGTTAGTTCAACTTAACTGAGTTAAGGGAAATAGCTGAGATTGCTCCATTTTTCGCTGTCTCCGCTCCACTCCAAAGAAAGGGTTTTACGTCACAACAGAATAGCTGAGTATGTTTGATGCTATGGGTTTAATCTCTACACGTGTATTTCTGTTGCTATGGGCTGTGAAATCATTCAGCGATAACCACATGGATATATGAAGTTTCATTAATGTATTAATTTACAATCGTGGAGGAAAAAAAAGTAATCACCTTACTAATGTGGCTAAAATTTATTGAGAAAACTATAAGTACAAATAGACTAAGAATAATGTCTACTAATTAGTGCTATGCATAAATTATGCCGACATATTATAAAATATATCATCTTTGAATTTTAAAACAATAATACCAATTTTTCAAGCTATATTTGAGTTCCTTGGATCCGATCAGTCTGATGCAGGTAAAAGTTATATAATTTATCTTAAATCTTCAAATAGTTAAAATAATTTAAAGTTGGAAGATGGAAATGTTAAATCCATGTGACACGTTTTAAATTACAACTTCATAAAAATCATCTTATTGAAATTTTTTAATTTTTGAATGAAATACACTGAGACTCAAACATCTGACATATGTTTAAGCAATTAAAATTACAGGAACCCTAATTATGTGCACTTGGATATATCTAATGAAAATTAGAAACTTTTCAAAGAGCTGAAAGAAGGCTTAGCAATACAATTATATTTTTTAATTTGGTTATTTTTGGCGTGTGATATCATTTCATGTCATTCTGCATGCGAGTTTCCGCAATTTTATTTAATGTCTTAGCGTTCCAAATTTTGCACGTTTTAGTAAAATAATTGTATATATATATACAATTATTATATATATATACCCCACGTTATCCACGGTGGGTAAAATCATTGGAAATTCCAAATAGTTGGCCACCACTATTTCAGATTTGACAATTTATATTTCATATTCCGATCACTTAATTCGCAATCACCTTATATAATCGACGGATTTGTAATATTTATCTGTGATTAAATAAGCTGAAAAATTATGTGAAAAAATTGTGGAAAAACTGTGCGTACCCTGCGTAGTGCGTACATTTCTGAAAATTTCTGAAAAATTCTTTCATAATAAATTTCTTAAATTTCTTAAAATTTCGTTTTATTTAATCATCGAAATTGTGCGATTAAATTCCGAAAAGATTCCTATTTGGAAATACAGGCGCTTAATCATTAAATATTATTTATGGAACCCTTGTCTCGAAAGGGTTAGAAGTTAAACTGCAGCACTGAAATAAAAACTGAAAATATTCACAATGTGTCAAAAATAAGATTATGCGTTTATTTACAAAGATTTCTTAAAATTAATAAGACTGTTTGCATCTTTTATTAACTCACAGGCTATCAAAGCCTGAGAGCTTATGTGTCCGCCGGTTCTGTATGTACGTACGTACGTATGTATGTATGTATGTACGTAACGCGATAACGCGATAACTCTTGATAGAACTAACCGTTTTACTTTAAATTTTGTTTATAGGTTCCTTGTGATAAGGCGCTTCCCTGATTAGTTTTGGAGGTTCATTGGTTCAGCATAAAGGGGGGAAACGGGGGGCTAACCCCCATAATTTAGATAAATGGGTTTTCATGCAGAATTATCCCATTTTCTTCAAATTTTGTATATAGGTTCATTTTGATAATGTGCTTCTGTCAATAATTTTGGGGGTTCAATGGTTAAGTATAAAGGGGGAAAGGGGGAATAACCCCCCCCTAATTTAGATAAATGAGTTTTTCATGCAGAATTATCCGATTTTCTTCAAATTTTGTATATAGGTTCATTTTGATAATGTGCTTCTGTCAATAGTTTTGGGGGTTCATTGGTTAAGTATAAAGGGGGAAAGGGGGGATACCCCCCCTAATTTAGATAAATGAGTTTTTCATGCAGAATTATCAGATTTTCTGCAAATTTTGTATTTAGGTTCCTTGTGATAATGCGCTACTCTGAATAGTTTTGGGGGTTCATTTGTTAAGTATAAAGGGGGAAAGGGGGGGCTAATCCCCCCTTAATTTAGATAAATGTGTTTTTCATGCAGAATTATCCCATTTTCTTCAAATTTTGTATATAGGTTCATTTTGATAATGCGCTTCTATCAATAGTTATGGGGGTTCATTGGTTAAGTATAAAGTGGGAAAGGGGGGGATAACCCCCCTAATTTAGATAAATGGGTTTTTCATGCAGAATTATCAGATTTTCTTCAAATTTTGTATATAGGTTCATTGTGATAATGCGCTTCTCTGAATAGTTTTTGGGTTCATTGCTTAAGTATAAAGGGGGAAAGGGGGGGCTAATCCCCCCTTAATTTAGATAAATGTGTTTTTCATGCAGAATTATCCCATTTTCTTCAAATTTTGTATATAGGTTCATTTTGATAATGCGCTTCTATCAATAGTTATGGGGGTTCATTGGTTAAGTATAAAGGGAGAAAGGGGGCCCTTAATTTAGATAAATGGGTTTTTCATGCAGAATTATCCGATTTTCTTCAAATTTTGTATATATATTCATTGTAATTAGAGACTTCCCTGATTAGTTTAAGGGGTTCATTAGTTAACTATGGGTAACAAGGGTAACAGGGGGATGACCCCCCCCCCCCTTAATATATTGTTGATTTCATTATTTTTCGAGGGGCATATTTCAAATTCTTTGAAATAAGAGTATAATATTTAATTAGTGTGAATAGCCTGTGAGCTCAATGCCCTCAGTTTAACTGGGCAGTTTTCTTTTTATTTTATAATGAAACAGGAAGTATCAGATCATAAATTAAAATTCTCAAATAAGACTAAAAATATAAGATTGTAAATGCTATTCATTTGTAACTTATTTCAAGTATATGATTAAGTATTTCCTTAAAGTTTTATCGTATTATGCAAACATTTTTCATTGCTCTCATTTCAACTTACCATTTGTGTAAAGACATTTGTAATAACACCTCTCTCTCTCTAATTTTGACTAGTTAGTCAGTGTCAAACGTTAACAAATATGGGAGCAACTTTGAATACATTAATAAACAATGCTTGAAGAAAAAACAACAATTGTGATTAAAATCTTGATTTTTATAATGAAAGAAATGTTTGTAAAATTCTATTAAAACGTCATTAGGCAATTGAAGTACTTCATTTAATAATAATGTAATTTTTCTGCAATACAAGAATCTATTAAATAGTTGAAAGTTTTCTTTTTTTATTTAAAGATATTTTAACACAATAACCGCATATAATTAAGAAATATAGAATCTGAAATTTATTATATCGAAATGAATAATTTCACGAAAAATTTAATCTTGATCTAACTTGTATTAATAACAATAATTTTTAGATCTTATACATGAAATATTTTCATGCCTGTAATTGAATCATAAGAAGTGTGTCTTAGTTTAATTCTGTTTCCACATAGTGTATATTACAAATAAAAAAACATGTAAAATTCACTGTATTTGCACTTCCCTGCCATTTTCTTTTAAGGCTTATTAATTTTATTGTCGAATATAGTAATATTAATTGTGTTATTATTCCAGAATTTGTTATTGTTAGATACAGACCACAAAAAAATAATAATAAATACATTTTAAGCACCAAATTTTCACGGGAAAAAAGTAAAATGTCCAAAAGACTGGAAATTATTTATTATTTTCATTTACACTGAACAAAACAAACTTAGGAGTCGTCTTCATGCTGAAATTGTAGCAAACTCTGAAACTTGCAAGACGACCACGTAATTGGTTATTTCGGTAAATTTTAATTTAAGTGGCAACACAGGAATTAATTCGGTCAATTTGTATAAAAATTCTAAAAGATTAAAATTTGAAACTCAATGGTTAAATTCATTTAGAATCGTTGCAAAAGAGATTGCAATGCGGATAGTTTTTTAAGCAAAACTAAAAATCTGCTTGGCGGAATAAACTCTAATTTTGGCATTTAGAAATCCTTTTCTGTTAAAAATTGTATAGGTTATCATTAACATTTTTTCCGTAAAATAAATATTTTCAAAATACTAAAAAAAACCTATGAATCTTTTAACAGAGATCGATTTCATAAAGCTTTAAATATGTGAATTCAAAACTACAGCTCATTCTACGAAGTTGTTCTTGAATTATACTCCAAAAACCGCCGACATTTTAATCCGTTTTGCAACCAATAAACATGAATTTAGCATTAGGAGTTCTAAATTTTAAACCTACATATTTTACAATTGTTGTGACCGAATGACATACAGTTTGGTATACAAAAACAACATTTACCAAACAAGACAAATGGTATGTCAAAATTAAGTGTTCATATTGATAATTGCAGAGTTAAAACTAAAATGTCTGATTTAATAGATAAATTGTAAAGTAAGTTAACTAAAATAATCGGTAAACAGCAGTGCGCTGAACCTTTCGTATATTGAACACTTAAACAAGTTGTTCTACATGGAATTTTTCAAATTGTGAAGACGTATTATCTTTAAAGGCATCCTGAAAATGTTGAAATATTTTTGTTTCACATAGTCAATTTGAAAAAGAAAATGTGCGTGTTTTTGTTGAACTATTTTTATTTTTTGGGGACTTACACGTCAATTATTGGCAAACCAAACTACATCCATACGATAAAAATAAGAAATAAAAAATGATCAGCATCATCTACATTATAAAGGAAAAACATGTCAGTGTGTAACTCAGACGTCATATTGAGGGTCGCAACACCTGACCAATAAATTTACCTTTTATTGTTTTTTTTTTTCTAAACACACCGCAGAATTTGAATTTGTACACCAGCGAAAAGGAAAGTGCAATTTGTTTGAAAACTGCATCACAATTTACTGATTTTTTTTTAAATAAATAAATTAAACCGTGTTCGGTTGTATAAATTTGGCGCCCTCTCAATTTCCGCGTCCGGGGCGAAGGCCCACTTCGCCCCCCCTCTTCGCACGGCCCTGGTCTCCGTGTGTGAGAGTTATGAGAGGATTCTTTATGTTGCTAACAAGTGTTACAAAATCCTACGAAAAAAAAACTGATATTGAAGTAATATTTTCTAACTACTTTTGCATTATAATTAGCTATGTTTCGATTGCATTGTTTTACAGGAAAATAAGTACCTTTTTAGTAAATATAGTTATGAAACATACAAAAGTTTTGTTTCTGAAATTGTTCTCTATTGATTTTAAAATTTTTATTTATTGTCGAACGATTAATGTACACACTTGCTGGTGCCTAACCTATATAAAATATACTGAAATAGCTTCATTTTTTTCCTCGAGAAACAGGTACTTCATCATCAGCTGTTCTCCCAAAGCGTTTCCATGTATTGCTGACCCTTAAATCTTTTAGCTAATTTTTTTAGCTTTTATGATTTTAGTTACTATATATATATCTATTTATGTAAATGTATTTAAAGTACATTAAAAGAAAGAATCAGACGTAATTTCGTTTACTTTTGTTATGTGTTTTGTTTCTGTGAAAACGCAATCCTCTAACTTTAATAATGAAATTTGCAATATAAACAGGCTTTTGTTTCAGTTAATTATTTTTATATGTATTAATATGTATTTATATTATTTTTATATGTCTTTAACTTATAGCTTGTGTCGCTTTCGTTTGAAAAGTTATGTTAATGTATGCTTTATGTTGACGCAGTACATATTTTTTTCTTTAACGGTTTACTGAATAAATTTCAATACATTTATCACCAGTAGCTTAAAACAAAATCCCGGCGTCTATTCAGGGATTCATAGGATTTTGAAATTATATCATTCTTAGATATTAGGGATGTGAAATATTGTGAGCTTTATTTAAAGTTTTTTTTTTTTTTTTTTTTTTTTTTTTTTTTTTTTTTTTTTTATGCCCATGGGTACTTTCATAGAAGTTAATCAGTAAAAATATTCATTGGAAAATTTCTGTTCATGAAAGTAATTCGTATGATAAAATATTTAGATACACAAGGCAAAACTTTTTTTACATTCTAAAATATTTTGTGTTATATAGCATTATATGGAGTTAACTATAAATTCAGATTATTGTAAAAATACACAGTGTGTCACAAAAACCGTCTAATTTTCAAACTTTTATAAACAAATTTACAAATTTCTGTATACCATTTTCGAAAATTGTGAAAATGACGATGTATTTGATAGTCTAAAACATTTTGTTACATATATATATATATATATTTTAATACAATTCGTTGCACTATGTTTCGTATCGATTCATAAATCACACAGATTATCAAAAAAGGGTAAAACAAAATATTAAGTCAATTGTTCTGTTAAAAGGTTTGTTAAATGTTTAAATTTGTTAAGCAAATTCGAGCCGTCTTAATTTAAGTTTAGCCATTCTATCTATTTTCAAATTAATTAAATCTTAAATTTTATATTTGGATGTAAACACACATTTTATGACTAGCAAAATATATCCAGTGTGATATAAAATATATAAAAGATTTTTTAAAAAGTTTTCTGCTAATTTAAATGCAAATCAACTGTGTTGAATTAATTCATAATATTTGCAAAGCAATTAAAATTATTATTTAACTAAAAAATTTTGTTTTATGACGTCTTTACAATAAATGAATATAATAAAAGTATTGATCGAAAGCTAGTAATAAGAAATATAAAAGTGCTGTACAGTTTAATTTTGTAGTTTCGATTGATTTGCGGAGAAAAAATAAACAGTTTTCTTTCTATGATTTATATTCTTATAGCAGTGTTAGCGAGAGCCCCTTTTATAAATGATAAATCTTTTAATGTAATAAAAAATGTAATATTTATAATCATAAATTTTGCTTAAAAATGGAACATTTTTGAGTGATTTTCGTGTAAAAGGATAATAATCAATTTAGTTTAATTATAGATTAAGTTTATAGCTGGATATAATTCAATCATTAAAACTTTAAATACGTTTATTTTATTATTTTGAAAATTTAAGTGAATGAGGCCTTTTTTTAACGTATTTTTCTCAATATTATGCTATTTTCCAGCTTTTGGGAATGCCGGTGTGTGCCGAATTTGTGTTTATTTTCCCGATTCGTGAAAGACAATTTTAAAGAAATTGCTATTTATTTGAGACCTCACACAGTTATTGGGATGGGTACGCAACTTTTAAGGTCCAAGCAGGGCGCGGTCTAAGTGAGCGGTATCTATCATCTAATGAAGCAGTCCCTTTCAGCTTTTATGACATTTTTAGCATGTCTAAAGTTCAGAAGTCTAAACGACAGCAGCTAACAGTTGGAGACAGCCGTTGGCACTACCACTTTCTTTTGTCTCTAACCACAAAATGATTCCATAAGAATGGTTATCTGTATGAGTTATGAGTATCTTAGAAGTATTTGCTCCAGAAAGCTCTATACGCTGCCTTAAGTTCTCTACACACATATACATCCGAGTTATAATTATTTTTAGAATTTAATGGCTCTACTAGTCTGGACTATTTATTTTCGGGTCACAGATATGCTGGGAAAATGCCATGTTATCTCTTATGGGGCAATAAATCTCATGTGCGTAAAATACTGCTTACTTTAATATTTTGCTTGGCTTGGTTTGAGCGGCGTAGCTGCGTTTTTTCTCATCGGTTCAACATTCCTGAGAAATGAAACAAGGGTTTATGCGTTGATTGTATTCCTCTTTTCTCGGTAAATAAGTAAATAATAAATAGAGGTAAGAAGTGGCATACATATGTTTGCTTGGGTTTGGCAGAAAAACGCGATGCTTGGCAACAAGGACAGCTGAGATCTTTGGGCCAGTCAGCGGATAGCGAGATAGGAGTGTTTTTATAAAACACTAGCAAGCTACGCCCGCTACGATGGTCAATTTCTCTTAACGCACCTTTAATCAAGTGAAATATTGACTTTGAATTTGACCTTGTACTTTAAAACCCTATGGATCTTTACTTGGAATGTCCTGTATTTCTGAAAACTATACGAACGCTATTGCGTTATTACATTTTTTACGTGTCAGACAAAATTTGGTCTGTTAAGGACAAATTAGGCCAATTCTCTGTAGACTTTATTATGGAATAGGTCAGCATTAAAAAATGATTAATGTTAAATTATGGTGTCTATGGGGTTTACATTATGGTGTCTATGGGGAAAAATCATTTCCGTTGGATTCAAATTGGGTTTGAATGAAGTTACAATTTACAGTACTTCAAATATAATAAAATTGATATGCCTTACTGAGGTGGACAAAAATATGGTACTCGTCGAGAATTAAATAAAAATCATGCACTCGCGACATCATAATTCATTTTTATATTTTAACAGAATAATAAGACTACTATAATTGACTCGTGCTATAGTCAGTATATATACGTCAGGACACAATGCCGTTATCATTATCTTTTTATGCGTGAAGATTTCGCTATGGTACTCCATTGTAAAATTTGGTCATTTTTGAAATTCAATATTTGAAAAACGGCATAATCATTAGATTTGAAATTTATATCAAGAAAAATACAATTTTTTACCTTTCTAACGCAGTTTGTCTAACAATTTTCTGAGAAATACTTTTCGAGCTATTCATTTTTTTCAGTAACTTCAAATGTTTTATTTTCCATGATTAATCTGTAGCAACGATTAGCGAAAATCCCAGTCGTCAGCAACACATACCTTTTTATTAAAGAGGATTTGATGTCGTGCTGGCCAGTTAGAGAATGTATTTTTTGTTTTTATTTTGTTCGAACACATTTCTTTTGCTGCGGGTTGCGGGAGCGACTTACGTTTTAATTGGCAGAGATGTAGGAATGTAGTGGGAATATGTGAACTAATTCAAGTGAACTATGCAATTCCTTTAATAATTTTGATATTTATAATGTTTAGGTTAAAATATTTTAAAACTACTATTGTTTTAAAAAATATATTTATGGAAAAGTCATGAGTTGAGTCGGAAAATATGGTGACGAGGGATTGAATAATGGCCTAAAAAAACCCGCAATACATTTTTACGACCCTGGGTTGATCAGTGTTCAGACATTCAAACAAACCTCATACTTTCTGGCTGTGTTCTAAAATTCAGCATTAAACAAGATTTGATCTTTAAATCAAATATGTATTTGCGCACTAGGAGCCAAGATATTCAAGAAAAACTGCGCTTTTGGGAATCATGGGTAACTCGGAAGAGGTTATTGTATAATTTTGTTCGTTGCTATATGTATAATTTTGTAAATTAATGGACATTTCTATTTTTACAGTGTAATTTACCCTATTACTATTATTTTTTCCGCCATTCCTTCTCTTTGAAATACGTATTCAGCTATTTACATCCTACTCATCTTATTGTGAAAAAAAATTGCTTTGTCGAGCATCTTCAAAAATTGATTGGACATTGTGGTGAACACATGTTATTTGTTTTCAATGGAAAGCGTCAAATTCACGAATTTCTCTCCTCAAAAATTTAACAGTTGTTTATCGAGTCCTATGCATCCAACTACATATATCATATGGCAGCATTTGTACAGATATAGGAATGAGACAACAAATGATGCGTTTAGTTCAATTTTGCTTTAGTGCATATGTTTAAACGTACATGATTCACTAGACCAATGGCACTTTGAAAATTAATATTACATTGCAAAGTCAATCGTATGCGTAATGTACGAGTAAAAATAAGTATAAACTAGGGTAAAAGCAACAAAATTTCGAATCCTAAAACGAAATTACTAATAATGTCATTTTTATGCCAATTTACTAACGCCACATGATTATTTCACGAAGATTATTATTTGTTTAAATATTTATATGTATACAAATCACTAAAATTAAAAAAGTTTTTATATTGTTTCAAACAACAATATAAGACAGTATAATTAATAATAATAATAATAATAATAATACAAATAATAGCAATGGTAGTAAAAAAATAATACATAACGTAATAACAGTTGTAGCAAGTTCTCCATGTAGACAAGTTTTGTGTAATTTTTTTTAAATTATTATTTGATGAAAGGAATTTAGGAATTTTATGAATAAAAACATAACACATTGCATGCAAAATATTATTACTTATTCAAAACGCATACTTACAGAAAGAATTTAAGTAACAATTGAATTTTTTTTTTAATTATCTTTAATGAAATAACTCTTTTTAAACATCTTGTGTAAAATGAAACATCTGTGACCATCACCACTATTCACTCACTAAACAGTCAATAATGCTGAGATCTTTCATCATCTCCCAGAAAGTTAATATCCGCTATCGAGAAGAATTTTTCACTTTGTATGTCAGTAACAGATTTTACGCATCAGCACTTCTCACAAGCAAATCAAACTGTCAAATACACGAGTGGTGTATTACATACAATTTTCCACGTCTCACATCGAAAAATATCAATAGTGCAGTAAGTTAAAGAAATATCTATATACATGTATGTGTTTTGATATTTTTAGGATACTTCCTCTATAAAATAACAATTTATTTCATTTCTATTAAATAGATAATAATTAATAAGTAAGCAAATCAAATTGAATGCGCAATACATACGTCATAATTTCTGAATTATAGTTATCATTCGAAATTATACTTATATTAAGGAAAAAAATAAAGAAAATATTTATCTCATAAATTATTAATTTAAAGGTACATCTAAAAAGCATTATTGTTATTAAAAAAATTAAGCATTATTGTCTTCATTCTTTGCGCCTGACGAAGAAAGACCAAGTTCTTTTGAAAGGCCTAGCGTATTCCTTATTTTTATGGTGTTATTTAGAAGTTTTTTTCATGGTTTTATAGTATTGCACCAGTTTTTTTTCAGTACCTTAATGATATTATTGTCATTGTTTGTTTTCCTAACAAATCGCGCGCACTCACGTACATACACCCATAAACACATACACACATACATTCATACAAACACACTCATATATAAATAGAGAAAACGATAATAAAAGTGACATATAATTCATCAAACACAAATTGGGAAATAAAAATCCAAAAATTAAATTTAAAAATCACACTGTTATAAAATATATCCAAGAATCGAAAATTTAAAAAAAATGTGAAATCACAGTTCCATCCTTTCATAAACTATAATATTATACATAAAAAAGTACAAAATTTTCGCTATTAAAAATCCATAAATTAATAAAGTATTGTTCTCGCGTTTTTCACTACACACACACACACACACACACACACTGCTGGTTCTTAACTAAAAACACAATGGACTGTATAAAAGCGGTTTATTCACAAACAAATAAAACAAATAAAAACGAGCCATCACACGGCTTATTCTATAGCATCCTTTTACATTCCAAAAAACAAGAAACAAAACAGAACACTGTGTGTTGCCAAACACGGAAAGTAAGAAAAATAAACTGACATGAATTCGGAGCACATGAAACCAAGGAACATGCAGCTTTAGCTAGCTGCAGACGATACTTACATAAACATTCTGGCCCCCGTTGAAATACCCTGGAATTTCAATAAGTGGTTAGCTGCTTACAATTTCTTACTATAATGAAAAAACAATTAATAACACAATCAAATTAATGCAAAAAAATAGAAAATTGTTAAACAGTTTTCAGTTCACAGATTTTAGTTTCTATAGGAAGAGGACACAGTTTCACTGCTGGACGACAAAAATTTGCGAATTTCTTCATTCTGCTTGCACTGCAAAATATATTTGTTAATTTCTTTTTCAGCACCTTTGAAGTTGGTTCCACAGTCACTAAAAATCTCAAAAGGTGTCCCTCTTCTTGCAATAAATCGTTTTAATGCACTTAAGAATGCCTTTGTTGAAAGATCTTCGACGACTTCAAGATGGACTGCTTTGATGACGAAGCAGACAAATACACACACATATGATTTAAATGATTTTACTCTGCGTCCTGCACGATATTTAATCATGAATGGTCCTGAAAACTCTGTTCCAACTCGATGAAATGGTAGTGATTATGTTACTCTGGATGCTGGAAGATCAGCCATTATTTGTTTTGCAGTTTGAGCTTTATATCTGCAACACGTAACACAAGTTCTTACCACTTTCCGAATAACAGACCTAGCAGTAATGATCCAAAATTGCTGTCTAATTAAAGAAAGAAGAAGTTCTGGACCTACATGCAAATATTTTTCATGGAAATGTTTAATTATGATCTTAGTCACATGGTGCTTTGATGGTAATAAGATTGGGTGCTTTTCATTCTCTGACAGCTGTGCGTTTCTCAATCTTCCTTCTACTCTTAATATTTTATTATCATCTAAAATTGGACATAAGCAAATGAGACTACTATTTGCAGGTGGCTCTTTTCCAGTTTCAAAATACTGAATTTCCTTACTGAAGTTCACTTGTTGAACTATCCGAATAATGCAGCGTGTTGCGGCTTGAATTTCACTGCTTGATAAAAATGATGTATTTCTTTCTACACGTGTTACCTTTGAATTGGAGATGAATCTCATTATCCAAGCAAATATGCGTTGCAACTTGGAAAACGAAGATATTTTTGATATAACGTCTAGTTCTTTTACAGTTTCAGAAGCTACAAATGATAAGGTTTTACGTGCTTCTGGTAATTCTTCTTCATTTATCGGAATAGGTTCATGCACGGGAACCTCACTGCTTCTTAACCATAGTGAGCCGTTCCACCACAAGTCATGGGACAGTAGTTCTTCAGGAAGTAACCCACGTGATGCACAATCAGCAGGATTTTCTGTTCCACATGGTTCCAATTCTCAGCTGGTAAAATTGATTGGATTTCAGATACTCTGTTGGCTACAAAGACTTGCCATGTTTTAGGATAGGATTTGATCTTAGCCATGACAATACAATTTGCGAATCACTCCATGCGTGCACAGAATCAGGTTTTATATGTAATGCAGCTCTGAACGCCTGTATTAAGTGTGCCAGTAGTACTGCAGAACATAATTCAAGTCTTGGAATCGTGATAGGTTTTAGTGGTGCTACGCGAGTTTTAGCTGTTAAAAGTTTCACATCAATGTTAGAGTTATCACAAGTTTTAACGTAAATAACTGCTGAATAACCCTTTTCTGACGCATCACAAAATCCGTGAAGTTCGCATCGAGAATAATTGGGCAAGATTACTTTTCTAGGTATATATATGTAATTTAAGAGTTTGACTTCTTGGCACAAAATTTTCCACTTTTGGTCAATATTTGCTGGTACTGGGTCATCCCATGATAATTGTAATTTCCACAGTACTTGAAGGATCATTTTAGATAGAATCACAAAAGGTGCAATCCACCCCAATGGGTCAAACAGCGTTGATACAAATGACAGAATAATTCATTTGGTAGGGACACGGCCATATTGCTCACTACACCATGTATATTATCGTTAATTGTGTTTGCTAACCCAGCATTTTTCAATAGTGATGGTTCATTTGTGGACCATTTATGTAGCTCCAACCCACCTTTTGTAGCATTTTTGCAAATAATATATCAATTCAGTACCTTCCTGACTAGTCTCAACACCAGTTAAAACATCGTCGAGATAAAAATCTCTTAAAACTATAGACTTTGCTTTTTGGAAATTAAGACCCTCATCAATTGCTAACTGACTCAAAGCTTTAGTTGCAAGATATGGAGCAGCAGCAGTTCCAAAAGTGACAGTATTTAAGCGAAAGACTTGTATTTGTTTATCTGGACTATCTCTCCATAATATTCTCTGAAAATCCCTATCATTGTCATGAATTTTTACTTGCCTATACATCATTCTTATATCAGCTGTTATGGCAATATTATGAAATCTAAACCTTAATAAAATGCAAATTAAATCATCTTGTATTTTGAGACCTACCATTAGAGTGTCGTTTAAAGAAACACCTGTTGTTGTTTTAGCACTCGCATCAAATACTACTCTTAATTTGGTAGTTTAACTAGAATTGTTTAAGACGAAGTGGTGTGGGATGTAATAATGTTTAGTTTCTAATTCACGATATGTATTCGAAACAAAGTCCATGTGGCACAGAGATAAATATTCTTTCATAAATTGAACATATTGTTTGTAAATTTCTGGCATGGATATTAGTCTTTTCTCAACATAAAGAAATCTTCTGTGCGCCATTTGGCGTGAATCACCTAAACTATCTCGATCCTGTTTGAATGGTAATACCGACTGTATAGCGGCCTGATTTTTCTCTAAAATGAGAACTCTCAAAATGTTTTTCACAATGTTTTTCTTCAACTGTTAAAGGTTGCACATTTGGAATTTTTTCTAATTCCCAGAATGAATTTACTAACTCGTCAGTTTTTGTACTTAAATGATTTACATGTACTGGATCAGTTGCCAGCGTTTCAAAATTTGCAGTACCCGAAATTATCCACCCAAGTCTCGAATTTAAGGCAAATGGAAGGTTAGGTTCACGTTTGACAATTTCCCCAGTCATTAAATGCATAAATAGATTTACACCAAACAAAATGTCAATTTTTTGTGACTTGTAAAACAATGGATCAGCTAACATTAAATCACTGAAATTATCGCAAATGACTGAAGGTAAAGACACATAGGGAATATTATGTGTCACTTTATCCATTACGAATGCTGATGTTGATACTCTAAGATCACTTTTGAAATTAGAAGTGAATAATAAATCGACTTCCCCATTACTCACAGTATTAAATGTTCCTTAATATGACACAGAAATTAGAACTATATTTTACCTTTAATCCTAATTTGCTTACACATTCTCTAGAAATAAATGACTTCTGAAAGCCTGTATCACATAAACATCTGCATTTTACAAACTCTTGTTTAGAATTTTGAACTTTTATTAAAGCAGTACACAACAAAATATGACTCTTTTGATTACTCTTTGCGTTTGATTCATAATGAGAGGCACAGACTGTAGACGAAACATTATCACTCGCTGACTCAACTTTTTTAGGAATAAATTCTTGAGCGTGTGGGGACATACTATTCGTCTGAGTCTTATACCTTGAATTATTTACCATGTGCAAAATACTATGATGTTTCTTAAAGCAACGATGGCACGTATATAGACTCTTACATTTATTGAGAAAGTGATATTAGATAGGCAATTGAAGCATTAATGATTATGTTTTACGAAATCTATTCGTTGTTGAACGGGCAAATTAAGAAATTTCGAGCACTTAGCTAAACTATGTTCTTCTTTACAGTAACCACAACCCAAAGTAGCTACAAAAGCATTACTCTTATTTGGAAATACAGATTTAGGTACCTTATTTAGCACTAACTTGCTATTTTGAAGAGTTCTTGCTTAATTCTTAAGAAATTCAATTAAGTTCTTAAGTTTCGGAATTTCATTGCTTTTAAGTTGACGTTCCCACCACAAATTTGCAGAAGAATCCAATATTTGCAAAATTAAATAAGTCATTAATGTATCACCAAATTTGGCAATGGGTTGGTTCAATACTTCTAACGAGCAAATGCCTTCATTAACGTTATCAACTAGACTTAAAATAGCAATAGCTGATTCTGTTTGAATTGCTGGTAAACTTAAAAATCGTTTAATATATGCAAAAATTTGTTTTCTCTTATTTGAATATCTTTCGTCTAGTAGATTCCATACAATTTCAAAATTAGAATCCGAAATTTGAATAGACTGAATGACGCGATACGCTTCACCTTTCAATGAAGCCTTCAAATACTGCAATTTTTGAGCATTAGATATAGTAGTATTACTGTTTACGCATGCATTGAAAAGATCTTTAAATGCTATCCATTCAGTGATATTGCCTCCAAAAGTAAGTAATGATATCCCAGGTAATTTAATATTCTCAAAAATGTTTTCTGAAATTACACTATCAGATTTATTTTCACTCTTATTTAACTTAGCATTTTCGATTTTCAATACTTTCTCACCTTTAAATTTCCACAAATCAGTTTTATCTGAAATTTCCTGTGCGCTATCTATCTCACTCTCTAATTGTTTAGATTCTGTAATTGAACTTTCGATTTTCCTATCAAGTTTTTTTAGTTCCGTTTCTTTCTGTTTTAACAATTCAATATTTTCTTCTAATTCTGTTAAATTAATCTGACCATCTGCGATTATACTTTCGATTTTCTTAATGTAATTCGTTACACTTCTCCGTAGAGCAGTTCTTTTTGTTTTAAAAGTTGTTGGTTCACTCATTTTTACTTAAATCAAACCCAAAACTAGTTCTAAAATATGTTAATACGAAATTTAGTTTAAATCTAAACTATATTCTCATCACAATTCTACAGTTTTAAATAGCAAATTATTTTTACACACGAAATATAATGTTCAAAGTTAACTTACCTCACAAGATGAGGTAATCATTCACAACAAACGACATCACGGCAGTGCAGAAAAATGTTCGATTCTACACTTTTTTTTTTCACTAGCGCTCCGGCTCGACGGACCAAGAATGTTCTCGCGTTTTTCACTACACACACACACACACTTCTGGTTCTTAACTAAAAACACAATGGACTGTATAAAAGCGGTTTATTCACAAACAAATAAAACAAATAAAAGCGAGCCATCACATGGCTTATTCTATAGCATCTTTTTATATTCCAAAAAACAAGAAACAAAACAGAACACTGTGTGTTGCCAAACTCGGAAAGTAAGAAAAAAAAACTTACATGAATTCGGAGCACATGAAACCACGGAACATGCAGCTTCAGCTAGCTGCAGACGATACTTACATAAACAAGTATAAAAAATGGAAATATATGCTATAAGCAATACTGAAATATATTTGCATATATATATATATACATGCTATGTGTGCTTGTGTGTGTAAGTGTATTATAATTAACTATGTTGAAATGATATGGATAACTATGAGCGTATTTGAGATTTTAAAGACAAGAACGCTTTCAAGAATTGGACATTAGGGTGGGTCGAAAAAACCGAAATTTCTATAATCGAAACATAATAGTGCGGTAAAGTTGTCATTGATAGTAATGAATAAATTCGCAAAATATTACACCAAATGGTTAATATCTTTTACTGCAGCAAAAAGGCCAAAATTTCGCAAAATCGCAAAAACATTTTGGAAAAAAAAATTGTCCAATCATAGCAATACATTTTCTAATAGAATTCAACAGCTACATCAAGATGTTAGTAATGTTCCAATAAAACTTCATTATGGTGAAATCATTTGTATTACCGCCGCAGTGCCGCCAACATTTTGAAAAAAACGGCAAAAATTTCATTTTTCCGTTTTTTTTTTCCAATTTTTGCAATTTTTATTATATGTCTACAATTAAATACATTTACATTTTATCTAGTAATAACTTAAAAATGTCTAGTAATTTGCCAACCAAAGGCGAGAAGGGCCTGACCCCCCCGCCTAAAATTGACAGAAAGGGGCTTTTTGAAGGAACTTTCAGGATTTTCCGGAATTTTATGAAATTTTCTCCTTATAACAATTTTTTTAATGGCCATCCAAGTTAAACTTTGAAAAATATATAAACATTTTAGAAATTACACAGAAATATTTTTTAAAGTGAAAAATAGACAAAATTATGTGGAAAACTGCCATTATGCAAGACATGATAACTTACAATCAGATCAATGCATTCACATTTTGTAAATTGCATATTAAAGAGAATAACATTCTCTAGGACATAGATTAGCTGCATTGTATCGCAGAAGCTATGGTACTTGAAACACTAATGTAATGATTTTTTTTTAACTTATGCCAGTGTAAATATAAAACTAATTAATATATCATCATGATTGTAGTCTATTACCTCAATAAACATTTGTAAAATAAATTTAAAAAAATGAATTCATTTCAATCATAATTTTTTGCTTTAGGATGTTTTGCGTACAGTAAAAATCTGAAAAACTTTTAAAGGTGGTTCTTGCTATAAAAATAATTATTATTATTTAAAGCTTTAATTATATGCGCCATGTATTTTCTTGAACATATAATACAATTTAAATGCTAATTCTCGAAAATGAAGAATGTGAACATACATTTCGGCATACTTCCGGTTTGCAGAACGATATTTCCGGTTGTAAAATTACTCGGCAAGCTTTAATAGATGTAATTTTAAACGGCTGTAACTCAGGTTCTAATTCAGATACAGACAGAATTAAAGCAGAATTCAAAAGAAAAAAAGATCGGATTTTAAAATTATTGCAAAAATGAAACTTTAAAAAATGAAATTCGTAACTTTAACCTTACGCTACACGAATTTTTATTTTGTAAGTATATTTTTCTACACATTATATAAGTTCGATACCACAAATTCTAACGGCAATACTTTGCATTATTTAATCACAGAATTCGGTGATTACATAAGGTGAATATTTCTATAAAAATGGAGTGGCAACCTGAAACTCAAGAGATTTATCAAATGTTAAATTTTAACTGATTCGTATATGCATCAGCGCATGGTGTAGGTTTAACAATAATGACGATAATTTAAGGAAACTTACAAAACATACTACATTAAAGACGTGGGCATAAAATATCACACATTTACTAAATTTAACAAATTTATTACTTGTCTTTCGCCTTTGAAACTTTAGAAACAATGTAACAACTATTTCCTGAGGATGACCATAGAAGTTGTTCGAAACGTTGATGTTTTTAATTTAATTTTAATGTATGTATAAGTTTTAAATTTTACAGTTGTATACACCATTTAGTAAATTTGTGATATTTTAAACTCACGAATTTAATGTAGTACTGTTTCATGGTGTAATTTACATTTTTTTTTTTTGCGTGACATATAATATCACGAAAAGTGATAATAGTGGCCATCGGTTACTACGTGTATAGAGTCCGCTGTCTGGTTGGATCTAGGTATATGGTGACCTTTATCATCATTAATATGTGCATTTCCGATTGTAATTGATAGTACATCCAGTTACCAGTTTTGAAATATTTCCATCACGTTTCATACAAATCGAAGTAATTATGTTTACAATGCTTTTAAAACATCCTTACCTTTTAAAATCAATAATACATTTAAAATAATGGCGTTTATTTAATTATAGAGTGGAATAATAATAATACAGTTTTATAATAAAGTAGTGCTGGATATATTTGTCTTTGGTATAAATACAATTTTATTTTTAATAAAATGAAAGCCCCTGTTATCAATATAGTTTTAGTCTAACATGAACGATGCTTAAGATCAAATTCAGGTTTATCCATTTTTCAGCATTTAATCAATTGTTCTTAAAACCGTAATCGCGTTTGCTGAACACTGAAAATGACAATGTGTGATTTGGGTACATAATGACATTCTAACGAATCTAACGCTCGATTTCATATTTTAGTGGATCTTTGTGGATTTTAGTGTAAGGTTTGTGTAAAAGGTATCAATAGTATCTTAATATTTATTACATCGATGCTCAGATATACAAAAAATTATCGGGCGGTATGATGAGGTACATGTTTTACAGACAAAGTTTTCTTCATTTCGTTACGGAATGTTTCTGCTAAAAGCGTAGGAATCAATTAAACGGCTGGCAAAAACTGCGGGTCGCTAATTTATAGTCACTTTTAATTAGGATCAGTGGATTCAACTCATCTGATCTGTGTGCAGAACGCAAATGAAATTCATTTTTTTTTTGTATACACGCTTTTATCAAATGTTTGGAAAGCAAACTACAAATGAATGAGAATAAGAAGTTTCACTGTGTTTATTAATAATGTTATGCAACCTCTCTTCGCACTGGTTGGTAAAATACTGCAGATGGATGGGAAAGGGACTTATCACTGTGTTTTTCAGTACATTTACATACCCCTTCTTCGGACAAATTATAAAGAAAATATGAAGAAAATATGAGATAGTGTGAGGAGATGATATGTCTCATCCGGTAGATATTGAATTTTCTTCTTATTTCTCGCCAGCTGGGGCAACATAGTGAGTGTAGTTCTGTACTAAATAATGTGTTTTGTTACCACACTTTATTGTTTGTTATACATATTAATTTTATATCACACTGTTAGTAGCATTACGCAAATGTGGTGCATATTACATGATCGTACAGATTAAATTTGTTTAAAGTGCCGGTGTCAAAAAACTGTCATGGCACAATGACTATTTTCAAAACGTGAAGTAGAACAGTGGACAGGAAAAATATATTCAAATTACGTAGTGATTTACGAAAATATACGAAATTTAAGCGTGGATTAAAATAACAGACAGCAAAGTATTTTACCATAAATATGGTTAAAGTTATACGAGATATCTTTCAAATAAAAACAATATCAAAACTAGAGAGTAATTTTAAAAGTTATACGTAGACATATATTTAAAAATAACATTATTTAGTCTTTGTCAGTTCAAAATACTGGTAATTCATTAAAACAAATATTAAGAAAGTTGAAAAAATTGAAAAATCAAATGTCTTCGAACTCTAACACAAATTTTATCTTACAAAAGGTGGATCTAAAAAATATTTTCTGTTATATGTCTATAAACCTATGGCACAAAAAGCCTATTTAATCATTCACAACGTTTTAGTTTAATTCCACAGTTCTTCCAGTAGATATAAAACTTCTCTCAAAATCAGCATGAAAGGAGTTTAAATTTTGTGAATAGATTGTCTAAAATATTAGATGGCAAATCCTTTTTTATCACACTCGTACATCAAATAGAAGTAATAAAAAGTGAACTAAATGATGCAAAGTTTCTAAGTCATGTGAAAGTTTTTATGACATGCATTATAAATATGACGAGATTTATGGATCCCTAAGGATTTCTTTTCAGAAAACAAAAATGTCAAACCGCAAAATATCATATATCGAGCTATACTTATCCTAAAAATCATTTCGTTTTTATATTATATTTGTTCTATTTTTCATTAAAATATATAACGTGCATTTAATAATATGAATTTTAAAACTGCGTGGTAAACTTAAATGTTAAATTATTTTGATTGAATTTAATGAAAATTATTCATTAATCAAGATTTGCAAAACAAATTTTAATGGTTTAAAAACTTATAAAACATATAAATTTTATATTGGTAGAAACATAATCAAATAAAAACATCCCGTTATATACTATATGTTAATTAAGAATATTTTAGGTTATAAAATTTTTAGCATATAAAATGTAACAAGCTACAAAAATCGCACACAGAATTTTTATTCAGTATGTCAATATATATATATATATATATATATATATATATATATGTATATATATTTTTTTTTGAGGATTTTGAACAATTTTACTATGATATATCTACTGAGGAACATTTTATAATGAACATTTTATATGTGAGGAACATTTTATATATGAGCATTTTATTAAAGTAATATTTTTAATTTTTAATTATTTATATTTATTTTTTAATATAATTTAAAATTATAGAAAAAATAATAGAAAACATAAGAATAAAAACGCTTCTTAATATATCGTCCAAGAATATAAAATCGATAATATCGGAAATTAACTATTTAGTAAAAACTTTAAAAATAAAAATGTTACAAAGAAGATATTTAAAGAGAAGAAGTGTGATTCTGTCATCAAAACATGTTGCAAGACGTAAGACGATTAGCATTTTTTTTGTGACACCTTAAGACATTTTGACAGGTCCTTGTATGTTACTGTCTGAAACGAAGTTTTTTCATTATATATTCAAATTTCATAAAGTATTTTTTTTTTCAATCAGCAAAGCTTTTTCTTATATTGGAAAAATAGGAAAATGCATTTTGTTTTTGAATATTGAATATTCTCATCATTATTGGTGTTATAGAAATAAGATTCTTCAAAATATTAATTAAATAACGAAATTAAACACAGACACACATATATAAATATGTAAGAAAAATACATTTTTTATTACTATAAATATTAATGCAAATATTGCTTAACATGAGATTAAAAAAAACTCCCAAATTAACCTTTGAATACTAAAACCACAGCTTCCAACCTTCTAAGTTTTCTTTAAATCAAATTTTAATAAAAATGAAAATTCATCCATTGAATTTTTTCAATTTGGTTTTGTATCATGGAGCAGCATGAATTTTGTTCATTTGTCGCAAGATGAAACGCAAAATTCGCCAATCGTTTACGAAAACAAAAATTATGCGAAATTTGATAATCGGTTACGAAGAAAAAAAGGATATTCACAAAATTTGCCAGTCAATCGTTATAAATAAATAAATAAATAAATAAATAAAAACTGAAAATTTAGTTATTAGTCGGAAGAAAATATCTCAAAGTTTGTCAATATTTCATGTGAAAGTAAAATTTTAAAATTCGTCAGTTGGCTGCGTGTAAGAAATTTTGTATTGGTTCCCTTTTACGATAATTGCTACTCAAGTAGCACAGATTGTTGGCCCATCTTTTACAGTCTGGGGAAATCGCTGGGAATGGTAACATTTGGAAATTGTTGGGAAATGGTAAGTACAGAGTCCGCTCTAATTCGGAGCGTATCTTAGCAGAATTCTGAACAGTTAATAGTTGGACAACTGTTCAGCCTTTCATGGCAAATGATTCGTTGGTGACTGACACGACAAGGCAGACATTTCTTACTGTTGGCCAACGTGGGATAGCAATCAGTCAACGTTGGCTTAACCATTTTGTGGAACTTGGGTAAAATGGGCCACGTTTTTACAAAATTTTACCACATTACAAGTGAAGTGAGCAATTTGCGGAGAATACTCGTATGTAGAAAATTTCTTTAAATAGTCCACTTTCTCTGCAACGACTATAAAGAGGTTGTCGACATAACACATAATTTAAATAACTTCTCCATATTTCTCTTCAGTTGATAGTCATCAACTGAAAAAATAATTTGTATACTAATTTGTAAACTAATAAATTTTGATTAATTTAATATTAGCGATCAATGTGACTCGTATTTAAAACTCATAAAAAAGCATTAACAAACTGATTAAAAAATGAATATATTCAGGCATGTCCCATTCTCAAGAAATCTGATCTCATTCAAAAAGAAGTATTCCAGAAAGTTCTATTTTCAAGAAAATATTTTAAAATATTAAGAGATTAAAAAAAATGAAAGTAAAAAGTTTATAATGAACATAGGAAAGTATATTCAACTAAGTAAATTATATTCAATAGTTGGAGTATCATAGTTGAGATTTTTTCCAACAGAGTAAAAATATGCCGGTGCTGCAGTTCGCAGCCTTGTCCAACAAATAAGAGTGAAATATGCCAGGCCAGGATATCGTCGGGATAGCTCAGCAGGTCGAGCGTTGGTACGGCAAACCAAAGTACCCAGGTTCGAGTCCTTGTCGCGGAATATTTTCGCTCTGTTGGAAAACATCTCAACTATGATACTCCAACTATTGAATGTAAAAAGTTTAGCTTAGGAAACACTTAATTTTTACTATTTAGACATACACTCATACACATAGAAACAAACCATTCAATTTAATAAAGAAATATATAATGGTACCCGGGTTTGCTTTTAAAGTCTTATTTTCCCAATTGCACAAAATAATGTATGTTGGAATTTATTTGCTTCGTTGAAATTGTATTAAATTGGTGTGTTCTGCCAATCGTAATAAGGAAATGAAAGTACCTGTTTTCCTATAAGGGAAAAAAATATTTCTCATGAATTTATATTTATTATAGTTTACTTAAGTTACAGGTTTCTATCGTCACATTCTCACGAAAGTGTTTTAAAATATTAGGAGATTTAAAAAAACGAAACTAAAAAGTTTAGCTTAAGTACACATTTAACTTTACTATTTAGCCATACACTTATACACATAAAAGGAAAACCATTCTATTAATAATGAAAAATATAAAGGGACATAGATTTGTTTTTCAAATCTTATTTTCCAATTGCAAAAAAATAATATATTTGATGGAATTTATTTGCTTGAGTGAAATTTTATTAAGTTCGTGTGTCCTGTCAATCGTAGTTCGAAAACGAAATTAACCGTTATATCAGAAAAAAAGAAAATGTTTTTCATGAATATAATTTATTATCATTGACTGACATTCTGGGAACTTTAACAGAATAATTGATTTCAAGACAAACATTAAAACAATTTATTTCTCATTTTGGAATTATTATTTTGAAATTCAATTTTAGTTTGAACTGACTATTTAATTCAAAGACGTAACTTTTTAATGATTGTTTATTGCTTCTTTTATTTACGTTAAAGTTTTCTTTTTTACTTAACCGCTTAAATCGTCAATGGAAACACATTAAACTAATAACTGGATTTAATGTAATATGTGTGATTTTATTTCTTCTATTTCAGTATTTGAAACAAGTTATTTACCATAATTAAAGGTTACTGTGTGACTATAGATGTTGCTTTTCACAAATTATGAAAATATATATAACGGTGCTTAGCTGCTAGGTTCATAAATAATGAAAAAATAGTTCTTGTAATCGTTTTGAAAATCGAAAAATTTTTTTTGACGGATTTACACGTTTCAGACACTGGAGATTCCGAAAAACATATTTTTAGAAAAAAAGAAATTGCCGTCCGTCTGTGTGTCTGTGTGTCAGGATGTCTGTGTGTCTGTGTGTCTGTAAACGCTCTATCTCCCGAAAAAATTGAGATAGAGACTTGCAATTTGGTATGTACTTAGTATGTAATGATGGGAAGAAGCCTATTTTATTTCAATAACCTCGATTAACCGGAACAATTTTTTTCGGACTCTCGAAATATTCGTTCTGATAAAAGGTATATAAAATTTTCGAAATTGTTTATTTTAAGAAATGAACATAAAATACAATAAAAAAACATAAATTTTGCATAAAGCATGAAGTCGATCGGATAATGAGTTGCCGAGATATTTGGAATCATATTTTCCACACTCTTCGATTTTTCATGACCCTGTATTTCATCCAAATTTCACTTCAAAGATATATTTTAATTGGAAATTTTACGCTTAATCAGATGCAATTAACCGCTAGTTAATAGGATTATTATTGTTGGAGTTATAAGGAAAAACCTCTTTCAAGCAATTCAGTAATCGAGCCTTTAAAGTTTATGACGTCATCAATCCACGATTTTATTTGAATTGCAATGCATTTTATAAGTAGTTTACACATTTTTATTTTAATATTTTACAGTATGCATATCCATGATGGGTAAGTATTACGGTGGCCCCCAACGACTAGTTTTATTAAGTAATGCTAGATTTGAAACAAAAACAATTAATTGAAAATTATACTTTTGAATACTCCAATATTATACATTGTTTCGTTCATATAAACTATATTTAAAAAGAAATATGTATCAGATATATACAAAAAAATATTATTGTTATTTCGTTATTCATTGGATGTCCAACTTTTCTAAACCTCCAAGTAAATTTTTCTTATGTAATATCGATTTGAGCAATTTCTGTTTTGTAATTAGATATTTTCTGTCCATATTAAAGCTTTTGTGAAATATGTCTTAAGTTTTAATTAGTTCACAAGAATGTATATTTTAACACCTGCTATCTGAGATAGAATCTCAAAAACTTGCAGTAAAACTTATAAACGGAAGTTGCCTCTACAAAATTACTAGTAAAACAGTTTCATTTATTCTGAATGTCGAATTCATAGAAGCGCGAAATTAATATTCTCAAAGTTACGTACTGCAGCTGCGACTATCACCTTGCAGAAAAAATAAAATTACGATATGTGTATTTTAACAAATTAAATTTTTTTATTAAACTGATTTAATATATTCAAACGTATTTTAATTTTTTATTGTCCAAAAAATGTAAAATATGTTTCTAATTATTCAAAGTATTTGTCTAGCAATATCTATTAAATTTTCTTTTTCAGAAATTATATCTTGAATTGTTAAACTGTGACAGATGTCTCTGGAGATAATATTAAAAAGTATGCATGATTGGAATTTATTTTTAAAGAATTTCCTTACAATGGTTTAAAACAGGGCTGTCCAACGCGGTGCCCCTTGAAGGTTTTCTTGGTGCACCTTTGATAGTTTCCTATTTTTTAAATGCAAATTTTCATTTCTTTTAAATAAAATTTTATTTAAATGATTGGTTTATTTAAAATCTTTAATATTTTGAGTGAGAGCAATTTTTTTCTATGAAAGTGTATTTTACGCATTAAGAACCAAATACGTACTTTAAACATTTAGTCATGTGCTATTGCGTCTCTTCGCTAATTTATCTATAAAACAAATTATAGAAATTATGAAGATTGCAATTGGTAATAATTAACAGTAACTTTTTTAATATGCGAAGAAGTGAATTTTGTTTAAAAAGCGGCTCTAACCGGGGCTCCACCATCTTAGTGCATGAAAATTCAGCTTTTTTATTTGTTGTTGTTATTGTTACACTCGCCCAATGGCTGTTTTATAAGAGCTGTAAATGGACGTACTTTTCTCTGCTAGAACTTTGAAATTTAGGTAATTTTTCGCACTTTGTAAAAAAGAAAAAAAAAAGTTATGCGAAATGATTTTCGTCAATAGAAGCTATTCTATGCTATCTCTTTCTGGAACAATCAAATGTATTGGTCACTATCATGCCTGTCATTTATAAATTAACACCTCCAAAATAAGTCAAGGAGTATTTTTACACCCTAAAAAAACTAGAAAATCTCTGATTTTCATTTTGTATTATTTTAGCGATATTAAAGTTTCTGGGTCCTTCCCCTACAAATATTTTGAGATACAGCCCTCGTAGAAAAATGTATCGTTCGAAATTTACGACGATTTATACTTTTTTCGATTTTTTTACATGGAGCTCCTGAACCATATATATAACTTATATATTCCACTGTGAGATGCATTTGCTGCATTACATAAGATGCGTGTGCACCGCCAGTAATACTGTGAGATAACTTTGTTGCATGTCTTGAGCCATGTGAATAATGGTACCTTTCATTGTTTGCAAAGAGCTGAAGTGCGTCCCTGCTAACTGAAAGTTTGGACAGGCCTGGTTTACAGTATTGTAATATATCTGAGTTTGTTCTAGCTCCACCTTAATTAAATGTAAAATACATTTCTATGCAAAATAAACTTTTTTCCAGCTATTTGTCTAGCAACATACACTGGTTTAAACAATTGAAATACATTTATACAGCTCATATTCAAAATATTAGAATAATTACTTTTTTTACAAATTGAAAATATCGTTTGGTAATTTAATGTATTTTAATCAAATATGCAAACGATATTTTTATTAAGAACTTATTGTTGATTAAACTTATTTATTATCTTGAAATCAATATCATTTTTGAAGAGATTAATAGAAAAAAAATATTTTGAAAAGTCAAAATATTAGAATATTTATTCAAGTGGTTCAAAATATTAGAATATTTCATATTCATTCTCCTTTAATTATCATCAATTCATAACTGGTGGCATCATTGATTAAATTCAGACGATTTTATTTAAAATCACTATTCTTTTTACAGTTTGTTTGTTTTTACGTCTTAAAATGGGTCGTGAGAGTGATATTCCTGAATCTATTAAACTTCGTATGGTTGATTTGTACCGGCACGGTAAAAATCAATGTTATATAGCGAATTATTTACATTGTTTGCAATCAAACGTTAGTAAAATAATAACACAATATTCAAAAAATGGAAAATTTCAAAATAATCGCCGCAATGGCGGAGGAAAAGCAAAAACATCTGTTACAGATGACGGGATGAAGCGTATAGTTAAGAAAAACCGTTTTAAAAGTGTGCAATTCTTGCACCGAAAATGGAAAGAAGAAGGAGTTGAAGTTTCTGCATCGACAACATTTAGATGTCTCTATAAATGTAAGTTTGAATCTCGTGTATCGAAAACAAAACCTTTCATGACTGCAAAACAAAAGCATATAAGATTGAATTGGTGTAAATGAAGACGTATATGGAGCGAAGAAGATTAGAAAAATATATTATTTAGTGATGAAAGTTGTTTTATGTTTCATATGGTAATCAAGGTATTCGAGTTTGGAGAATGAAGCAAGAAGCATTTGATAAAGAATGCCTTAAACGTTCCGTAAAATTTGCTGCTAGTCTCATGGTTTGGGGTTGCATGAGTGCAGAAGGACCTGGAAAGTTATGCATCGTCTACGAAAAGGTTAACTCTCAGATATAACAAGAAATTTTGGAATATTACATGATTCCATCATCAGAAGATTTATTTGAAGATGATTTCATCCTTCAACAAGATTTAGCGTCACCGCCTACCTCGGTGTCAACTAAGAATTAGTTCCGCCAACGCAACATTAAGGTAATTCCTTGGCCACCAAACTCACCAGACCTTAATCCCATCGAAAACTTATGCTGAAAATAAAGAAAAAACTCCAAGAAAATCCACCTTCAAATAAAACTTAAGTTAGTGGCACGTATAAAGTCTATTTGGTCTAATATTTGTAGAAATGTTTGTAAACACCTTGCATATAGTATGCAAGATCAGTTATACGCTGCTATAAAAGTTAAGGGGATGTTACAAATTATTAACTACCATTTACTTCCTATTCATAAAGTAATATTGTTGCAAGAAATAAAATATTCTAATATTTTGAACCAATCTAAATTTTATTCTAATACTAGCTGACCCGCCCGGCGTTGCCCGAGCCCTTGTAATAAACTTAAATCTCTTAAAAAACGGAACTCTGGCCACGGTCTACGATGGCTTCGGAACCGTATACCAGGTATGCTCGTACGCTCTAGAAAATCTTTTATTTCCTCCTACCACCGCCAGGGGAGCATTCTGTTCTAAACAAACCTCTTTCCGAACGAACTTCTGAGGTAGGTCCCCGCTTAAACACTTATTTGTAAATAGTGGTAACCGCTACTCATAAATTTAATTTAATGTTATAAAGGGTGACTATTAAGTTAAATATAATGTTTGGAATCACTTGCGTTGAAATCGGAAAGATAGTTGCTG
This sequence comes from Maratus michaelseni, assembly GCA_963931845.1. NCBI lineage: Eukaryota > Metazoa > Arthropoda > Arachnida > Araneae > Salticidae > Maratus > Maratus michaelseni. The sequence continues at coordinate 389,668,142 of OZ007592.1, read as the reverse complement.
TTATATAGAAACGGGGCATAGTTAGAGAAAAACCTTGAATGAGGGGCCGGGGAGGGGAGGGTTGTTCAAGTACCCTTCAGCAAATGACTAATTAAGAGGAGCACTATGCATCTTTCGAAATTCGTTCGTTTGCTTAAGCTAGGAACTTAATTACAATTTTGGCTTACACAATTATTCGGAAATAATGGTAACCGCTACTCATAAATTTAGTTTAATGTTATAAAGAGTGACATTTAAGTTAATTATAATGTTTGGAATCACTTGTGTTGAAATCGGAAAGATAGTTGCTGAGATATGGAAACGGAGCGTAGTTAGAGAAAAAACCTTGAAGGACGGGCCGGGAGAGGAGGGGGGGGGGTTTCAAGTGGCCTTCAGCAAATAACTAATTAGGAGGACCACTATGCATCTTTCAAAATTCGTTCGTTTCCTTAAGCTTTGAATTTAATTACAAATTTGGCTTAAACTGTTATTCGTAAATAGTGGTAACCGCTACTGATAAATTTAGCTTAATGTTATAAATGGTGACTATTAAATTAATTATAATGTTTGAAATCACTTGCGTTGAAATCGGAAAGATAGTTGCTGAGATATGGAAACGGAGCAGAGTTAGATAAAAAACCTTGAAGGACGGTCCGGTAGGGGTGTGTGGGGAGGGGTTTGTTCAAGTGGCCTTCAGCAAATAACTAATTAGGAGGATCACAATACATCTTTAATGATTGATTCATTTGGTTAAGCTTGGAACTTAATTTGAAATTTGGCTTACTACGTTTACACTACTATTCGGAAATTCTGGTAACTGCTTTCTAGAAATACACCTTGAAGCTTAAATATAATTAGACCCTTGTACCTCTTAATTCCCGCAAATATAAAAAAGAATCTGTTAAATAAAATTTTCTGTATTAACAATCTCCATCATAATAATAAATGTCATGTAAAAAAAAAAAAAAAAACTTAAACCCGACTAATTGTCATGAAGAAAAATATGCCTGCAAAATATTTCAATCAGTGGGACGTATGTGTAATTTGTCATGTACAGGTGGCGTGACATTCGCATGGATCCTCTACGCTAATAACTTCAATCCCTGTTGACGCTATTTAGTTAGAAATCCTTATTTGTGCAACGCTACTCTGGTTTATTTAATTACTTCTGTGAAGAATCGATGCAACCAACCAGTGAACCAACCAACCCAAGAGAATAAAAGCGTATTTTTAATGAGAGTTCTTTGTGCATTTTAATTAATATTTCAGAAAGTAATTAAAATATTAAAATTCTGAAGTAATGTTGCACCAGGAGAGGGTTTGGACTACCTAAATCTAAATTTCCAGCCTTCTAGGTGGGCCAGATTTTCCTAGCCATCGCCAACAGACACACACACAGACACACAGACACACAGAGCGAAACTTTCTTTTATTAGTTTAGATTTTGATGTGTTTCAGAAAGCTGTATACCTAATTTATTGTATAGTATTTTATATTTTATAAATGTTAAAATCTTATCTAAACATTCCAGATTTAATTTATAAGGTAATTTAATTGCATTTACTTAGTATCAAAAATAAATAAATGAAAAATGATGTTGTTAATAAAATGATATATGTTAAGTGTGCAACGTAAAGTCCTTATTAATTATTAAAAATGAAAAATATTTTTTTCTTATTACTTTTTCTCAATTATTCTAATATTTTGAATATGAGCTGTATTTGTTCTAGCCCACAAGTGTAAAAATTTTTTTATGTCACCTGAATTTATTCAAACTACTTTTCTAGCGACATAGATTAAATTTGCTTTTTCAGAAAATATATTATAAAGTAGTAGTTATTTCTATAGCTATGCTTTTATTAAAACTCTGCGTAACTGAAATTTAATTGCGTATAGTTTAAAGTTAATGAAATTAAATTTAGTATCTCAAACGTTTCTTATCTTAGAAAATTTCGATATGAAATATTTAAAGAGAAATAATAGCAATGATGCTCATTTAGCGAGTTTGTATATTTAAAATATCTACCACTATTTCCGAATAGGAATGTAGGAATGTTCAATTTATTTAATGACAGATATCCCTTGATTAAATAAAGTAAAGATAAATATGCGGAAATAATGTTTATATATATACATTAAAAACGCTGCCTAAGTTGTTAAAACTGTTAAAGATCTTGTATCACAATTCATACTTACATATCGAAATGTCATGAAAAAGTAGAATAAAAAAAATTCAATGATCCTGACAGTATAAAAAGCACATACAGATAAATTTGCAAAGACTGAAAAAAGAATTCAAACTTGGAATCCACTGTTAATTTGGGTAAAAAGCTAAAAATAAAAAAGTATTCTTGTAATTTTATGTTTACACAATCTCTGGATTATGCTTATGATAACAATGATAAAAAAGAACTAGGTTTAATTCATGACTATTCATATTTGAAAATATTTTTGTGATGGTTGTGGAAAAGTTTTTTTAAGGGTGTATTCAAATCTAAACTGCATATTTTGAGACTCATTTTTAAATTAGTTTTTGCTCTAAAATGCATCCATTTGGTAGGTTGTCTTATTCAGAAGCTTTATAATGTCCGTATTGTCTCGATTTTTTTTATAAAGGCAGAATATATATCAAAAAATACTGTCAAAGTGGACATTTTGAACCGGATTTCCCGAAGCGATAGCGCAGGAAACAAAAAAAAATATCGTACTGTGAAAAATAATTGTTTGTAAATCAATGTCTAATTAATTGAACGAAAAATGAAAACATAGGGCCCTTACAAATCTCTTCATAAATCACGCCGCCAACTTTCATGTTTTTACTTTTAAAACTGAGTCTGAAAATGTGTCTCAAAGTTTGAGTTGTTGAGCGTGGAAAAATATTTTTCTTTTTTTAAGTACCGCCTTAATGACAAATTTATGGCTTTTAGTTCTATCTGACATCTTACAAATTTAGAAAAATATTTATATTTTTTAATTTTCACTCTTAAATTTAAGTTTGAAGCCACTACCGGAATTTAAATAAAAGTGACACACAATAGTAATGTCTGTTCCATATTTGCACTCTGTGGTCTGAGCACTCTAAATTTGACTTTATCTGCTGAAACCGTTTAGTAACCGTATCAACAGCGCTTGCCACGTTACCAAGGTACATCGAAAAGAAATTAGATTTTATTGTGCTGGTGACATAAAATTAATAACCCAGTAAAACAATAAGAAATGATGACCAATCTTAAACGTTTATTTAATTTCATGAATACAAAATATTTTTTCAACAACTTCGAATTGACCAAAAAGTATTGAGTAAAACATAGAATGCAAACAACTATGCCTGAGTGTCAATATGAGACATACAGGTGAAAATGAAACATATATGTCATATTTCAAAAGTGCTTTATTTTGGGAATAAGAAACTAATTATTATTGTAAGAGAGGAAACGTTGTGAACATGTTAGCGAATATTGTTTCATTTTGACATCTATTTATGTTGTAGCTGTCGCAGTAATAAAATCACTTTTCAATTAAAACCACAGCAATTTTCCCAAGAAATCTTAAGACTATTCCAAATAAAAGTAATATATATATATATATATATATGTATCTGGAAACATGCTTTCGAAAAATGAAATATCACGAGCTTCTTAAAATATCGGGTGAATTTTTCCTCACTTTATTAGTGACTAATAAGGACCGCCAATAAGAAATACTTCTAAAATTCAGGAAGATTTTATTCAACTCTAAACAGAAGTCTTAGATTTAACAAATAACAACAATAAACATCATTATGGCGAAAATAATTAAACAAATATATGGTAGGTTACAATTAGATGATATTTTGTTGTATTATGGCTAAAATTATTACTTTCATGAGATTAAGTAAATAAATAAGAACATTTAAATATATTTTATTTTTTAATATAATATAGGAAACGGAAAACGTTTTGTACAGTCATTAAAATAAACAGTTTACCCCTGTACTATTTCTGATGTAAATTATGAAAAATGTGACTGTCATCAACTGAGTAGTAATAAATAATATTAATTATGCTACACTTAAATTTTACTTAAAGGATCGTCTACATTTGGAAGCTGTACCAAACTTGAAACCTTCACCACTAGCACTTGATTTTGACATCATATTTGCATTCTTCGGTAAACCTTAGGATTTGTACCGGCAAGGCATTTGCTCAAATACAGATTTAAAGTTTGGAACTCTTAATGTTAAATTCATATTTTATCGGGATGCAGGTTATTTTGTAGCATAACTTAAAACCTTTATTGAGAAACGTGCTGTAATTATGGATTCAGATATTTCAAGCTTCTTGAAATCGATTTATGTTAAAAAAATCATTTGTTAAATTTATTTTGTTTTCAAAAATTAACTTTTAAATTATATATACTTTTAAATTAATGTTCTAAACATATATTAAATATAATATATAATAGCAATAAAAGGAATAGAGCATTCCATGGAATAGTATTTGAGTTATGACATAGGTCGCCGTATTTTAATATATTTTATAACACATGAAAATTAATTTAAAAATAAGATTTCTTAACTTCAAACCTGCATAACCCTTTAACTACTTAACTAAATCGACTTGTTTTTTGGTATTCAGATGTAAATCCAAATATGGCGTCAAACTTAGTTGTTATTGACAATTTTCAAATTTTATACAATTTCAACATGTAGATGATCCCCCTAGGTGTAATGTAAGTATAGCAGAAATTAGTAGACTTTGTAAAGAATCGATTTCTACCAGCACTCATTTTAAACGAAGATTTGCAGCAGAGTTAGCAAGGGTGTATAATTTTTTTTTCTTCAAGACTGTTACGGTGTTGCGGTCCATTTTTCTTAAAATTGTGTCATTTTGATGTATCGGAGATCAAATGAACAAGTTTTAAACCGGAAATTTTTTATAATAAATGAAATTATATTAAAAAAATGCAAATAAATAAGATACATTTTATTGCTTATTAGTTTCTGGTTCGCAAGTGTATATTCGCTGCAAAAGAAATAGAGTTTCACGGAAATTACCAGTACATTGGCGTGTATGCGTTTTGACAGACAATATTATGTTTGTCAACATACCGATGATTTCCGTAAAATTGTGTACATATGACGAAGGTTCAAATAAAAATGTTTTTACACCGAACTTGATTCCATGCAAATGAAGTTAATTTAAAAAGTCCTTCCGGCCTGTACCGGGAGGAAAAGGTAGCTTTCCTATATCTTCGTTTAAAAATTTTAGCTAATGTTACACGAAAACAGCAAGTTAAAATGCAAAGAAAACGTTTACAAAAAGATTCGTTAATATTGAATTTGAATAAGAAATTCGCCAAATTATTGAGCAATAGCCAAATTGGCTTAATTTATGAATAATTATTTTGGTCGCCAAATTTGGCGATATTTCGCAAAATGTCGCCAAGTTTGGCGAGAATTTGGCGCTAACGGATATTAATACATAGTTTTACGCGTATGATTGGAAAAATTAATACAACAATGAAAATTTTTGTAATGGGCTGTCTTGTTTCAAAATGTCAGCCACCCTAGAATTTCAAACTGCTCTATCTCAGCCATTTTTTAAGATTGAGGTAAACCAAAAAATGCACTGGAATACTCGTATCAAGGCCTAACACTTAATTAAAAAATAAATTTGAATTTTTAACTTTTTTGTATATTTATTTTAGTTTTAAATTTTTAAATGGCCGCCATCTTGAAACAAAATGGCGGACCAAGCTGGCCAACGAACTCGGTCGAGACATTGGTGAGCTTAATACACACAATTAGTTTCATCAAAATTGATTTATAAATACGAGTGTTATCGTATGACATAGGTCAGATATATATATATATATATATATATGGATATATATATATATATATATATATATATATATATATATATATATATATATATATATATATATATATATATATATATATATATATATAATCAACATTTGAACGGAGGGTGGTTTTGGGGTCTGGGGGTCATGATCGGTGAAAATATATCGAAATTTTCCGGAACTGCTTTCCTCCGAACGGCTGCAATAGGTAGCTTTATACTTTTTTGTATTGAAAGCTACCTAAAACACATATGAACAAGTCACATCTTATTAAATAATAATTTTAGGTCTATGCATGTTTATTTGCTACTGAAGATTCAATACAATTTTACGGAAATAATCGGTAAGTTAGCAGAAATATAATGTAATGTTTTTGCTGGACTACATTTTTCCGAGTTCAGTCATTAAATAAAATAAGGAAGTAACTCAAATACTTGCTTTTAGGTTAGTATAAAAGCGGTCTGTTTGGTATCAAGGCGATTCGAACACAAGAACATTGACAATAACTCTTTTTTTCTGAATTAGCACGCTAATCATTATTCACAGAACAGATATGAGTGAGTATCATATTGCAAAAAAAGAAACATTGAAACATATGTAATAAAATAAACAATATCATGTGTTGAGAATAAATGAATAATATAACAAACAAATAATTAAAGAAAACTTCACTTTAAATTATTCGTAACTATTCTTAACATATTTTTTTCTTTATTAACTGATAGCTAAAAGAAAAATTATACTTAATTTAAATCAGTGAAAAAAATACAAATTTCTTAATAATTAGGCGTCAGCAAGACATAGTATTTCCCCGGGAAAAAAGAAAATATTCTTTGCGTAATATTAGTACATCTTATTTTTACTAATATTTACATTCGAAAGAGTGAAACAAATACTAGAAAAAATTCCATACACCTAAGTTTCATTTTCTTTTTATTTGCTCCAACCGAAAACGCTTTCCCAAATTTCAACTTTTACTTTTCCTTCACGGGAACAAAATTGCAGGCGAAAGAAAATATTACCCAATTCTTTTACAAACTTCAATTTAAAAAGCTACATGTCATGCATGAAAAGTAATTTTAAAATTCTAACGCTCGGTTACTCTGTTTTTGCAATTGAATATTTTAAGGCGAATAAATTTAAAAGAAAATACAAGGTTAGGTACATTCTTCATTCCTGAAATTATTGATGATGGTAGGGCGCGAAAGTCTGTTTTAGATATTTCAAAAAGTGATATTATTAAAATGAACATTTATCAGTTGATTTTTGAAAAACAATAGGAAAAGCTCTTATTTTTGATCTGCGATACTGAAAAAATATAGAATGGTATATTTAAAAAAAATAATTTAGAAATCAGAAAATTATACCCAATTTTCTTCATTTTTTGACAATAAGAAGTATTACAAAGAAACATAATTTTTTCCATCGCTTGTATGTAATCAAATTTAAGCAAATTTAATTTTTTGTCTCTTTGCAGCACTTTAAAACTACTTTATGTAATTTATCGCGAACATCCGTTTGACTTCATTTTTGTTTTTATCAAACCTAGTTTCCTTTAAACATTACTAACAGTTCATAAATACGATATATAATATTTATGATTAAAAAAACACAATAATTCTCATTACGCATCAGTACCTCTTATTCAGTGCTTAGAAAACTTTCATATAAAATTATTGATCGGTAAACATATCATACAAGTTGAAATTTTTCCACCTGTGTTGAAAATTGTGCACAAGTTTTTTTTTTTTTTTTATTGAACGTTTTTCAATAAAAAAAACTTTCAGTATTTTCCAATCAGCATTATTCTCTTAAAATAATAATGTATATTTACGTTTCCTTAGTTATATGGAGTTCTATTACCTGTGGCTTGTTTTGTTGAGCTGTACATGTCAGACCAGACGTTATTGCCAAAAGGTTATCTGAATGAATTGCGTCAGCCAGAGGTCGTTCAAGGTAACTCAATTTACAGAGCATTGGTAATTTAAGTGAAAGGTTCTAGGTTCGAATCCCTTTAAAGAAAATACAAGGATAGGTACATTCTTCATTCCTGAAATTATTGATGATGGTAGGGCGCGAAAGGCTGTTTTAGATATTTCAAAAAGTGATATTATTAAAATGAACATTTATCATTTGATTTTTGAAAAACAATAGGAAAAGCTCTTATTTTTGATCTGCGATACTGAAAAAATATAGAATGATATATTTAAAAAAATAATTTAGAAATCAGAAAATCATACCCAATTTTCATCATATTTTGACAATAAGAAGTATTACAAAGAAAAATAATTTTTTCCATCGCTTATATGTAATCAAATTTTTGCGAATTTAATTTGTTTGTCTCTTTGCAGTACTTTAAAACAACTTTATTTAATTTTTCGCGAACATCCGTTTGAGTTCATTTTTGTGTTTATCAAACCTAGTTTCCTTTAAACGTTAGTAACAGTTCATAAATGCAATACATCAGATGTTTCATTAAAAAAAACACATTAATTTTCGTTACGCATCACTATCTCTTATTTAGTGCTTAGAAAACTTTCATATAAAATTATTGATCGATAAAGATATACAAGTTGAAACTTTTCACATGTGTTGAAAATTGTCCAAGTTTTTTTTTCTTTTTATTTATTTATCTATTTATTTTTTTATTTAATTGAAAGTTTTTAAACTTATATTATGTATTTTCCAATCAGAATTATTCTGTTAAAATAACATTGTATATTTACGTTTCCTTCATTACATGGAGTTCTATTACCTGTGGCTTATTTTGTTGAGCTGTCCATGTCAGACCAGACGCTATTGCCAAAAGGTTATCTGAATGATTTGCGTCAGCGAGTGGTCGTTCAAGGAAACTCAATTGACAGAGCATTGGCAATTTAAGTGAAAGGTTCTGTGTTCGAATCCATTTAAAGGAAATACAAGGTTAGGTGCATTCTTCGTTCCAGAAATTATTGATGATGGTAGGGCGCGAAAGGTTGTTTTGGATATTTAGAAAAGTGATATTATTAAAATGAACATTTATCAGTTGAATTTAAAAAAAAAAAAAAACAATAGGAAAAGCTCTTTCTGATCTGCGATACTGAAAAAATATAGAATGATATATTTTTAAAAATAATTAAGAAATTAGAAAACCATACCCAATTTTCTTCATATTTTGACAATAAGTAGTATTACAAAGAAAAATAATTTTTTTTAATCACTTGTATGTAATCAAATTTTAGCAAATTTAATTTTTTTGTCTCTTTGTAGAACTTTAAAACAACTTTATTTAATTTTTCGCGAAAATCAGTTTGACTTCATTTTTCTGTTTATCAAACATAGTTTCCTTTAAACGTTATTAACAGTTCATAAATGCGATATATAAGATTTATGATTAAAAAAACACTATAATGTTCATTGCGCATCAGTACCTCTTATTCAGTGCTTGGAAAGCTTTCATATAAAATTATTGATTGGTCAACATATCATACATTACATTTTTTCCACCTGTGTTGAAAAATATCCAAGGTTTTTAAATTATATAATTGAAACTTTTTCATCTTGTATTATGTATTTACCAATCAGAATTATTCTGTTAAAATAATAATGTATATTTACGTTTCCTTCGTTAAATGGAGTTCCATTAGTTGTGGCTTATTTTGCTGAGCAGTACATGTCAGACCAGACACTATTGCAAAAAGTTTGTCTGAATGAATTGCATCAGCCAGTGATCGTTCAAGGTAAAGCAATTGACAGAGCATTGGCAGTTTAAGTGAAAGGCTCTGGGTTCGATTCCCTACCTGGACACATTTTTCACTCACTTGTCAAATTTTCTACTTGTTTAATATCTTTACCAAACAGCGTGATTGTACGAAAATAATCATATATATTATTTCTCCTGTCAACATCCCTTTTTCTAAGCAAATACGAAACACAGAACGATGAATGAGATACCATATGAAAGGATTTTGAACAGGCTTCTGACATAGTACCCTTACATTTTCCTAAAACATGTTTTTTGATTAAAATTTGCTGATAATTAAAAATTAAATCGGCATTGTTTTCATAAATGAAATGAAAGATTTTCTTCGAATTAGTGTTGCCACAAAAATAAAATTACGGTTTACATCACGCACAACAATGATTATAAAATAAATAAATAGCACAAACAAGATAAAGTGTGACATCTCCGCACGTTTTTATTTTATATTTATGATTGAAAAACAAAATTGAAATCGCAATGTTTAGGAGAAAAAGACACCATGGATTTGGAAGTGTCTACTATTAAAGAAATATTGGTAACTAAATAAAAGTGGAAGTGTCTACTATTCAGACGTATCATTCACCTAATCTACACTCAAGTAACATATGTATGCGTGCATAAATTATCAAAAATAATTTTCAAGTTAAAATTCTATACACAATAAAACCTCCATAACGCACACTCTGGAAAAGCGAGCTCCTCTACTTAGCGAACACTTTTTCATCTCCGAACATTTAAATATGTGTAAGATTTTACGTTTGAATAGTGGAAGTGTCTACTATTCAGACGTATCATTCACCTAATCTACACTCAAGTAACATATGTATGCGTGCATAAATTATCAAAAATAATTTTCAAGTTAAAATTCTATACACAATAAAACCTCCATAACGCACACTCTGGAAAAGCGAGCTCCTCTACTTAGCGAACACTTTTTCATTTCCTAACATTTAAATATGTGTAAGATTTTACGTTTGAATAGTGGAAGTGTCTACTATTCAGACGTATCATTCACCTAATCTACACTCAAGTAACATATGTATGCGTGCATAAATTATCACAGATACGATACATGCGTTTTTGTGTGTATCAAAAACGAAATGTTAATAATGTATTTCATATTCCGAGGGAAGAAAATAATTTTCGTAACTATACCGCAAACAAAGAATAATCTATGATCAAATTTCTTATATACATTTTATTTCTCATGCAGTAAATTGAATATATACTTATTCATATTCAAATACGTATTTATTTTTAGCTGAAACATAGTTCTTGTTCCACATTTTTGTGAAAATCCCATCAGCCTGGCTTCCAAAAAACGCAAATCTTGCCCTTGTAACAATCTTACCACTTTTATTTAGTTAGTACTTTTATAAAGTCCATTTTTCTGGAGACCCATTCGACAACATAAAATTTAATATTTCGTCATCTGTGGAACGTAATCTTGATGCTTTGTCTACTAATTGATCTAAAAGCTCTTCTATTAGATTAACATCTCTTGTTAGGCTTGACTGGTTAATAGCTTCGTTTAAAGGATTTAAAGTCTTCGTAAATGCGCTAAGGGGCGTTCTTTTTATTTTTAACGCATCCATACTTGAACAGTTTTCCACTTAAAAAATATTACTTCCTATGTCCTTCTGTTCGGGCGCCTATTTATCGCAAATGCATACATAGCGATTTTCTAAAACACTAAAACTACCCGTTTTAATACTTTCGTCATTTTAAAGCAAAGGAAAATAATACTTTAATACGTGAAAAACAGTCCTCTTAAAAAACATATCGAATATCTTTTATTCTCTGACTTCCGTGCCGACAAAAACATTCTACAAAACCATTTCTCACAACAACATTTTTTCACACAGCTTAGAAAAATACAATTTCGAAAAACCAAAAAAATCTTTCTCACACAGCTTAGAAAGATACATTTATGAAAACAAAAACATATTTCTCACACAGCTTAGAAAGATGCATCTCTGAAAGATATCTCCTGTTAGTAGGAGCCAAAGAATACATTTAATTCAATTCGATTCGCGACAACGCATATAATACATAAAAAGTTAAAATTTATCTGTTATAAAGCATCAAATAATAAAGCAAGATATTAAAAATTATGAAAATAAAATATTGAAAAAATCCATCTATGAAACCTTCGTTTTTGCATCCTTTAGAATAAATAACAACATTTGAGGCAACGAAGTGCCCGCTCGTAGCGTAACGGTACAGCCCGCCAGTTTAGTACACAGAAGTTTCCGCGTTCGAACACCGTCCTAGCAAATGTTGGTTATTTGCTAAAGACTCGCACAGAAGTGAAAGAAAAAATGAAAAAGTGTTATAAGATGTTCCTTGAGAAATATGTATATTTTTTGGTTCTATAAAATTTATTTTAACGATATAAATATATCTAAAAAATACGGAAGATATCTGTTAAAAAACGGAAATATAAAAACGGATATTTCAGAAATCACGGAAAATTTCCTGGAATTTACGGAATTTTTTTATCCGTTAAAATACGGAAATAGTACTGGCGTCTCGATTGCCAGTACAATTTCCGTTTTTTTCAGGAATTTTTTTTTACAGTGAACACCTGACCAATAAATTTTCCTTTTATTGATTTTTTTTATTTCTAAACACATCACAGAATTTGAATTTGTACACCAGCGAAAAGGAAAGTGCAATTTGTTTGAAAACTGCATCACAATTTACTGATTTTTTTAATAAATAAATTAAACCGTATTTTGTTGTATAAATTTGGCGCCCTCTCAATTTCCGTGTCCAAGGCGATGGCCCCCTTCGCCCCTCCCTCTTCGCACGGCCCTGGTCTCCGTGTGTGAGAGTTATGAGAGGATTGTTTATGTTGCTAACAAGTGTTACAAAATCCTACGAAAAAAAAACTGATATTGAAGTAACATGTTCTAACTCCTTTTGCATTATAATTAGCTATATTTCGATTGTATTGTTTTACAGGAAAATAAGTTCCTTTTTAGTAAATATAGTTATGAAACATACAAAAGTTTTGTTTCTGAAATTGTTCTCTATTGATTTTAAAATTTTTATTTATTGTCGAACGATTAATGTACACACTTGCTGGTGCCAAACCTATATAAAATATACTGAAATAGCTTCATTTTTTTCTCGAGAAACAGGTACTTCATCATCAGCTGTTCTCCCAAGGCGTTTCCATGTATTGCTGACCCTTAAATCTTTTAGCTACTATTTTTAGTTTTTATGATTTTAGTTACTATATATATGTCTATTTAATTAAATATCTGAATTTGAAATGCCGAAGTACTTTAAAAGAAAGAATCAGACATAATTTCGTTTACTTTTATTATCTGTTTTTTTCTGTGAAAACGCAATCCTCTAACTTTAATAATGAAATTTGGAATATAAACACGCTTTTGTTTCATTTAATTATTTTTATATGTATTTATATTATTTTTATATGTCTTTAACTTATAGCTTGTGTCGCTTTCGTTTGAAAAGTTATGTTAATGTATGCTTTATGTTGGCGCAGTACATTTTTTTTCTTTAACGGTTTACTGAATAAATTTCAATACATTTATCACCAGTAGCTTAAAACAAAATCCCGGCGTATATTCAGGGATTCATAGGATTTTGAAATGATATCATTCTTAGATATTACGTCTGTGAAATATTGTGAGCTTTATTTAAAGTTTTTTTTTTATGATTCATGTCCATGGGTACTTTCATAAAAGTTAATCAGTTAAAATATTCATGGGAAAATTTTTGCTCATGAAAGTAATTCGTATGATAAAATATTTGGATAACACAAGGCAAAACTTTATTTACATTCTAAAATATTTTGTGTTATATAGCATTATATGGAGTTAAATATAAATTCAGAATATTGTAAAAATACACAGTGTGTCCCAAAAACCGTCTAATTTTCAAACTTTTATAAACAAATTTACAAATTTCTGTATACCATTTTCGAAAATTATGAAAAAGACGATGTATTTGATAGTCTAAAACATTTTGCTACATATAGATATATTTTTAATGCATTTCGTTGAACAATGTTTCGTATCGATTCATAAATCATACAGATTATCAAAAAAGGGTAAAACAAAATATTACGTCAATTGTTCTGTTAAAAGGTTTGTTAAATGTTTAAATTTGTTACGCAAATTCGAGCCGTCTTAATTTAAGTTTAGCCATTCTATCTATTTTCAAATTAATTAAATCTTAAATTTTATATTTGGATGTAAACACACACTTTATGACTAGCAAAATATATCCAGGGTGATGTAAAATATATAAAAGATTTTTTAAAAAGTTTTCTGCTAATTTAAATGCAAATCAACTGTGTTGAATTAATTCATAATATTTGCAAAGCAATTAAAATCATTATTTAGCTAAAAATTATGTTTTATGACGTCTTTACAATAAATGAATATAATAAAAGTATTTATCGAAAGCTAGTAATAAGAAATATAATAATGCTGTACAGTTTACTTTTGTAGTTTCGATTGATTTGCGGGGAAAAAAATAAACAGTTTTCTTTCTATGATTTATATTCTTATGGCAGTGTTAGCGAGAGCCCCTTTTATAAATGATAAATCTTTTAATGTAATAAAAAATGTAATATTTATAATCATAAATTTTGCTTAAAAATGGAACATTTTTGAGTGATTTTCGTGTAGAAGGATAATAATCAATTTAGTTTAATTTTAGATTAATTTTATAGCTGGATATAATTCAATCATTAAAACTTTAAATACGTTTATTTTATTATTTTGAAAATTTAAGTGAATGAGGCCTTTTTTTTAACGCATTTTTCTCAATATTATGCTATTTTCTAGCTTTTGGGAAGGCCGGTGTGTGCCGAATTTGTGTTTATTTTCCCGATTCGTGAGAGACAATTTTAAAGAAATTGCTATTTATCTGAGACCTCACACAGTTATTGGGATGGGTATGCAACTTTTAAGGTCCAAGCAGGGCGTGGTCTAAGTGAGCGGTATCTATCATCTAATGAAGCAGTCCTTTCAGCTTTTATGACTTTATTAGCACGTCTAAAGTTCAGAAGTCTAAACGACAGCAGCTGACAGTTGGAGACAGCCGTCGACACTACCCCTTTCTTTTGTCTCTAACCACAAAATGATTCCATAAGAATGGGTATCTGTATGAGTTATGGGTATCTTAGAAGTATTTGCTCCAGAAAGCTCTATTCGCTGCCTTAAGTACTCTACACACATATACATCCGAGTTATAATTATTTTTAGAATTTAATGGCTCTACTAGTCTGGACTATTTATTTTCGGGTCACAGATATGCTGGAAAAATGTTATGTTATCTCTTATGGGGCAATAAATCTCATGTGCGTAAAATACTGGTGACTTTAATATTTTGCTTGGCTTGGTTTGAGTGGCGTAGCTGCGTTTTTTCTCATCGGTTCAACATTCCTGAGAAATGAAACAAGGGTTTATGCGTTGATTGTATTCCTCTTTTCTCGGTAAATAAGTAAATAATAAATAGAGGTAAGAAGTGGCATACGTATGTTTCTTGGGTTTGGCAGAAAAACGCGATGCTTGGCAACAAGGTCAGCTGAGATCTTTGGGGCAGTCAGCGGATAGCGTGATAGGAGTGTTTTTATAAACACTAGCAAGCTACGCCCGCTACGATGGTCAATTTCTCTTAAGGCACCTTTAATCAAGTGAAATATTGACTTTGAATTTGACCTTGTACTTTAAAACCCTATGGATCTTTACTTGGAATGACCTTTATTTCTGAAAACGATACGAACGCTATTGCGTTATTACATTTTTAACGTGTCAGACAAAATTTGTGCTGTTAAGGACAAATTAGGCCATTTCTCTGTAGACTTTATTATGGAATAGGTCAGCATTAAAAAATGATTAATTGTGTTAAATTATGGTGTCTATGGGGTTTACATTATGGTGTCTATGAGGAAAAATCATTTCCGTTGGATTCAAATTGGGTTTGAATGAAGTTACAATTTACAATACTTCAAATATAATAAAATTGATATGCCTTACTGAGGTGGACAAAAATATGGTACTCGTCGAGAATTAAATAAAAATCATGCACACGCGAAATCATAATTCATTTTTATATCTTAACAGAATAATAAGACTACTATAATTGACTCGTGCTATAGTCAGTATATATACGTCAGGACACAATGCCGTTATCATTATCTTTTTATGCGTGAAGATTTCGCTATGGTACTCCATTGTAAAATTTGGTCATTTTTGAAATTCAATATTTGAAAAACGGCATAATCAGTAGATTTGACATTTATATCAAGAAAAATACAATTTTTTACCTTTCTAACGCAGTTTGTCTAACAATTTTCTGACAAATACTTTTCGAGCTATTCATTTTTTCAGTAACTTCAAATGTTTTATTTTCCGTGATTAATCTGTAGCAACGATTAGCGAAAATCCCAGTCGTCAGCAACACATACCTTTTTATTAAAGATTATTTGATGTCGTGCGGGCCAGTTAGAGAATGTATTTTTTGTTTTTATTTTTGTTTGAACACATTTCTTTTGCTGCGGGTTGCGGGAGCGACTTACGTTTTAATTGGCAGAGATGTAGGAATGTAGTGGGAATATGTGAACTAATTCAAGTGAACTATGCAATTCCTTTAATAATTTTGATATTTATAATGTTTAGGTTAAAACATTTTAAAACTACTATTGTTTTAAAAAATATATTTATGGAAAAGTCATGAGTTGAGTCGGAAAATAGGGTGACGAGGGAGTGAGTAATGGCCTAAAAAACCCCGCAATACATTTTTACGACCCTGTCTTGATCAGTGTTCAGACATTCAAACAAACCTCATACTTTCCGGCTGAGTTCTAAAATTTAGCATTAAACAAGATTTGATCTTTAAATCAAATATGTACTTGCGCACTGGGAGCCAAGATATTCAAGAAAAACTGCGCTTTTGGGGATCATGGGTAACTCGGAAGAGGTTATTGTATAATTTTGTTCGTTGCTATATGTATAATTTTGTAAATTAATGGACATTTCCATTTTTACAGTGTAATTTACCCTATTACTATTATTTTTTTCCGCCATTCCTTCTCTTTGAAATACGTATTCAGCTATTTACACCCTACTCATCTTATTGTGAAAAAAAATTGCTTTGTCGAGCATCTTCAAAAATTGATTGGACATTGTGGTGAACACATGTTATTTGTTTTCAATGGAAAGCGTCAAATTCACGAATTTCTCTCCTCAAAAATTTAACAGTTGTTTATCGAGTCCTATCCATCCAACTACATATATCATATGGCAGCATTTGTACATATATAGGAATGAGACAACAAATGATGTGTTTAGTTCAATTTTGCTTTAGTGCATATGTTTAAACGTACATGATTCACTAGACCAATGGCACTTTGAAAATTAATATTACATTGCAAAGTCAATCGTATGCGTAATGTACGAGTAAAAATAAGTATAAACTAGGGTAAAAGCAACAAAATTTCGAATCCTAAAACGAAATTACTAATAATGTCATTTTTATGCCAATTTACTAACGCCACATGATTATTTCACGAAGATTATTATTTGTTTAAATATTTATGTGTATACAAATCACTAAAATTAAAAAAAGTTTTTATATTGTTTCAAACAACAATATAAGACAGTATAATTAATAATAACAATAATAATAATAATACAAATAATAGCAATAGTAGTAAAAAAAATAATACATAACGTAATAACAGTTGTAGCAAGTTCTCCATGTAGACAAGCTTTGTGTAATTTTTTAAAAATTATTATTTGATGAAAGGAATTTAGGAATTTTAAGAATAAAAACATAACACATTGCATGCAAAATATTATTACTTATTCAAAACGCATACTTACAGAAAGAATTTAAGTAACAATTGAAGTTTTTTTTAAAAATTATCTTTAATGAAATAACTTTTTTTAAACATCTTGTGTAAAATTAAACATCTGTGACCATCACCGCTATTCACTCACTAAACAGTCAATAATGCTGAGATCTTTCATCATCTCCCAGAAAGTTAATATCCGCTATCGAGAAGAAATTTTCACTTTGTATGTCAGTAACAGATTTTACGCATCAGCACTTCTCACAAGCAAATCAAAGTGTCAAATACACGAGTGGTGTATTACATACAATTTACCACGTCTCACATCGAAAAATATCAATAGTGCAGTAAGTTAAAGAAATATCTATATACATGTATGTGTTTTGATATTTTTAGGATACTTCCTCTATAAAATAGCAATTTATTTCATTTCTATTAAATAGATAATAATTAATAAATAAACAAATCAAATTGAATGCGCAATACATACGTCATAATTTCTGAATTATAGTTATCATTCGCAATTTTACTTATATTAAGGAAAAGAATAAAGAAAATATTTATCTCATAAATTATTAATTTAAAGGTACATCTATAAAGCATTATTGTTATTAAAAAAATTAAGCATTATTGTCATCATTCTTTGCGCCTGACGAAGAAAGACTGAGTTCTTTTGAAAGGCCTAGCGTATTCCTTATTTTTATGGTGTTATTTAGAAGTTTTTTTCATGGTTTTATAGTATCGCACCAGTTTTTTTTTCAGTACCTTAATGATATTATTGTCATCGTTTGTTTTCCTAACAAATCGCGCGCACTCACGTACATACACCCATAAACACATACACACATACATGCATACAAACACACTCATATATAAATAGAGAAAACGATAATAAAGGTGACATATAATTCATCAGACACAAATTGGGAAATAAAAATCCAAAAATTAAATTTAAAAATCACACTGTTATAAAATATATCCAAGAATCGAAAATTTAAAAAAATGTGAAATCACAGTTCCATCCTTTCATAAACTATAATATTATACATAAAAAAGTACAAAATTTTCGCTATTAAAAATCCATAAATTAATAAAGTATTGTTCTCGCGTTTTTCACTACACACACACACACACACACACACACTGCTGGTTCTTAACTAAAAACACAATGGACTGTATAAAAGCGGTTTATTCACAAACAAATAAAACAAATAAAAACGAGCCATCACACGGCTTATTCTATAGCATCCTTTTACATTCCAAAAAACAAGAAACAAAACAGAACACTGTGTGTTGCCAAACACGGAAAGTAAGAAAAATAAACTGACATGAATTCGGAGCACATGAAACCAAGGAACATGCAGGTTTAGCTAGCTGCAGACGATACTTACATAAACATTCTGGCCCCCGTTGAAATACCCTGGGATTTCAACAAGTGGTTAGCTGCTTACAATTTCTTACTATAATGAAAAAACAATTAATAACACAATCAAATTAATGCAAAAAAAATAGAAAAATGTTAAACAGTTTTCAGTTCACAGATTTTAGTTTCTATAGGAAGAGGACACAGTTTCACTGCTGGACGACAAAAATTTGCGAATTTCTTCATTTTGCTTGCACTGCAAAATATATTTGTTAATTTCTTTTTCAGCACCTTTGAAGTTGGTTCCACAGTCACTAAAAATCTCAAAAGGTTTCCCTCTTCTTGCAATAAATCGTTTTAATGCACTTAAGAATGCCTTTGTTGAAAGATCTTCGACGACTTCAAGATGGACTGCTTTGATGACGAAGCAGACAAATGCACACACATATGATTTAAATGATTTTACTCCGCGTCCTGCACGATATTTAATCATGAATGGTCCTGAAAACTCTGTTTCAACTCGATGAAATGGTCGTGATTGTGTTACTCTAGATGCTGGAAGATCAGCCATTATTTGTTTTGCAGTTTGAGCTTGATATCTGCAACACGTAACAAAAGCTCTTACCACTTTTTGAATAACAGACCTAGCAGTAATGATCCAAAATTGCTGGCTAATTAAAGAAAGAAGTAGTTCTGGACCTACATGCAAATATTTTTCATGGAAATGTTTAATTATGATCTTAGACACATGGTGCTTTGATGGTAATAAGATTGGGTGCTTTTCATTCTCTGACAGCTGTGCGTTTTTCAATCTTCCTTGTACTCTTAATATTTTGTTATCATCTAAAATTGGACATAAGCAAATGAGACTACTATTTGCAGGTGGCTCTTTTCCAGTTTCAAAATACTGAATTTCCTTACTGAAGTTCATTTGTTGAACTATCCGAATAATGCAGCGTGTTGCGGCTTGAATTTCACTGCTTGATAAAAAGGATGTATTTCTTTCTACATATGTTACCTTTGAATTGGAGATGAATCTCAATATCCAAGCAAATATGCGTTGCAACTTGGAAAACGAAGATATTTTTGATATAACATCAAGTTCTTTTACAGTTTCAGAAGCTACATATGATAAGGTTTTACGTGCTTCTGGTAATTCTTCTTCATTTATTGGAATAGGTTCATGCACGGGAACCTCACTGCTTCTTAACCATAGTGAACCGTTCCACCACAAGTCATGGGACAGTAGTTCTGCAGGAAGTATCCCACGTGATGCACAATCAGCAGGATTTTCTGTTTCGTCCACATGGTTCCAATTATCAGCTGGTAAAATGAATTGGATTTCAGATACTCTGTTGGCTACAAAGACTTGCCATGTTTTAGGATAGGATTTGATCTTAGCCATGACAATACAATTTGCGAATCACTCCATGCGTGCACAGAATCAGGTTTTATATGTAATGCAGCTCTGAGTGCCTATATTAAGTGTGCCAGTAGTAATACAGCACACTATAGTAATACAGCATACTATAGTGATAGTAATACAGCATAGCAGAACATAATTCAAGTCTTGGAATCGTGATAGGTTTTTTTGGTGCTACGCGAGTTTTAGCTGTTAAAAGTTTCACATCAATATTAGAGTTATCACAAGTTTTAACGTAAATAACTGCTGAATAACCCTTTTCTGACGCATCACAAAATCCGTGAAGTTCGCATCGAGAATAATTGGGCAAGATTACTTTTCTAGGTATATATATGTAATTTAAGAGTTTGACTTCTTGGCACAAAATTTTCCACTTTTGGTAAATATTTGCTGGTACTGGTTCATCCCATGATAATTGTAATTTCCACAGTACTTGAAGGATCATTTTAGTTAGAATCACAAAAGGTGCAATCCACCCCAATGGGTCAAACAGCGTTGATACAAATGACAGAATAATTCATTTGGTAGGGACACGGCCTTATTGCTCACTACACCATGTATATTATCGTTAATTGTGTTTGCTAACCCAGCATTTTTCAATAGTGATGGTTCATTTGTGGACCATTTATGTAGCTCCAACCCACCTTTTGTAGCATTTTTTCAAATAATATATCAATTCAGTACCTTCCTGACTAGTCTCAACACCAGTTAAAACATCGTCGGCATAAAAATCTCTTAAAACTATAGACTTTGCTTTTTGGAAATTAAGACCCTCATGAATTGCTAACTGACTCAAAGCTTTAGGTGCAAGATATGGAGCAGCAGCAGTTCCAAAAATGACAGTATTTAAGCGAAAGTCTTGTATTTGTTTATCTGGACTATCTCTCCATAATATTCTCTGAAAATCCCTATCATTGTCATGAATTTTTACCTGCCTATACATCATTCTTATATCAGCTGTTATAGCAATATTATCAAATCTAAACTTTAATAAAATGCAAATTAAATCATCTTGTATTTTGAGACCTACCATTAGAGTGTCGTTTAAAGAAACACCTGTTGTTGTTTTAGCACTCGCATCAAAAACTACTCTTAATTTGGTAGTTTAACTAGAATTGTTTAAGACGAAGTGGTGTGGGATGTAATAATGTTTAGTTTCTAATTCACGATATGTATTCAAAACTAAGTCCATGTGGCCCAGAGAAAAATATTCTTTCATAAATTATTGAACATATTGTTTGTAAACTTCTGGCATGGATATTAGTCTTTCCTCAACATAAAGAAATCTTCTGTACGCCATTTGGTGTGAATCACCTAAACTATCTCGATCCTGTTTGAATGGTAATACCGACTGAATAGCGGCCTGATTTTTCTCTAAAATGAGAACTCTCAAAATGTTTTTCACAATGTTTTTCTTCAACTGTTAAAGGTTGCACATTTGGAATTTTTTCCAATTCCCAGAATGAATTTACTAACTCGTCCGTTTTTGTACTTAAATGATTTACATGTACTGGATCAGTTGCCAGCGTTTCAAAATTTGTAGTACCCGAAATTATCTACCCAAGTCTCGAATTTAAGGCAAATGGAAGGTTAGGTTCACGTTTGACAATTTCCCCAGTCATTAAATGCATAAATAGATTTACACCAAACAAAATGTCAATTTTTTGTGACTTGTAAAACAATGGATCAGCTAACATAAATCACTGAAATTATCGCAAATGACTGAAGGTAAAGACACATAGGGAATATTATCTGGCACTTTATTCATTACGAATGCTGATGTTGATTCTCTAAGATCACTTTTGAAATGAGAAGGGAATAATAAATCGACTTCCCCCTTACTCACAGTATTAAATGTTCCTTAACATGACACAGAAATTAGAACTATATTTTACCTTTAATCCTAATTTGCTTACACATTCTCTAGAAATAAATGACTTCTGAGAGCCTGCATTACATAAACATCTGCATTTTACAAACTCTTGTTTAGAATTTTGAACTTTTATTAATGCAGTCCACAACAAAATAGGACTCTTTTGATTACTCTATGCGTTTGATTCATAATGAGAGGCACAGACTGTAGACGAAACATTATCACTCGCTGACTCAACTTTTTTTAGGGATAAATTCTTGAGCGTGTGGGGACATACTATTCGTCTGAGTCTTATACCTTGAATTATTTACCATGTGCAAAATACTATGATGTTTCTTAAAGCAACGATGGCACGTATATAGACTCTTACATTTATTGAGAAAGTGATATTAGATAGGCAATTGAAGCATTAATGATTATGTTTTACGAAATCTATTCGTTGTTGTACGGGCAAATTAAGAAATTTCGAGCACTTAGCTAAACTATGTTCTTCTTTACAGTAACCACAACCCAAAGTAGCTACAAAAGCATTACTCTTATTTGGAAATACAGATTTAGGTACCTTATTTAGCACTAACTTGCTATTTTGAAGAGTTCTTGCATAATTCTTAAGAAATTCAATTAAGTTCTTAAGTTTCGGAATTTCATTGCTTTTAAGTTGACGTTCCCACCACAATTTTGTAGAAGGATCCAATTTTTGCAAAATTAAATAAATCATTAATGTATCACCAAATTTGTCAATGGGTTGGTTCAATACTTCTAACGAGCAAATGCCTTCATTAACGTTATCAACTAGACTTAAAATAGCAATAGCTGATTCTGTTTGAATTGCTGTTAAACTTAGAAATCGTTTAATATATGCAAAAATTTGTTCTCTCTTATTTGAATATCTTTCGTCTAGTAGATTCCATGCAATTTCAAAATTAGAATCCGAAATTTGAATACACTGAATGACGCGATACGCTTCACCTTTCAATGAAGCCTTCAAATACTGCAATTTTTGAGCATTAGATATAGTAGTATTACTGTTTACGCATGCATTGAAAATATCTTTAAATGCTATCCATTCAGCGATATTGCCTCCAAAAGTAAGTAATGATAACCTAAGTAATTTAATATTCTCAAAAATGTTTTCTGAAATTACACTATCAGATTTATTTTCACTCTTATTTAACTTAGCATTTTCGATTTTCAATACTTTCTCACCTTTAAATTTCCACAAATCAATTTTATCTGAAATTTCCTGTGCGCTATCTATCTCCCTCTCTAATTGTTTAGATTCTGTAATTAAACTTTCGATTTCCCTATCAAGTTTTTTTAGTTCCGTTTCTTTCTGTTTTAACAATTCAATATTTTCCTCTAATTCTGTTAAATTAATCTGACCATCTGCGATTATACTTTCGATTTTCTTAATGTAATTCGTTACACTTCTCCGTAGAGCAGTTCTTTTTGTTTTAAAAGTTGTTGGTTCACTCATATTTACTTAAATCAAACTCAAAACTAGTTCTAAAATATGTTAATACGGAATTTAGTTTAAATCTAAACTATATTCTCATCACAATTCTACAGTTTTAAATAGCAAATTATTTTTACACACGAAATATAATGTTCAAAGTTAACTTACCTCACAAGATGAGGTAATCTTTCACCACAAACGACATCACGTCAGTGCAGAAAAAAGTTCGATTCTACACTTTTTTTTTCACTAGCGCTACGGCTCGACGGACCAAGAATGTTCTCGCGTTTTTCACTACACACACACACACTTCTGGTTCTTAACTAAAAACACAATGGACTGTATAAAAGCGGTTATTTCACAAACAAATAAAACAAATAAGAGCGAGCCATCACACGGCTTATTCCATAGCCTCTTTTTCTATTAAAAAAAACAAGAAACAAAACAGAACACTGTGTGTTGCCAAGCGCAAAATGTAAGAAAAAAAAAACTTACATGAATTCGGAGCACATGAAACCAAAGAACATGCAGCTTTAGCTAGCTGCAGACGATACTTACATAAACAAGTATAAAAAATGGAAATATATACTATAAGCAATACTGAAATATATTTGCATATATATATATACATGCTATGTGTGCTTGTGTGTCTAAGTGTATTATAATTAACTATGTTGAAATGATATGTTCAACTATGAGCGTATTTGAGATTTTAAAGAAAAGAACGCTTTCAAGAATTGGACATTAGGGTGGGTCGAAAAAACAGAAATTTCTATAATCGAAACATAATAGTGCGGTAAAGTTGTCATTGATAGTAATGAATAAATTCGCAAAATATTACACCAAATGGTTAATATCTTTTACTGCAGCAAAAAGGCCAAAATTTCGCAAAATCGCAAAAACATTTTTGAAAAAAAAATTATCCAATCATAGCAATACAATTTCTAATAGAATTCAACAGCTACATCAAGATGTTAGTAATGTTCCAATAAAATTTCATTATGGTGAAATCATTTGTATTACCGCCGCTGTGCCGCCAAAATTTTGAAAAAAAACTGCAAAAACTTCATTTTTCCGTTTTTTTCCAATTTTTCCAATTTTTATTATATGTCTACAATTAAATACATTTACATTATATCTAGTAATAACTTAAAAATGTCTAGTAATTTGCCAACCAAAGGCGAGAAGGGCCTGCCCCCCGCCTAAAATTGACAGAAAGGGGCTTTTTGAAGGAACTTTCAGGATTTTCCGGAATTTTATGAAATTTTCTCCTTATAACAATTTTTTTAATGACCATCCAAGTTAAAACTTTGAAAAATATATAAACATTTTAGAAATTACACAGAAATATTTTTTAAAGTGAAAAATAGACAAAATTCTGTGGAAAACTACCATTATGCAAGACATGATAACTTACAATCAGATCAATGCATTCACATTTTGTAAATTGCATATTAAAGAGTATAACATTCTCTAGGACATAGATTAGCTGCATTGTATCGCAGAAGCTATGGTACTTGAAACACTAATGTAATGAAATTTTTTTTAACTTATGCCAGTGTAAATATAAAACTAATTAATATATCATCATGATTGTAGTCTATTACCTCAATAAACATTTGTAAAATAAATTAAAAAAAATCAATTCATTTCAATCATAATTTTTTGCTTTAGGATGTTTTGCGTACAGTAAAAATCTGAAAAACTTTTAAAGGTGGTTCTTGCTATAAAAATAATAATTATTATTTAAAGCTTTAATTATATGCGCCATGTATTTTCTTGAACATATAATATAATTTAAATGCTAATTCTCGAAAATGAAGAATGTGAACATACATTTCGGCATACTTCCGGTTTGCAGAACGATATTTCCGGTTGTAAAATTACTCGGCAAGCTTTAATAGATGTAATTTTAAACGGCTGTAACTCAGGTTCTAATTCAGATACAGACAGAATTAAAGCAGAATTCAAAAGAAAAAAAAGATCGGATTTTAAAATTATTGCAAAAATGAAACTTTAAAAAATGAAATTCGTAAATTTAACCTTACGCTACACGAATTTTTATTTTGTAAGTATATTTTTATACACATTATATAAGTTCGATACCACAAATTCTAACGGCAATACTTTGCATTATTTAATCACAGAATTCGGTGATTACATAAGGTGAAAATTTCTATAAAAATGGAGTGGCAACCTGAAACTCAAGAGATTTATCAAATGTTAAATTTTAACTGATTCGTATATGCATCAGCGCATGATGTAGGTTTAACAATAATGACGATAATTTAAGGAAACTTTCAAAAGATACTACATTAAAGACGTGGGCATAAAATATGACACATTTACTAAATTTAACAAATTTATTACTTGTCTTTTGCCTTTTAAACTTTAGAAGCAATGTAACAACTATTTCCTGAGGATGACTATAGAAGTTGTTCGAAACGTTGATGTTTTTAATTTGATTTTAATGTATGTATAAGTTTTAAATTTGACAGTTGTATACACCATTTAGTAAATCTGTGATATTTTAAACTCACGTCTTTAATGTAGTGCTGTTTCATGGTGTAATTTACAATATTTTTTTTTCTTTTTTGCATGACATATAATATCACGAAAAATGATAATAGTGGCCCCCGGACACTACGTGTATGGAACCCGCTGTCTGGTTGGATCTAGGTATATGGTGACCTTTATCATCATTAATATGTGCATTTCCGATTGTAATTGATAGTACATCCAGTTACCAGTTTTGAAATATTTTCATCACGTTTCATACAAATCGAAGTAATTCTGTTTACAATGCTTTTAAAACATCCTTACCTTTTAAAATCAATAATACATTTAAAATAATGGCGTTTATTGTCTGAGTGCAACGAAGACTCCTACACAGCGCAGTATTACTTTGCCCCATATATAGCTACGATGGATATTAAAACCTTTCATCAAGCATAACTCAAAAAATATTTAACGGATTTCGTTCAAATTTTTACAGCGGGTACCTATAAAGGTGACAACGACGTCTATTTATTACCAAGAATAAATGTCAAACCGTTTGGAAATTATATTAAAAAAATAGATAAAAAAGTACAATTAAAGTACATACGTCACGAAAATTTTGTGCGTACGTCATTTTCACCGGCGGGAGATTTTCGTAGACAATCGGAATTGAAAAGTTCATGGAGTATGTAAATTGAAAAAAAAATTCTTTGGTGTTTAAATAAAAGGTTTCGATTTATGACATTATTTCTTTTTTTTCCCTTCTTAACATTTTTAATGGGATTAATGAAAGGCATGTATTTTAAATTAAATGAGTGAAAGGTTTATATTTAAATGAAATGAATTCAATATGAAAATGTTATAGGAGCAATATTTGGCGATTTATCAACTGCGCCAGGATAACATAAAAGTACCAATATATCAAACGGTATGTAGTATGTGAAATGAAACAATTCTATTATAATCACCCATCGTACAATAAAAAAAACTAATATTCTGCATTCAGAGGGAAAAATCCATCTCCTGTGCCGTAAGATTTGGCGAGTTCTTTTTTGGTGATAAGTTTTTCGATGTGATTGTTGGGTTCTGCAGGATTTGGCTTACTTTTTCTAAATCTTATTTTTTGCAGATGTAGTATTATGTAAATAAATTTTTTTGCAGATATTTTTCTATTTTGTATATTTGGCATTCTATTTTGTATATTTTCTATTTGGCATTTGGAAAAGAGATTTTTACCTTTTTATCTGTGCCTTCGGAAATATTAAAAAATAAAAAAAGATTTACATATATCAAGCGTATAATGTTATGTTTTGCATTTTTATACGGACCACTTCTCCATTTTTAGATTTTAAATGCTATTTATTATTTATTAGCCGTTTATTAATTGTTTACAATTTACCCCCCTGACAATAACAATTATTTATTACAAAAATGCCACTTAGGTTTGTTAAATAAGTTTGTTTATGTAATTTCATTATTTATTAAAATATCGAATATGGCAATAAAATTTTATTTTAGCATCGTGCTTAAATTTTTTAGATGGTGCAAAAACATGCTTTAATAAACGTATGTTTGTAAATATTAACATGTTTTACCGCTCTCTTGAAAAATTTTGCAAGATGCTAAAACTACCTTTTGGCACCATTTTAATTTTTTTTCGCCAACCGACATAGGATACGAAACTTTTTCCCATTCAGATACACAGGCAAGGCTGGTCTCAAACAAGAGTAAAGCTAGCAACAATATTGTTTTAACTCTATAAGAGTTACAATAATGATATTAAATGCTCCGATTGGCTTTGGGCCCAATTACGAAAGTTTCTCCTAAAAAACTGTAGAAGTCTTTTACATTTGTTTCAAATGAAGCTCGCAAAAGGTATTAGTTAATAATAAAAACAACACTAATGGCCTGGAGGCAAAAGTTTTAATTTAAATGTATATATTTGAAACCCTTACCCCCTTACCCCCCCCCCAAAAAAAAATACAGTAATGAATTTAAAATGGCGTTAAGCCACGCTTTCTGACTAAGCAATTGGCTGCAAACGCGATAACGAAACTTCCACTTAATAACATGTAGCTACCCGCATAGCATGCACAGTCACAGTGACGTCATTGTGACGTCAATGTGAGTCACGTACGTCACGTCACATCTGTGACCAAAATGCCACCATTTTCTAACGTCACACTGTGACCAAAATGTGAACGTCTTGGAGATCTAAAGAAAACTTAAAATAAACTTTAGAACATCTTATAACATAAAGAAAATTACTTTTTGACAGTTTTAAAAATTTTTGTGACGTTGCAATGACGTCACTGCAAGTCACATAAGTCACGTAAAACCTATGACCAAAATGCCAACACTGACTTCACGGTGTGATCGGAGAGTGAATTTGAAAAATAAAACTCATAAAATATAGATTTGAATTATGTCATGTACCTAAATCATTAATAAAAATATTGTCACACACTATTTAAATATATTGAGTATTTCCAAAATAAAATAATAAATAAATATCTGTCTACATATATGAGGCAGATAATTTTTTACAATTTTCATTACCATTTTCATGAAATTTAACAAAATATACTATATAATACAAAGGTAAAAATCCTTAAATAAAAATTTAGTTATTTATCGAGTTATAAGCAATTCGTGTCACGTGACGACCAGTTTTTCACTGTCACGTCGGATATTCAAATCAAAACGCCGACTTTGACATTCTTTTCTGAAAGATCTTTTGCTTTTAACAAAAAATGGAAAAGGTTTTTCAATAACATAGTTTCTGAACAAAACACGAGCCAATTTCGTGTATTTCCGAGCAAAAATGAATTAAAAACATGTTATAAAGTATATGTCATTCCTATAGCAATTTATCCAAAACTGGCCAGTGCTTAGTAAGATGTCACCTCTATTAAATATATTGCTCTTTTCGATAGAGTGTAAAAAATGAAAAATTTGTACTTAGGAAATTTGATTGCAATTTAAATTTATATCGAAATTACTTTATAAAGCCTATTAAATCAATTATTATTTAAAATATATCTTTACTTTTGACGACTAAAGCAAATGCAATGGATTAAAAAATATATAAAAATGTAAATTTTCACAGCTTATTTCTAAGAATACAAAACTCTCTCATATAAAAAAGAATATTATAGCATCATTAGAAGTTCATTTTTCAGCCATATAAATTATAAAGGTTTTGAAATGTCTTTATTTAAATTATTTTCTTCCTATATCATTTGCGGTAAAAGTTGGAAACATCTGCTAGCTGTTATTTTGTTGTGTTTAAACAATACTGCGCGCGCATATTGAAGGCAGACGACTTTTTCTCATTCGAAGCTAGGATTAGCGTGTGTTGGGTTCTTTGAAGTTTGTAGATTTATACCTTGTAAGTAAATTAACGTTTTAAAGTGAACAATCTCCATTTTAAAGTAAACCATCCATTTTAACATCCCACCGTGTCTAGCCGGGTGTGTTCATAAGGCCTGGGTGATATTTGATTTCTCAGATCTATGAACACATCGCTTCTGCTGGAATAATTTGAAAATTATTGTAGTGGATTTACATTCTAATTTTTCAATGAAAGGGAAGCAGATAAGGAGCATTCCATCATAACCTCTTTATCTATAGATCAGCAGGTAACTTTTAATGTCTTCGCAGTTTTGTTAATAGTGCATGTTTAGTACTAGTACATTTAATAGAGAATTATTTAAAAGTTAAGATGTTTAAATTTTCTTTTAAAAAATCACTTGTATTAAATTTTATCTTTAATGTTTTATATTTTTTAAAATAGATTGTTTGGAAAAACTGTATTTACTAAGAATATATATTCTAAATGTAAAGTGTTATATAAAATGAGGAATTTATTTAATATTTTGAGTTTCTTAGTTCAATTTTCATAGTTATTCATTATAATTAAAAACATTGCAATTTTTAAAACTATTAATATTTTTCAATTTAATAATTTCGTTGCTAGTTTAGGTTTCCAGAAATAATTTTCCGGTATATTTGAAAAAAAAAAAGTGACAATTTAATGCATTGAATAGTTTATTTGTCAAGATATGTCAATGTTAGATGCACAAAAATAATAAATATTGATGAAACAATAAAATAACTGTTTAGTTAAGGTAATTTTTCCAGCTGTGTTATCGAATGTTTTTACTGTAAAAATTTATATTTAAGTTCTGCATTTAGTATTCTATCAAAAACTATAAATAAAATAATTTGTAAAGAAAAAAAATATATAATTTGTTTTTGTTTTTTTTGGCATTTATGATCTTAAGTTCTATATTTCATTTACAACGGAAACTGTTTTACTGCTTGATACAATGTTTATTATTTAATAATATCGCACAATAGGTATATCTATTATTTAAATTGATTCCTAATATAAATTTTTCAGAATGCTTATTTGAAAATGTGTACTTATATTTTCTTTAAAGTTGTTCTCAAATACAAAATTGCTAAT
This sequence comes from Maratus michaelseni, assembly GCA_963931845.1. Lineage (NCBI taxonomy): Eukaryota > Metazoa > Arthropoda > Arachnida > Araneae > Salticidae > Maratus > Maratus michaelseni. The sequence goes on along the minus strand of OZ007592.1, from coordinate 389,637,652 downwards.
TTCTGGCATATTTCTGAATTCATTTTTATTCGGAAATACATGAAATTGGCAGGTGTTCTTATTCAGAATAGGGTAGATGTGCCAGTAATGGACCGCCTTCCAGTAATGGGACACCTTCAATGTTTTTGGTTTATAAAAAAATAACCAATAAAAATTCAGCTTTATTTATTTCATTAATATGCTATCTTTAAATTCTAGTTTTAAATGCAATCATAATATCAATTATCTATTACTTTTTGTGAGGTGTCCATTACTGGAATTTAGGGTGTTTTGATTTATTTCTGTTATTTACAATTAAATTTAGATTCACATTGGGAAATGTGACTATGAGCATGGTTAAATATTGTTGGTAGAGTAATATAATATTAAAAAATGTTGAATACAACAATTATAACAATTAATTAAAAAATAATTGTTAAAGAAATTCCTTAAGTGTGTCCATTACTGGCACATCTACCCTATATATAATCGAATGGCGTTATCCATTTTTTGGTAACGGCAGATGATGTTTCAGAAAACACTATCAAAGTCGGTGTTTTGAACCAAATTTCCGACGTGCAGCGTCAGAAACGGGTAAAACGTGACCGACATTGATCTTAAGTATTACATTTATCTAAAAATGGAAAACGCTATTCATTCCAAATAGCTTTAATAATCAGGCATGCAAGTGCCATGCGTTTAAAAGTTTGTTCATAAATGTGTCAGAAAGTTTCGTGTTAGCCGGTTTCTCAATCAGATGCAAAGTTTTAATTTGAATACGAGTTGCATCAATAAAAATGATTGCCGATCCAATCCTTATCGTCGATCTTATCCGTATTTGGTGAAATCTTGTTATCCGAATCCATGCGAAATCATTTATCAGGTTCGGTCGGGTTGTGGGCTTACAGATTTTTTGTTGTTGTTGTTGCTGGGTTAGGGTAAGAATACCGGTTGAATCAAAATATAGTTTCAGTCAACCATCATTCATGTTCAAGTTGACATTCAATCATGTTCAAGAAGTATATAACCGGATTCGTGTATGACTCTAGATCCGAGCCGACATCAGAAATTGTATCGTAACACAATTTCTGATAAAATCTGGTTACTCGGTCGTATGCAAGATTCTATTCCAAACAAGACTTACAGTAAAAACATTATACCCGACTCGGGTCAGATCGGGTTCACGAAAATCAGGTCACACGACAACTAATCCAAATCTATTCTGTAACCAAACAAATCCAAAGAGATCGATCCGAAGTTTCTGGATTGGATTCGGGTAAAATCTGGTCACCCGACCCGGTGCAGTGTCGTCACAAACGTCACAAACTTGAACCATAAAAAAATTTTGATCCGAACAATCCGTATAGGATTCGGGTAAAATCTGGTCACCCTATCAGATGCAGATTCGTCACATTTTTCACATTTAAGTCGCACGGTGACTTCACAAAGTAGTCACATTGTGAGGTCACAGAAAGCCTTGAAAACGGCCATAACGACCTCGCATTTACGTCACAATGACTTCACATCGACGTCACGTGACGTCACGACGACGGTCACAAAGTCCCAGTGTGACTTCACAGTGACGTCGCCGTGACGTCACCATGCCTTACGGGTAATATAGCCCTCAGGGTACTTTGCAGTTATACAGACCTTATGGTTTTTTTAAAAAGCTTGAGACAATTCAGGTTTAAGAAGTTGAGACTTACTGTCAAATTATATAAACAACTATGAACACAAAACTGATGAATTATTATTCAAGTTTCTGTATGTATTTTAAAAAAATTGCATCTGATTACACATTAGATAAATTACTTCTGTTTGCATTTAATAACTGATAAATGGCTTCTGTATATTAAATGAATTGTTTAAATATTGGGAAGAGGTGGCGAGAGGTAGAAAGACGAGTAAACAAACGGGTAGACAGACGGATAGAGAGACGAGTAGCGACATAGGTAGGCTGACGGGTAGCGAAACGAATAGACAGACGGCTAGAGAGAAAGTAAAAAGAGGGTTGACAGAGGGGTAGCGAGATGGGTAACGAGACGGGTAGCGACACCGGTAGACAGGAATATAGCGAGAAAGTTGGTAGATAATGAGACGAGTAGAAAGATGAGTACAGAGACGAGTTGACTGACGGGTAATGTGATTGGTAGCGAGTCGGGTACAAAGACAGACGGGTAGTGAGACGGGTATACATACGAGTAGAGAGACAGTAGATGGTTACGGAGATGGGTAAGAAAATGGGTAGAGAGGCGTATAGCCAGACGGGAAGAGAGACAGATAGACAAATGGGTAGCAAAGTGGATAGAGACACGGCTAGACATACAAGTAGTTTTACGGATAGACAGACGGTTACAGAAATAGATTGGCGGGTAGCGAGACCGGTACAGAAATATAGAGACAGGTAGTGAGACGTGCAGAGAGATAGACAATCGATTAGAGAGACGGGCAGAAGAACGGATAGGGAAACAGACAGATTGTGGAGAGACAGACAGACAGGCAAAAGAAAAGTCTGCGGATTGGCGCAGTAAAGGCGCAGGGTGCAGTCTCCTAGAGAATAATCAAGAAGTATCTGTTAAGCTTAACTTTGAAATATATATAATTTTTCAATTTTGCCGATATGGAGATTTAATGTAAAAGTTATTTTACAGAAGTCATCGAAAGATTTTTTGTATACTCATATAGTGATTTAGACTATAGTTTTGCAATCTGGTTTGTAGCAAAGCATGCTATCAATGTGGTTTGAAGTGTAAGAGTTTCTATAAACAGTTATACAAATAATAGATATATAATGAAGGAAGAAAAATTTTAAATTCACACACAAAAAAAAGGTGCAACAATGAAATTAAATATGCGTTAAGCCACGCTTGATAGAATAATCTATTGGCTGCAAATCTAATTATGTAACTTTAAAAAGCTTGGCGTTTTAAAAGATCCGCCGTTTTTTTTTTCTTTTTCAAGTTTTGCGCGATACGCGCTTAAGAGAATGAGATTCTTTGCCACATGTTGCCACAAAAAAAATATGACAACACATCTGATGAAAGGTACTTCTTTTCTATTTTTTTAACAGTGTATATGAATTTATATATGATATTTTGTAATCCTATCATTTAATTTGCTCTTTTTCTTTATATTGTAATTGTTAACCCTATGTTCTCAGCAATATCACTCAGACTAATCCCTTTGAGGGAAGTCCTAGTTTAATTATAGAGTGGAATAATAATAATACAGTTTTATAATAAAGTAGTGCTGGATATATTTGTCTTTGGTTTAAATACAATTTTATTTTTAATAAATTAAAGCCCCTGTTATCAATCTAGTTTTAGACTAACATGAACGATGCTTAAGATCAAATTCAGGTTTATCCATATTTCAGCATTTAATCAATTGTTCTTAAAACCGTAACCGCGTTTGCTGAACACTGAAAATGACAATGTGTGATTTGGGTACATAATGACATTCTAACGAATCTAACGCTCGATTTCATATTTTAGTGGATCTTTGTGGATTTTAGTGTAAGGTTTGTGTAAAAGGTATCAATAGTATCTTTATATTTATTACATCGCTGCTCAGATATAGAAAAAATTATCGGGCGGTATGATGAGGTACATGTTTTACCAACAAAGTTTTCTTCATTTCGTTACAGAATGTTTCTGCTAAAAGCGTAGGAATCAATTAAACGGCTGGCAAAAACAGCGGGTCGCTAATTTATAGTCACTTTTAATTAGGATCAGTGGATTCAACTCATCTGATCTGTGTGCAGAACGTAAATGGAATTCCTTTTTTTTTTGTATACACGCTTTTATCAAATGTTTGGAAAGCAAACTACAAATGAATGAGAATAAGAAGTTTCACTGTGTTTATTAATAATGTTATGCAACCTCTCTTCGCACTGGTTGGTAAAATACTGCAGATGGATGGGAAAGGGACTTATCACTGTGTTTTTCAGTACATTTACATACCCCTTCTTCGGACAAATTATAAAGAAAATATGAAGAAAATATGAGACAGTGTGAGAAGATGATATGTCTCATCCGGTAGATATTGAATTTTCTTCTTATTTCTCGCCAGCTGGGCAACATATTGAGTGTAGTTCTGCACTAAATAATGTTTTTTTGTTACCACACTTTATTGTTTGTTATACATATTAATTTTATATCACACTGTTAGTAGCATTACTCAAATGTGATGCATATTACATGATCGTATAGATTAAATTTGTTTAAAGTGACCGTGTCAAAAACTGTCATGGCACAATGACTATTTTCAAAACGTGAAGTAGAACAGTGGACAGGAAAAATATATTCAAATTACGTAGTAATTTACGAAAATATACGAAATTTAAGCGTGGATTAAAATAACAGACAGCAAAGTATTTTACCATATATCTGGTTAAAGTTATACGAGACTATCATCAAAGGGATATCTTTCAAATAAAAACAATATCAAAACTAGAGAATAATTTTAAAAGTTATACGTAGACATAGATTTAAAAATAACATTATTTAGTCTTTGTCAGTTCAAAATACTGGTAATTCATTAAAACAAATATTAAGAAAGTTGAAAAAATTGAAAAATCAAATGTCTTCGAACTCTAACACAAATTTTATCTTACAAAAGGTGGATCTAAAAAATATTTTCTGTTATATGTCTATAAACCTATGGCACAAAAAGCCTATTTAATCATTCACAACGTTTTAGTTTAATTCCACAGTTCTTCCAGTAGATATAAAACTTCTCTCAAAATCAGCATGAAAGGAGTTTACATTTTGTGAATAGATTGTCTAAAATATTAGATGGCAAATCCTTTTTTATCACACTCGTACATCAAATAGAAGTAATAAAAAGTGAACTAAATGATGCAAAGTTTCTAAGTCATGTGAAAGTTTTTTATGACATGCATTATAAATATGACGAGATTTATGGATCCCTAAGGATTTCTTTTACAGAAAACAAAAATGTCAAACCGCAAAATATCATATATTGAGCTATACTTATCCTAAAAATCATTTCGTTTTTATATTATTTGTTCTATTTTTCATTAAAATATATAACGTGCATTTAATAATATGAATTTTAAAACTGCGTGGCAAACTTAAATGTTAAATTATTTTGATTGAATTTAATGAAAATTATTCATTAATCAAGATTTGCAAAACAAATTTTAATGGTTTAAAAACTTATAAAACATATAAATTTTATATTGGTAGAAACATAATCAAATAAAAACATCCCGTTATGTACTATATGTTAATTAAGAATATTTTAGGTTATAAAATTTTTAGCATATAAAATGTAACAAGCTACAAAAATCGCACTCAAAATTTTTATTCAGTATGTCAATATATATATATATATATATATTTTATTTATTTATAATTTTTTTTTGAGGATTTTCAACAGTTTTACTATGTAATATCTACTGAGGAACATTTTATAATGAACATTTTATATGTGAGGAACATTTTATATATGAACATTTTATTAAAGTAATATTTTTAATTTTAAATTACTTATATTTATTTTTTAATATAATTTAAAATTATAGTAAAAATAATAGTAAACATAAGAATAAAAACGCTTCTTAATATATCGTCCAAGAATATAAAATCGATAATATCGGAAATTAACTATTTAGTAAAAACTTTAGAAATAAAAATGTGACAAAGAATATATTTAAAGAGAAGAACTGTGATTCTGTCATCAAAACATGTTGCAAGACGTATGACGATTAGCATTTTTTTTTTTTTTGTAACATCTTAAGACATTTTGACAGGTGCTTGTATGTTACTGTCTGAAACGAAGTTTTCCCATTATATATTCAAATTTCATGAAGTATTTTTTTTCAATCAGCAAAGCTTTTTCTTATATTGAAAAAATAGGAAAAAGCATTTTCTTTTTGAATATTGAATATTCACATCATTATTGGTGTTATAGAAATAAGATTCTTCAAAATATTAATTAAATAACAAAATTAAACACAGACACACATATAGAAATATGTAAGAAAAATACATTTTTTATTACTATAAATATTAATGCATATATTGCTTAACATGAGATTTAAAAAAAACTCCCAAATTAACCTTTGAATACTAAAACCACAGCTACCAACCTTCTAAGTTTTCTTTAAATAAAATTTTAATAAAAATGAAAATTCATCCATTGAATTTTTTCAATTTGGTATTGGATCATGGAGCAGCATGAATTTTGTTCATTTGTCGCAAGATGAAACGTAAAATTCGCCAATCGTTTACGAAAACAAAAATTATGCGAAATTTGATAATCGGTTACGAAGAAAAAAAGGATATTCACAAAATTTGCCAGTCAATCGTTATAAATAAATAAATAAATAAATAAATAAATAAATAAAAACTGAAAATTTAGTCATTAGTCGGAAGAAAATATCTCAAAGTTTGTCAATATTTCATGTGAAAGTAAAATTTTAAAATTCGTCAGTTGGCTGCCTGTAAGAAATTTTGTATTGGTTCCCTTTTACGATAATTGCTACTCAAGTAGCACAGATTGTTGGCCCATCTTTAACAGTCTGGGCTGGGGAAATCGCTGGGAATGGTAACATTTGGAAATTGTTGGGAAATGGTAAGTACAGAGTCCGCTCTAATTCGGAGCGTATCTTAGCAGAATTCTGAACAGTTAATAGTTGGACAACTGTCCAGCCTTTCATGGCAAATGATTCGTTGGTGACTGACACGACAAGGCTGACATTTCTTACTGTTGGCCAACGTGGGATAGGAATCAGTCAACGTTGGCTTAACCATTTTGTGAAACTTGGGTAAAATGGGCCACGTTTTTACAATTTTTTACCACATTACAAGTGAAGTGAGCAATTTGCGGAGAATACTCGTATGTAGAAAATTTCTTTAAATAGTCCACTTTCTCTGCAACGACTATAAAGAGGTTGTCGACATAACACATAATTTAAATAACTTCTCCATATTTCTCTTCAGTTGATAGTCATCAACTGAAAAAATAATTTGTATACTAATTTGTAAACTAATAAATTTTGATTAATTTAATATTAGTGAACAATGTGACTCGTATTTAAAACTCATAAAAAAGCATTAACAAACTGATTAAAAAATGAATATATTCAGGCATGTCCTATTCTCAAGAAATCTGATCTCATTCAAAAAGAAGTGTTCCACAAAGTTCTATTTTCAAGAAAATATTTTAAAATATTAAGAGATTAAAAAAAAAATGAAAGTAAGAAGTTTATAATGAACATAGGAACGTATATTCAACTAAGTAAATTATATTCAATAGTTGGAGTATCATAGTTGAGATTTTTTCCAACAGAGCAAAAATATGCCGGTGCTGCAGTTCGCAGCCTTGTCCAACAAATAAGAGTGAAATATGCCAGGCCAGGATATCGTCGGGATAGCTCAGTAGGTCGAGCGTTGGTACGGCAAACCAAAGTACCCAGGTTCGAGTCCTGGTCGCGGAATATTTTCGCTCTGTTGGAAAACATCTCAACTATGATACTCCAACTATTGAATGTAAAAAGTTTAGCTTAGGAAACACTTAATTTTTACTATTTAGACATACACTCATACACATAGAAACAAATCATTCAATTTAATAAAGAAATATATAATGGTACCCGGGTTTGCTTTTAAAGTCTTATTTTCCCAATTGCACAAAATAATGTATGTTGGAATTTATTTGCTTCGTTGAAATTGTATTAAATTGGTGTGTTCGGCCAATCGTAATAAGGAAATGAAAGTACCTGTTTTCCTATAAGGGAAAAAATATTTCTCATGAATTTATATTTATTATAGTTTACTTAAGTTACGGGTTTCTATCGTCACATTCTCACGAAAGTGTTTTAAAATATTAGGAGATTTAAAAAAAACGTAACTAAAAAGTTTAGCTTAAGTACACAGTTAACTTTACTATTTAGCCATACACTTATACACATAAAAGGAAAACCATTCTATTAATAATGAAATATATAAAGGGACGTAGATTTGTTTTTCAAATCTTATTTTCCAATTGCAAAAAAATAATATATTTGATGGAATTTATTTGCTTGAGTGAAATTTTATTAAGTTCGTGTGTCCTGTCAATCGTAGTTCGAAAACGAAATTAACCGTTATATCAGAAAAAAAGAAAATATTTTTCATGAATATAATTTATTATCGTTGACTGACATTCTGGGAACTTTAACAGAATAATTGATTTCAAGACAAACATTAAAACAATTTATTTCTCATTTTGGAATTATTACTTTGAAATTCAATTTTAGTTTGAACTGACTATTTAATTCAAAGACGTAACTTTTTAATGATTGTTTATTGCTTCTTTTATTTACGTTAAAGTTTTCTTTTTTACTTAACCGCTTAAATCGTCAATGGAAACACATTAAACTAATAACTGGATTTAATGTAATATGTGTGATTTTATTTCTTCTATTTCAGTATTTGAAACAAGTTATTTACCATAATTAAAGGTTACTGTGTGACTATAGAGGTTGCTTTTCACAAATTATGAAAATATATATAACGTTGCTTAGCTGCTAGGTTCATAAATATTGAAAAAAATAGTTTAAATTCTGCTTCATAACTGGTACACCCAGTGAAATCTGTGTTTGAAATACTGATTTATTTCAAAATTTTACATTTGCTTTCGAAATATACCTATAATTTAATATACAGTTTTTCCCAACATTACATTCTGTGTGGTTTCCAAAATAAAGTGTACATATTTTTCATTTATATTACGTACAAAAAAATTTGTTCTTTCTGTCATTGCTGTTTATATTTTCCCAATATTAACGTACTACAATTATTAAAGCTATGTATATAAATAGTAATAATGTCAGGTTTTAAATTTATGTTCAGTATTGTTTTTAAATTTCTATTTAGAGGCAGATTACTTGTTATATATATATATATATATATATATATATATATATATATATATATATATATATATATATATATATATATATATATATATATATATATATATATATATATATATATATATATATATATATATATATATATATATATATATATATATATATATAGATATAGATATAGATATAGATATAGATAGATAGATAGATAGATAGATGTAGATATAGATATACCACGAAATTTATTCTTTGGAAATACTGATATTCAAAAAAAGACTAGTGGAAGTCCTGATAATCACGTGAAACGCCTAATATTTTAAATGCTTAAATTTAAAAACTGGATATTAAAAGTGTTCATTTATTTGGCACTGTAACATTAAGTATGTATGACATTTCATATTATTTCATCCCTTTTATGCTTTTTTAGTTAAGTACTTTCATAATAAATTTAACTCTATATTGTGATTGTACGATGCTTTTTTTCAATTGTTTTTATTACTTACCCATCATACGTAGTATAGGGTAAGTCTTGTAATCGTTTTGAAAATCGAAAAATTTTTTTGAAGGATTTACACGTTTCAGACACTGGAGATTCCGAAAAACATATTTTTAGAAAAAAAAATTGCCGTCCTTCTGTGTGTCTGTGTGTCTGGATATCTGTGTGTCTGTTTGTCTGTAAACGCTCTATCTCCCGAAAAAATTGAGATAGAGACTTGCAATTTGGTATGTACTTAGTATGTAATAATGGGAAGAAGCTTATTTCATTTCAATAACCTCGATTAACCGGAACAATTTTTTTCGGACTCTCGAAATATTCGTTCTGATAAAAGGTATATAAAAATTTTCGAAATTGTTTATTTTAAGAAATGAACATAAAATACAATAAAAAACATAAATTTTGCATAAAGCATGAAGCCGATCGGATAATCAGTTGCCGAGATATTTGGAATCCTATTTTCCACACTTTTCGATTTTTCATGACCCTGTATTTCATCCAAATTTCACTTCAAAGATATATTTTACTTGGAAATTTTACGCTTAATCAGATGCAATTAACCGCTAGTAAATAGGATTATTATTTTTGGAGTTATAAGGAAAAACCTCTTTCAAGCAATTCAGTAAGCGAGCCTTTAAAGTTTATAACGTCATCAATCCACGATTTTATTTGAATTGCAATGCATTTTATAAGTAGTTTACACATTTTTATTTTAATATTTTACATTATGCATATCCATGATGGGTAAGTATTACGGTGGCCCCCAACGACTAGTTTTATTAAGTAATGCTAGATTTGAAACAAAAACGATTAATTGAAAATTATACTTTTGAATACTCCAATATTATACATTGTTTCGTTCATATAAACTATATTTAAAAAGAAATATGTATCAGATATATACAAAAAAATATTATTTTTATTTCGTTATTCATTGGATGTCCAACTTTTCTAAACCTCCAACTAAATTTTTCTTATGTAATATCGATTTGAGCAATTTCTGTTTTGTAATTAGATATTTTCTGTCCATATTAAAGCTTTTGTGAAATATGTCTTAAGTTTTAATTAGTTCACAAGAATGTATATTTTAACACCTGCTATCTGAGATAGAATCTCAAGAACTTGCAGTAAAACTTATAAACGGAAGTTGCCTCTACAAAATTACTAGTAAAACAGTTTCATTTATTCTGAATGTTGAATTCATAGAAGCGCCAAATTAATATTCTCAAAGTTACGTACTGCAGCTGCGACTAACACCTTGCAGAAAAAATAAAATTACGATATGTGTATTTTAACAAATTAAAAGTTTTTTATTAAACTGATTTAATATATTCAAACATATTTTAATTTTTTATTGTCCAAAAAATGTAAAATATGTTTCTAATTATTCAAAGTATTTGTCGAGCAATATCTATTAAATTTTCTTTTTGAGAAATTATATCTTGAATTGTTAAACTGTGGCAGATGTCTCTGGAGATAATATTAAAAATTATGCATGATTGGAATTTATTTTTAAAGAATTTCCTTACAATGGTTTAAAACAGGGCTGTCCAACGCGGTGCCCCTTGAAGGTTTTCTTGGTGCACCTTTGATAGTTTCCTATTTTTTAAATGAAAATTTTCATTTCTTTTAAATAAAATTTTATTTAAATGAATGGTTTATTTAAAATCTTTAATATTTTGAGTGAGAGCAATTTTTTTTCTCTGAAAGTGTATTTTACGCATTAAGAACCAAATATGCACTTTAAAAATTTAGTCATGTGCTATTGCGTCTCTTCGCTAATTTATTTATAAAACAAATTATAGAAATTATGAAGATTGCAATTGGTAATAATTAACAGTAACTTTTTTAATATGCGAAGAAGTGAATTTTGTTTAAAAAGCGGCTCTAACCGGGGCTCCACCATCTTAGTGCATGAGAATTCAGCTTTTTTATTTATTGTTGTTATTGTTACACTCGCCCAATGGCTGTTTTATAAGAGCTGTAAATGGACGTACTTTTCTCTGCTAGAACTGTGAAATTTAGGTAATTTTTCTCATTTTGTAAAAAAGAAAAAAAAAGTTATGCGAAATGATTTTCGTCAATAGAAGCTATTCTATGCTATCTCTTTCTGGAACAATCAAATGTATTGGTCACTATCATGCCTGTCTTTTATAAATTCACACCTCCAAAATAAGTCAAGGAGTATTTTTACGCCCTAAAAAAACTAGAAAATCTCTGATTTTCATTTTGTATTATTATAGCGATATTAAAGTTTCTGGCTCCTTCCCCTACAAATATTTTTGAGATACAGCCCTCGTAGAAAAATGTATTGTTCGAAATTTCGACGATTTATACTTTTTTCGATTTTTTTATGGAGCTTCTGAACCATATATATAACTTATATATTCCACTGTGAGATGCAACTACATTACATAAGATGCGTGTGCACCGCTAGTAATACTGTGAGATAACTTTGTTGCATGTCTTGAGCCATGTGAATAATGGTACCTTTCATTGTTTGCAAAGAGCTGAAGTGCGTCCCTGCTAACTGAAAGTTTGGACAGGCCTGGTTTACAGTATTGTAATATATCTGAGTTTGTTCTAGCTCCATCTTAAAAAATGCAAAATACATTTCTATGCAAAATAAACTTTTTCCAGCTATTTGTCTAGCAACATACACTGGTTTAAACAATTGAAATACATTTATACAGCTCATATTCAAAATATTAGAATAATTGCTTTTTTTTACAAATTGAAACTATCGTTTGGTAATTTAATGTATTTTAATGCAAATATGCAAACGATATTTTTATTAAGAACTTATTGTTGATTAAACTTATTTATTATCTTGAAATCAATATCAGAGATTAATTGAAAAAAAAATATTTTGAAAAGTCAAAATATTAGAATATTTATTCAAGTGGTTCAAAATATTAGAATATTTCATATTCATTCTCCTGTAATTATTATCAATTCATAACTGGTGGCATCATTGATTAAATTCAGACGATTTTATTTAAAATCAGTATTCTTTTTGCAGTTTGTTTGTTTTTACGTCTTAAAATGGGTCGTGAGAGTGATATTCTTGAATCTATTAAACTTCGTATGGTTGGTTTGTACCGGCACTGTAAAAATCAATGTTATATAGCGAATTATTTACATTGTTTGCAATCAAGCGTTAGTAAAATAATAACACAATATTCAAAAAATGGAAAATTTCAAAATAATCGCCGCAATGGCGGATGAAAAGCAAAAACATCTGTTACAGATGACGGGATGAAGCGTATAGTTAAGAAAAACCGTTTTAAAAGTGTGCGATTCTTGCACCGAAAATGGAAAGAAGAAGTAGTTGAAGTTTCTCCATCGACAACATTTAGATGTCTCTATAAATTTAAGTTTGAATCTCGTGTATCGAAAACAAAACCTTTCATGACTGCAAAACAAAAGCATATAAGATTGAATTGGTGTAAATGAAGACGTTTATGGAGCGAAGAAGATTAGAAAAATATATTATTTAGTGATGAAAGTATGTTTTATGTTTCATATGGTAAACAAGGTATTCGAGTTTGGAGAATGCAGCAAGAAGCATTTGATAAAGAATGCCTTAAACGTTCCGTAAAATTTGCTGCTAGTCTCATGGTTTGGGGTTGCATGAGTGCAGAAGGACCTGGAAAGTTATGCATCGTCTACGAAAAGGTTAACTCTCAGATATAACAAGAAATTTTGGAATATTACATGATTCCATCATCAGAAGATTTATTTGAAGATGATTTCATCCTTCAACAAGATTTAGCGTCACCGCCTACCTCGGTGTCAACTAAGAATTAGTTCCGCCAACGCAACATTAAGGTACTTCCTTGGCCACCAAACTCACCAGACCTTAATCCCATCGAAAACTTATGCTGAAAAAAAAAAACTCCAAGAAAATCCACCTTCAAGTAAAACTTAAGTTAGTGGCACGTATAAAGTCTATTTGGTCTAATATTTATAGAAATGTTTGTAAACACCTTGTATATAGTATGCAAGATCAGTTATACTCTGTTATAAAAGCTAAAGGGGATGTTACAAATTATTAACTACCATTTACTTCATATTCATAAAGTAATATTGTTGCGAGAAATAAAATATTCTAATATTTTGAACCAATCTAAATTTTATTCTAATACTAGCTGACCCGCGCGGCGTTGCCCGAGCCCTTGTAATAAACTTAAATCTCTTAAAAGAACGGAACTCTGGCCACGGTCTACGATGGCTTCGGAACCGTATACCAGGCATGCTCGTACGCTCTAGAAAATCTTTTATTTCCCCCTACCACCGCCAGGGGAGCATTCTGCTCTAAACAAACCTCTTTCCGAACGAACTTCTGAGACAGGTCCCCGCGGCCTACGTTTCTGTATAGTAGGCGCACTACAAAATTGAGCTGGTTTCGAGAAGATTGGAACATTATTAGCCCAGTTATTGCAATAAGGCACAGTTAGAGAAAATAACCTTGAGTGAGGTGCCGAAGGCAGGAGATGTTCGAGTGTCCTTCAGAAAATGACTAATTAGGAGGCCCACTATGCATACATAAATATTCGTTCGTTTTGTTAAGCTAGGAACTTAATTACAAAGTTGGCTTTAACTCTTATTTGTAAATAGTGGCAACCGCTACTCATAAATTTAATTTAATGTCATAAAGGTTAACTATTAAATTAAATATAATGTTTGGAATCACTTGCGTTGAAATCGGAAAGATAGTTGCTGATATATAGAAACGGAACATAATTAGAGAAAAACCTTGAATGAGGGGCCGGGGGGGGGAGGGTTGTTCAAGTACCCTTCAGCAAATGACTAATTAAGAGGAGCACTATGCATCTTTCGAAATTCGTCCGTTTGCTTAAGCTAGGAACTTAATTACAATTTTGGCTTACCCAATTATTCGGAAATAGTGGTAACCGCTACGCATAAATTTAGTTTAATGTTATAAAGAGTGACTATTAAATTAATTATAATGTTTGAAATCACTTGCGTTGAAATCGGAAAGATAGTTGCTGTGATATGGAAACGGAGTAGAGTTAGAGAAAAAACCTTGAAGGACGGTCCGGGAGGGGTGTGTGTGGGGGGGGGGGGGGGTTGTTCAAGTGGCCTTCAGCAAATAACTAATTAGGAGGATCACAATACATCTTTAATGATTGATTCATTTGGTTAAGCTAGGAACTTAATTTGAAATTTGGCTTACTACATTTACACTACTATTCGGAAATTCTGGTAACTGCTTTCTAGAAATACACCTTGAACTTAAATGTAATTAGACCCTTGTCCCTCTTAATTCCCGCAAATATAAAAAATAATCTGTTAAATAAAGTTTTCTGTATTAACAATCTACATCATAATAATAAATGTGATGTAAAAAAAAAAAACTTAAACCCGACTAATTGTCATGAAGAAAAATATGCCTGCAAAATATTTCAATCCGTGGGACGTATGTGTAATTTGTCATGTACAGGTGGCGTGACATTCGCATGGCTCCTCTACGCTAATAACTTCAATCCATGTTGACACTATTTAGTTAGAAATCCTTATTTGTGCATCGCTACTCTGGTTTATTTAATTACTTCTGTGAAGAATCGATGCAACCAACCAGTGAACCAACCAACCAAAGAGAATAAAAGCATATTTTTAATGAGAGTTATTTGTGCATTTTAATTAATATTTCAGAAAGTCATTAAAATATTAAAATTCTGAAGTAATGTTGCACCAGGAGAGGGTTCGGACTACCTAAATCTAAATTTCCAGCCTTCTAGGTGGGCCAGATTTTCCTAGCCATCGCCAACAGACACGCACACAGACACACAGAGCGAAACTTTCTTTTATTAGTTTAGATTTTGATGTGTTTCAGAAAGCTGTATACCTAATTTATTGTATAGTATTTTATATTTTATAAATGTTAAAATCTTATCTAAACATTCCAGATTTAATTTATAAGATAATTTAATTGCATTTACTTAGTATCAAAAATAAATAAATGAAAAATATTTTTTTCATATTACTTTTTCTCAATTATTCTAATATTTTGAATATGAGCTGTATTTGTTCTAGCCCACAAGTGTAAAAAAATTTTATGTCACCTGAATTTATTCAAACTACTTTTCTAGCAACATAGATTAAATTTGCTTTTTCAGAAAATCCTAATAATATTATAAATCTCATTGTGTGCAAATGTTAGGCTGAAGCCAGCGTCAAAATGGAGCATTTAATGATCCTGTTTCTTTGCATATAGATTGATTATAACTCTCATATGAACATAGGCTGCTTTTTGTTCATTTTATACAAATATTTTTCTTAATAATTCAAAATTTCGTTATTTTCATAGAGAATAAATGGACATTTTTTTCGTATAATATTTTAAAATGGTTAAATTTACTTTACCGTTGCTAATACTTTATCGTTGCCAAAACTAATTTAAAATCCGGAATAATCATTTTTACTCAACAATTTAGTTTCAATTGAAAAATGAAAATGAAATAAAAAAAATTAAAGAATTAAAAAAAAAGATTAAATAATATTATTAGAAATAAAACGTACTTTTTATAGTTTTTGATAATAATACAAGGTTTCAATATGCGTAACCATAGAAAACAGGCGAATATGACGTCAAACATCGCAAATAAATCGGATAGGCTTTGATTGGTGAAATAAAATGATCTTGGGTTTTTTTCTTCACTTTTTTTTTTCTTTTGTATGGTAAAATACTTGGCGTTTTACCGTCTGCGCACGGCTAATATAACTATACCACATTTTTAATTTAAATTTTAAAAAGTAAAAAGAAGTTTCAAAAGAAAATAGTTAGCAAATGTCAATAATATGCTCCGCAAAATTATCTATGTCGAAAATGATGTCATGGATAGCAAGAAATAGCTATTTTCATTCTTAAAACTAAAAGAAATAACTCGATTACCTAAAAAAGAAAATGACGAATGTGAATAGTTCCATTTTTTTTTATAAAACATAAGATTTAATATTATTTTGTTAAAGTAACATAATTTCCTCTATGCCAGTATTGAAATTAATTGCCTGGAAAAGAAAATTAACAAGAATTAAGTTATTAAAATGGGATTTCTCTGGAGAAAAAGAGACGTCCTATTTGAAATAAAACGGGAATTTTCCAATATGTTTTAAAATGAGTGTGAATCAATTCCTTACATTAATAATACTAGGGTATATCCAACCCGGGCTTCCCGGGATAGAGAATATAGGTGAAAACCATTTATTTTATTTATTTATTTTTATTGAAAACTCTAATAGACTTTTTACATTTAATAATTTTCTTAGATTGCCGCCTAACAACACCAAAGATCAATTTTATATGAACTGTGTAAATTACATATTCAAACAAAATTTCGTATTGGCCTCGTGCCAGAAGTTAATAGCCGAAGAAATCGCTAAACATTTTGTTATCTACAAAAGTTTTTTTTTATTCTGACAATTTAAGCGGTTTTAAGCACTTATTTCGATTGCATGTGTGTTAAATTTGTGTTTTATTTATACTATTGCATTTATTGGTTAATGAAGTTTTAATTTCGTTATGGAATATGAGCTGGAAATAAATTCTGAATTTTTTATATTGTTTAAAATACAAATGTTTTAATATTTTGTAATCGTCTGCAAGCGATAGATGTAGATAAAAAAAAAATCATGCCCGAAATTTAATTTAAATGCTATAATAAATTAATAAATTGCGATACAGTTTTCAAACAAATTGCATTTGAAAGTAGATTTTCCCCCTATATAACATTGAAAAAATTAAAAGAATCCGATGTTAAAAAAATTGCAGTAGCAAAAATCGCAAAACCGAAATTTCGTCGTCAACTGTTGCCATTCGCAAAATGACGTCAGCGTTACGCACGGATACGTTTGTCCTTTATAATATAGAAGATAGATAGATAAGGACCAGTAAGTATAAAAAGTAGATCAATTTCACGCCACATTTATAACGAAAAATTTAAATGTTTTTTTTTTTTTTTTTTTTTTTTTTTTTATCTATACTGATTATTAAGCATGAGTATCCGTTATATACAGATGAGAGTTTTCTGCTAAAAATCACATCATAATTTTAAGAAAAGAAAAATGAACACGAATCTATTATATTAAAATCTGACCGTGTGTTTGTATTTCGCAACTACTCCTAGGCTATCGAACGCAACGCGATTTACTTAATACCGGTTATCATTGACCCGAGGATGTCACACAGACTCTCAGAATTTAAAAAAGTAAATTAGATGCCAAGATTTATTATTATTATTATTATTACTATTATTATTATTATTATTATTTTGTAAATTTTAGCGGTTTCTCTAAAAACGGAAAGTAAATTACTCCATATTTGTGTATAAAAAAGGAGAAATAAAACAGATCAGTATATTTTTTACACCATTTTTTCATTAAAACTGAAAAACAGAATTTATTTTCACTTTGAATAGATGGTGAAAACAAAATCTTGATTTCAGTAAATTATCCGAAAAATTAAAACATATTTTCACATATTCAAACTTTATGAATCAATTTAGTCTGGAGAACAAAAATTGCCTGTCAACATACTGTCATTTAGAAAACAAGATTTGTTTCAGCTATACCTTAAACCAAGGAGGCAGAATTGAATTTAAAGAAAAAAACATATACTATTTCAAATTAATGTTTTTTTGAAGGATGGCTTTTAAAACGTTTCACAAAGGCGTTAAAAGTAAAATTGTCTATCAGGAAAAATTGACATTTATTTTTACCAAATTCGTCTATTTCCACGATTTATTTGGCTCTCCTTTTTGCATTGGTTGCAATTTCATTTTCGCGATTATTTGGCACAAAATTTCACTTTTTTAAGACTGAGTTATGTCAAGGTCCCTGTAACAAAAAATACCGTATTGTCTCCTATGAAATGTGATAAATAGTTAGTTAATTATTAACGTTTTAAATTATCGGGAGTGAAATATTTTGCTTAATTAATGTATTTATTCTTCTTTTAATGTTGCGTGAACGAAGTCACGGGTAACAGCTAGTATATTATAAAGTAGTAGGTATATCTATAGCTATGATTTTATTAAAACTCTGCGTAACTGAAATTTAATTGCGTATAGTTTAAAGTTAATGAAATTAAATTTAGTATCTCAAACGTTTCTTATCTTAGAAAATTTCGATATGAAATATTTAAAGAGAAATAATAGCAATGCGAGTTTGTATATTTAAAATATCTACCACTATTTCCGAATAGGAATGTCGGAATGTTCAATTTATTTAATGACAGATATCCCTTGATTAAATAAAGTAAAAATAAATTGCGGAAATAATGTTTATATATATACATTAAAAACGCGGCCTAAATTGTTAAAACTGTTAAAGATCTTTTATCACAATTCATACTTACATATCGAAATATCATGAAAAAGTAGAATAAAAAAAATTCAATGAACCTGACAGTATAAAAAGCACATACAGATAAATTTGCAAAGACTGAAAAAATAATTCAAACATGGAATCCACTGTTAATTTGGGTAAAAAGCTAAAAATAAAAAAGTATTCTTGAAATTTTATGTTTACACAATCTCTGGATTATGCTTATGATAACAATGATAAAATGAACTGGGTGTAATTCATGACTATTCATATTTGAAAATATTTTTGTGATGGTTGTGGAAAAGTTTTTTTAAGGGTGTATTCAAATCCAAACTGCATATTTTGAGACTCATTTTTAAATTCGTTTTTGCTCTAAAATGCATCCATTTGGTAGGTTGTCTTATTCAGAAACTTTATACTGTCCGTATTGTCTCGATTTTTTTATAAAGGCAGAATATATTTCGAAAAATGCTGTCAACGTGGACATTTTGAACCGGATTTCCCGAAGCGATAGCGCTGGAAACAAAAAAAAAATATCGTACTGTGAAAAATTATTGTTTGTAAATCAATTTCTAATTAATTGAACGAAAAATGAAACAATAGGGCCCTTACAAATCTCTTCATAAATCACGCCGACAACTTTCATGTTTTTACTTTTAAAAATGAGTCTGAAAATGTGTCTCAAAATTTTGAGTTGTTGAGCGTGGAAAAATATATTTTTTTAAGTACCGCCTTAATGACAAATTTATGGCTTTTAGTTCTATCTGACATCTTACAAATTTAGAAAAATATTTATATTTTTTAATTTTCACTCTTAAATTTAAGTTTGAAGCCACCACCGGAATCTAAATAAAAGTGACACACAATAGTAATGTCTGTTCCATATTTGCACTCTGTGGTCTGAGCACTCTAAATTTGACTTTATCTGCTGAAACCGTTTAGTAACCGTATCAACAGTGCTTGCCACGTTACCAAGGTATATCGCAAAGAAATTAATTTTATTGTGCTGGTGACATAAAATTAATAACCCAGTAAAACAATAAGAAATGATGACCAATCATAAACGTTTATTTAATTTCATGAATACAAAATATTTTTTCAACAACTTCGAATTGACGAAAAAGTATTGAGTAAAACATAGAATGCAAACTACTACGCCTGAGTGTCAATATCAGAGATACAGGTGAAAATGAAACATATATGTCATATTTCAAAAGTGCTTTATTTTTGGAATAAGAAACTAATTATTATTGTAAGAGAGGAAACGTTGTGAACATGTTAGCGAATATTGTTTCGTTTTGAGATCTATTTATGTTGTAGCTGTCGCAGTAATAAAATCACTTTTCAATTAAAACCACAGCAATTTTCCCAAGAAATCTTAAGACTATTCAAAATAAAAGTAATATATATATATATATATATATATATATATATATATATCTGGAAACATGCTTTCGAAAAATGAAATATCACGAGCTGCTTAAAATATCGGGTGAATTTTTTCCTCACTTTATTAGTGACTAATAAGGACCGCCAGTAAGAAATACTTCTAAAATTCAGGAATATTTTATTCAACTCTAAACAGAAGTCTTAGATTTAACAAATAACAACAATAAACATCATTATGGCGAAAATAATTAAAAAAATATATGGTAGGTTACAATTAGATGATATTTTGTTGTATTATGGCAAAATTATTACTTTCATGAGATTAAGTAAATAAATAAGAACATTTAAATATATTTTATTTGTTAATATAATATAGGAAACGGAAAACGTTTTGTACAGTCATTAAAATAAACAGTTTACCCTGTACTATTTCTGATGTAAATGATGAAATATGTGACTGTCATCAACTGATTAGTAATAAATCATATTAATTATGCTACACTTAAATTTTACTTAGAGGATCGTCTACATTTGGAAACTGTACCAAACTTGAAACTTTCACCACTAGCACTTGATTTTGACATCATATTTGCATTTTTCGGTAAACCTTAGGATTTGTACCGGCAAGGCATTTGGTCAAATACAGATTTAAAGTTTGGAACTCTTAATGTTAAATTCATATTTTATCGGGATGCAGGTTATTTTGTAGCATAACTTAAAACCTTTATTGAGAAACGTGCTGTAATTATGGATTCACCTATTTAAGCTTCCTGAAATCGTTTTATGTTTAAAAAAATCATTTGTTAAATTTATTTTGTTTTCAAAAATTAACTTTTAAATTATATATACTTTTAAATTAATGTTCTAAACATATATTAAATATAATATATATAATAACAAAAAAAGTAATAGAGCATTCCATGGAATAGTATTTGAGTTATGACATAGGTCGCCGTATTTTAATATATTTTGTAACACATAAAAATTAATTTAAAAATAAGATTTCTTAACTTCAAACCTGCATAACCCCTTAACTACTTAACTAAATCGACTTGTTTTTTGGTATTCAGATGTAAATCCAAATATGGCGTCAAACTTAGATGTTATTATTGACAATTTTCAAATTTTGTACAATTTCAACATGTAGATGATCCCCCTAGGTATAATGTAAGTATAGCAAAAATTAGTAGACTTTGTTCAGAATCGATTTCTACCAGCACTCATTTAAACGAAGATTTGCAGCATAGTTAGCAAGGGTGTATAATTTTTAACACTTTCCAACCTAGTTGAAAAGTGTTTATGACTTCGGTTTGTCTGGCCGTCTGCCGTCTGGCCGTCTGCCGTCTGCCGTCTGTCCTTCTGTCCGTGCTCTAACTCCCGTAAATATGCTCGGATTGCTCTGCAATTTTTATATGTTATAGTCGTTATCTATAGCATGTTCCCTATTTCAACGGAAGTGTGTAGCACTGATAGTTTTTTTACAGGGACACTCAAAAGAATTCCGTTACATTGCGGTCTATGGGGAAAAATCATTGACGGTTTATTTAAATAATGTTTTACTATTTTAAACGCATTGAAATTTATATATATCACTAAGGTGCATTAGAAGAAGCTTAATATGGAATAGGGTGTGCATAGCACTTATAGTTACTTTACAGGGACAGTCAAAAGAATTCTGTTACATTACGTCTATGGAGAAAAATCGTCTGCGGTTTATTTAAATAATGTTTCCCTATTTTAAACGCATTGAAATTTATATACAGTGTCTCACAAAAGTGATGGGACACTTGTGCTTTATAAAAAGAAACTGCAATAAAATAAATAAACAAACATGTGCAAAAATTTTTTGGGTGTGTTTCATATTTAAAGTTAGTAACAATTATTACATAACATACATTTTGTCAAAATATTAAAATATTAATTTAGTAAAAATACAATTGTTCAGAACGGAGCAAAAAATGGCTCACATAAGTGATGGGACACTTACTTTTCCATCAAATATTTATCCACAAATTTTACTTTTTAAAAGGTTTTAATATTTTGTTGGATTTCCTTTTACTTTTAAAACATGATTTAATCTTTTTGGGATGGATTCGACTATTTTTTTTTGTGATTTCTGGAGTGATTTTACCCCATTCTTCTTGAAGCACCGATTTTAGTTGTTGTTTTGAAGAAATGGTGTGTTTGCGAATTCTTGATTCCAATTCTTGCCAAATATTCTCTATGGGATTTAAGTCTGGAGATTGTGGTGGTGTTTTTATTATTTCAGGACAGTTATATAGCAGCCAGAGTCTAACGTTCAGAGCAGTGTGCTTGGGGTCATTGTCCTGGTAGAATTTAAAATCGTTATGAAGGTTCAATTTTCGTGCTGAAGATTTCAAATTTTGCTTTAAAATATCAATATACTTGTACTGATCCATTATACTGTCAATAAAAACAAAATTACCAACTCCAGCGGACGACATACACCCCCATACCATAACTCCTCCTCCACCATGTTTTACTGTTGGTACCAAGTTCTGTTTGCGAAGTTCTTCCCTGGGTTTTCTCCACACCAAGATTCTACCGTCAGAACCAAATATATTAAATTTACTCTCATCAGCAAATATAACTTTATTCCAGTAATCAGAATTCTTATTTATGTTGGATTTTGCGAAAGCTAGTCTGAGTTTTCTATTCTTTTCACTTACGAAGAATTTTTTCCTGGCTACTCTACCGTGATATCCAGCAGATCGAATTACCCTTCTAATAGTTTCAGGATTAACAATTATTCCATATAATGCTTGTAAATCAGCAGCAACTTTTGAAGCACTAATTCTTGGATTTTTTTTAATATTTCGAACGATAATTCGCTTTATTCCATTGGATAGCTTTGATGGTCAGCCAGGTCTTCTTTTATCCTGAATCATATGATTCTTTTTATATCGTTTAATGATATTGAAAACTGTTGAACGACTCAAGTTAACTGTTTCAGCAGTTTTTCTAATAGATTTTCCACGTTCAATATGCAAATTAATAACTAATTTTCGAATTTCAGGCGAAGTTTCTTTTCGTTTAGCATTCATGACTACACAGGGCTAAAAAACACAAAAATTCCAAAACAAACTGGAGAGAAATACTGCAGACGATTTTATAAATTATTGCCAATTGCTTTTAAGTAAAAATAAAACCCCAAAAAATATTTTTATTGCTTATTTCAGGCGATTTTTGTTGCATATATAATGGTGTCCCATCACTTATGTGAGCTATTTTTTGCTCCGTTCTAAACATTTGTATTTTTATTAAATTAATATTTTAATATTTTGACAAAATGTATGTTATGTAATAATCTTTACTAAATTTAAGTATGAAACACACCCACAAAAAAAATGTGTACATGTTTTTTTAATTTATTTGATTAGTTTCCTTTTGTAAAGCACAAGTGTCCCATCACTTATGTGAGACACTGTATATCACTAAGGTGTATTTCAAGAGGCTTACTACAGAATAGTGTGTGTACAGAAGTCATCGTTCATTTACAGGGGCGCACAAAAGTTCGCGAACACATTTCCGTATTATTTAACTCCAGACGGAGAATTTTAAACTGTGCTACGCGTTTCCTAACTGAACTGAAATTTAACATCCTATGTAGTATATATAAAAATCTATAGATCCTATACAGGGCTGAATAAAAGTATTCGGATTACTTAGATGTTATCTTTTAGCTTATTAAACGGTATGATTTGTAAAATTATTTTGGAAGCGTTGGAAAGTGTTACATAATCTATGCTTGACGCATGATTTTTCGTTCTTGTTTTTCTTCAAGACTGTTACGGTGTTCCGGTCCATTTTTCTTAAAATTGTGTCATTTTGATGTATCGAAGATCAAATGAACAAGTTTTAAACCGGAATTTTTTTATAATAAATGAAATTATATTGAAAAAATGCAAATAAATAAGATACATTTTATTGCTTATTAGTTTCTGGTTCGAAAGTGTATATTCGCTGCAAAAGAAATATAGTTTCACGGAAATTACCAGTACATTGGCGTGTATGCTTTTTGACAGACAATATTATGTTTGTCAACATACCGATGATTTCCGTAAAATTGTGTACATATGACGCAGGTTCAAATAAAAATGTTTTTACACCGAACTTGATTCCATGCAAATGAAGTTAATTTAAAAACACATATGAACAAGTCACATCTTATTAAATAATAATTTTAGGTCTATGCATGTTTATTTGCTACTGAAGATTCAATACAATTTTACGGAAATAATCGGTAAGTTAGCAGAAATATAATGTAATGTTTTTGCTGGACTACATTTTTCCGAGTTCAGTCATTAAATAAAACAAGAACGAAAAATCATGCGTCAAGCATAGATTATGTAGCACTTTCCAACGCTTCTAAAATAATTTTACAAATCATTACCGTTTAATAAGCTGAAAGATGACATCTAAGTAAACAATTTGGAAAACGCATAACATATTTAAAAACGTAATTTCAGGAATTTTCAATATATACAATATTCGGAAAAATATCCGAATACTTTTATGTAGCCCTGTATACGATCTATAGGTTTGTATATATACATAGGATGCTAAATTTTAGTTTAGTTAGGAAACGCGTAGCACCGTTTAAATTCTCCTTCTGGAGTTTCTGTCAATAAACGGAAATGTGTTCGCGAACTTTTGTGCTGCCCTGTATAGGATCTACAAATTTATACACACCACGTAATAGACAAAAAGCTAGTTAAGATTAAAATCGCGTTTAGTAACTTAAAACACACTTCCAGGAATTATTGTTAACAGACAGTAAAGAATTCTTTTGTGTGTCCCTGTAAATGAACGATGACTGCTATACACACACTATAGTAGTAAGTAAAGCCTGTAGTAAGCCTCTTGTAATGCACCTTAGTAATATATATAAACTTCAATGCGTTTAAAATAGTGGAACATTATTTAAATAAGCCGCAGACGATTTTTCTCCATAGACGTAATGTAACGGAATTATTTTGACTGTCCCTGTAAAGTAACTCTAAGTGCTATACACCTACTATTCCATATTAAGCTTCTTCTAATGCATCTTAGTGATCTATATAAATTTCAATGCGTTTACAATAGTGAAACATTTTTTTAAATAAACCGCAAATGATTTTTCCCCATAGACCGCAATGTAACGGAATTCTTTTGAGTGTCCCTGTAAGAAACCTATAAGTGCTACACACTTCAGTTGAAATAGGGAACGTGCCATAGATAACAACAATAACATATAAAAATTGCAGAGCAATCCGAGCATATTTACGGGAGTTAGAGCACGGCCAGACGGCCATCCGACAAACCGAAGTCATAAGCACTTTTCAACTAGGTTGGAAAGTGCTAATAAGGAAGTAACTCAAATACTTGCTTTTAGGTTAGTATAAAAGCGGTCTGTTTGGTATCAAGGCGACATAGTCAAGCAAGACATAGTATTTCCCCGGGAAAAAAGAAAATATTTTTTGCGTAATATTAGTACATCTTATTTTTACTAATATTTACATTCGAAAGAGTGAAACAAATACTAGAAAAAATTCCATACACCTAAGTTTCATTTCCTTTTTATTTGCTCCAACCGAAAACACTTTTCCAACTTTCAACTTTTACTTTTCCTTCACGTGAACAAAATTGCAGGCGAAAGAAAATATTACCCAATTCTTTTACAAACTTCAATTTAAAAAGCTACATGTCATGCATGAAAAGTAATTTTAAAATTCTAACGCTCGGTTACTCTGTTTTTGCAATTGAATATTTGAAGGCGAATAAATTTAAAAGAAAATACAAGGTTAGGTACATTCTTCATTCCTGAAATTATTGATGATGGTAGGGCGCGAAAGGCTGTTTTAGATATTTCAAAAAGTGATATTATTAAAATGAACATTTATCAGTTGATTTTTGAAAAACAATAGGAAAAGCTCTTATTTTTGATCTGCGATACTGAAAAAATATAGAATGGTATATTTAAAAAAAATAATTTAGAAATCAGAAAACCATACACAATTTTCTTCATATTTTGACAATAAGTAGTATTACAAAGAAAAAAAAAATTTTCATCACTTGTATGTAATCAAATTTTAGCAAATGTAATTTTTTTGTCTCTTTGTAGAACTTTAAACTAACTTTATTTAATTTTTCGCGAAAATCAGTTTGACTTCATTTTTCTGTTTATCAAACCTAGTTTCCTTTAAACGTTAGTAACAGTTCATAAATGCGATATATAAGATTTATGATTAAAAAAACACAATAATTTTCATTACGCATCAGTACCTCTTATTCAGTGCTTGGAAAACTTTCATATAAAATTATTGATTGGTAAACATATCATACAAGTTGAAATTTTTCTGCCTGTGTTGAAAATCGTCCAGTTTTTTTTTTTATTTATTTAATTGAAAGTTTTTGAACTTGTATTATGTATTTTCCAATCAGAATTATTCTGTTAAAATAATAATGTATATTTACGTTTACTTCGTTATATGGAGTTCTATTACCTGTGGCTTATTTTGTTGAGCTGTAAATGTCAGACCAGACGCTATTGACAAAAGCTTATCTGAATGAATTGCGTCAGCCAGTGGCCGTTCAAGGTAACTCGATTGACAGAGCATTGGCAATTTGAGTGATAGGTTCTGGTTCGAATCCCTTTAAATAAAATACAAGGTTAGGTGCATTCTTCATTCCTGAAATTATTGATCATGGTAGGGCGCGAAAGGTTGTTTTGGATATTTAGAAAAGTGATATTATTAAAATGAACATTTATCAGTTAATTTTTGAAAAACAATAGGAAAAGCTCTTATTTTTGATCTGCGATACTGAAAAAATATAGAATTATATATTTAAAAAAAATAATTGAGAAATCAGAAAGCCATACCCAATTTTCTTCATATTTTGGCAATAAGAAGTATTACAAAGAAAAAAAAATTCATCACTTGTATGTAATCAAATTTTAGCAAATTTAATTTTTTTGTCTCTTTGTAGAATTTAAAAAAAATTATTTATTTTTTCGCGAACATCAGTTTGACTTCATTTTTGTATTTATCAAACCTAGTTTCCTTTAAACGTTAGTAACAGTTCATAAATGCGATTCGGTAAACATATCATACAAGTTGAAAATTTTCCACCTGTGTTAAAAAATGCCACAGTTTTTTTTTTTTTTTTTTTTTTTTTTTTTTTTTTTTTTTTTTTTTTTTTTAAATTGAAAGTTTCAACTTGTATTATGTATTTTCCAATCAAAATTATTCTGTTAAATTAATAATGTATATTTACGTTTCCTTCATTACATGGAGTTCTATGACCTGTGGCTTATTTTGTTGAGCTGTCCATGTCAGACCAGACGCTATTGCCAAAAAGTTATCTGAATGATTTGCGTCAGCGAGTGGTCGTTAAGGAAACTCAATTGACAGAGCATTGGTAATTTAAGTGAAAGGCTCTGGGTTCGATTCCCTACCTGGACACATTTTTCACTCAGTTGTCAAATTTTCTACTTGTGTAATATCTTTACCAAACAGTGTGATTGTACGAAAATAATCATATATATTCTCCTGTCAACATCCTTTTTCTAAGAAAATACGAAACACAGAACGATGAATGAGATACCATATGAAAGGATTTTGAACAGTCTTCCTTACATAGTACCCTTACATTTTCCTAAAACATGTTTATTGATTAAAATTTGCTGATAATTAAAAATTAAATCGGCATTGTTTTCATAAATGAAATGAAAGATTTTATTCGAATTAGTGTTGCCACAAAAATAAAATTACGGTTTACATCACGCACAACAATGATTATAAAAAAATAAATAGCACAAACAAGATAAAGTGTGACATCTCCGCAAGTTTTTATTTTATATTTATGATTAAAAAGCAAAATTGAAATTGCAATGTTTAGGAGAAAAAGACACCATGGATTGTCCAATATTTTTTTTTTCGAATGTGGGATGATGTAATCCTTCAATGCAGTTAAAATACGATTGTTATTTTTTTTCTCGCGCGTGCCTTTTGTAAGTTTGATGGAATACATGAGCTGATATTCTGGCTTGACCAATGTTAGGGAACAGATATTGCAGACGCACCAGGGTAGGCGAAATTTTTTGTGGTGCTATTTTGGCGATAAAACCCCATTTCCGAGTACCTGTTAGGCCTAGCTTGCGGAAACATGTTAGTTTCATTTTATAATAAAATTGTATGATAATTTTATTTTAATATACGCACATTTAATTATATTATTACACACAGTTTTATTTTACAAACATATTATTTTTATTACACATATTTAAATTTTATTTATGAATTATTTCTTTATTATTTTATTTTTAATTTATTTATATACACATTTCATTTTATTATAAATTACCAAGTTGCCATACGAAGTAAAAGTCACCAGGTTACTCCGCCAGGAAAAAAATCGCCCTTTTGGCGCAAAAAAAAAAAAAAAAAAAAAAAAAAAAAAAAAAAAAAAAAAAACGGTGCGTTTGCGACATCTTTACCAATGTAGTATTTTTATTCTTAATGTTTCTTTAGAGGTTTAAATCTATATGTAAAAAATACTACAATGCTAAAATTTTTGGTTTGCAGTGCGAAATCCTCGCACGGGTCCACTGGTAACATATAAATGCTTTGTATGTT